>LPNX010680592.1:1123770-1192991 GCA_001517045.1 Pseudotsuga menziesii | reverse complement strand
TCAGATTTTGATGGCGATAAAGAGACAGGAGTATCAACTTCTGGATACACCATGAGTCTTGGATCAGCAGCTGTTTCATGGAGATCACGCAAACAGTCAGTTCCAGTAGATTCAACAACAGAAGCAGAATATGTGGCTGCAGCTGAAGCAACGAAAGAGATAGTATGGCTGAGGAAGATACTTGAAGATTTGCAAGAAAAACAAGAGAACTCCACTCCATTGTTGGTTGACAATACTTCTGCAATCAAGCTGGCTAAGAATCCTAGATTCCATGATCGAACCAAACACATCAACACAAAGTATCATTTGATTCGACATCATGTAGAAGCCAAGACAGTCCATCTTCGACATTGTTCCACAAATGATCAAGTTGCAGACATCTTCACCAAAGCGCTTGGATGAGAAAAGTTTGAAAGGTTCAGAAACATGCTCGGACTTACGAACACCCCTTCGAATTAAGAGGGGGATTGTTAGAATATAATCCGTTAGGGTTATATAATGTAAATAAATAAATAGTAGGAAGCCAAACAGGCTGAACGGAAGGTGAAACCCAACCGCCAGGTAATTTGTATAAATATAGGCATTTGCATTGGAATAATAATATCGAATCGGGAGTTATTACCAACACTTCACAAGGGTTTCTCAAATCAAGGAACAATTAGAAGCAGTAGATGAAGAAGTGGAGAATGCAGAAATTGTGATGACCACCTTGAATGGTCTCCCAAGGACATGGGACTCTTTCATTCAGGGGATCTATGCTAGAAAGAAGTTATTCAAGTTTAGTAGACTATGGAAGAATGTTCTCAAGAAGAAGCTCGAATAGTAGCTCGAGAAGAGAAGATGGGAAGTGAAGATCAATCTCTCACAGTACAATCCAAGAAACCCAGATCCAGCCATCACAGAAGTAAGTACTCTCATCAAAGGAATAACTCTAGAAAACCTAGAGATATGTCTAAGTTCATTTGTTATACATGTGATGAAAAAGGACACTTTGCTAGAGATTGTCCTAAGAATAAAAGTATCTCTCACAAGAAGAAGAGAAACAAAAGAAGACATCATGCTCATGCTGCAGAGGATGATGAACCTTCATCGAAGAGAACAAGATATGAAAGTGAAGATTCTTCAAGTGAGGATGAATATGATTTCATTTCCGCTCTCACAGGAAACATTACTCATGGAAGTGATGATTGGCTTATAGATAGTGGGGCTTCCAAACATATGACTATATTCAAGGAATCCTTTGTGAAACTCTCAGAACATGAATCACCTCACAAGGTGAATCTAGGAGATGACTACCAGTATCCAATAAAAGGTAGTGGGGAATCTTCCTATAAGCTAGACTTTGGAAAGTCTATGACAATGAAGGAAGTATTTTTTGTGCCAGGACTCAAGAAGAACCTTCTCTCCATATCAGCATTAGATGCAAAAGGAATGAGGGTTGCATTCATAGATGGTCAAGTCATCATGTGGCCAAAATGAAAGACTATTGATGATGCAATAGTGATTGGTGAACAAGAAGGAGTTTTGTACAAATTGAAGGGCCATCCAAAACAAGCCTTGGTCCATGACATGGTAGAGCCAAATGAACTTTGGCATAGAAGGCTTGCACATGTGCATTACAGAGCACTACCTCTTGCAAGCAAAGCTGTTGAAGGTCTTCAAGAAATACAAGCAAAACATGATGGGGTCTACAAAGGATGTGCGAAAGGAAAGAACACAAAGAAGACATTTCCAAGTAGCGAAAGCAAAGCAAAAGGAATGTTGGAAATAATCCACTCCAATGTATGTGGTCCTATGTCATCAAGCTCACTAAGCGGGTATGTATACCATGTTTCTTTCATTGATGACTTTCTAGGAATACATGGGTTTACTTCATGAAAAACAAAGACAAACTATTCAGTAAGTTCAAGGAATTCAAAGCCTTGATCAAGAATCACACTAAAAATAAGATCAAGACCTTTTGATCAGATAATGGCAGAGAATTCACTTCGAATGAATTCAAAGAGCTATGTAAAGAATCAGGGATTAAGAGGGAGTTGTCCACTCCTTATAATCCACAACAAAATGGGATTACAGAATGAAAGAACAGAACTATAATGGAAGTTGCAAGAGCTATGCTTCATGGTCAAGATCTTCCTATGCATCTTTGGGCGGAAGCTACCAGAACAGCGGTGTATCTACATAGAGTACTCAAGAACAATACTCCTACAGAAGTCTTCTCCGGCTAGAAACCAGAAGTCATCCATCTTAGAATATATTTCCCAGGATACAAGAATATTGACATCAGTAGAGATGTGACATTTGATGAAGACACGGATTACAACAAATCCAGAAAGAGACCTGCTGAAGAACCTGAAGAAGTAGAAGCACCCAGAATTCATGATACAACCATGAATGAAGAAACTCAAGTAGAAGTTTTGAGAATTTGAAGAACCACAAAGACCTATAGATCCACCTATGGAGAAGAATCCTTATAAGAGGAAACCTGCTTGGGTACGTGAAATTATCCAAGGTGTGGAAAGATATGGGGCTCCAGAAGAAAATCACAAAGAAAGAAAGAGGACCAGATCCTGCTCCGAGTATGTAGCTTTACTATGTGATTTCATTGATAAAGAACCTTCCAGTTATGAAGAAGCAGCAGAATGGAAACAATGGAAGGATGCTATGATCAAAGAGTACCGATCAATCATGAAAAGTGATGTTTGCGATGGTGTCCCAGGACCAAAAGGGAAGCCATTTGTAACTTCCAAATGGATCTACAAGATCAAGCATGCTATTGACGGTAGCATTGAAAAATATAAAGCAATATTTGTGGCTCGGGGGTTANCCCAGGACCAAAAGGGAAGCCATTTGTAACTTCCAAATGGATCTACAAGATCAAGCATGCTATTGACGGTAGCATTGAAAAATATAAAGCAATATTTGTGGCTCGGGGTTTATCTCAAAAGGAAGGAATAGATTATGAAGAAACCTTTGCACCTGTAGCCAGATACACTTCCATCAGATCAGTACTAGCTCTGGATGCAGTGATGAAATGGAAGATACACCAGATGGATGTCAATATTGCTTTCTTGAATGGTGTAGTGGAAGAGGAAGTGTATGTAGAACAACCTCTCAGTTTTGAGACACATGACAGAGAGTCTCATGTGTGCAGATTGAAGAAATCCCTGTACGGCTTGAAACAGGCACCTAAGACTTGGTACAGCAGAATTGACAGCTTTCTATACAGTTTGGGCTTTACCAAGAGTAAAGCATATTCCAACCTATACTACAAGGTTGAAGATGGCAACCCAGTGATGCTCCTACTATATGTAGATGATCTGTTTGTGACAGGTATGGATGGGTTGATTGCTGATATGAAGAGAAGGCTTGCTTCTAAGTTTGAAATGAAGTACTTGGGTATGATGCATTATTTCCTAGGCATGGAGGTATGGCAGAGTGCATATGGAATCTCCCTTGGACAAGGGAAGTATGCAGTAGAGATCCTGAAGAGGTCTGGGATGATGGACTACAAATCCATGGCCACACCTATGGCATCGAACCTAAAGCTATTGAGTGATGCTTCATCAAAGTCGGTTGATGTTATGATGTATCATCAGATGATTGGGTCCTTAATGTACCTGACAAACACAAGACCAGACATTTGCTTTGCTGTGAACACCTTGAGCCAGTTCCTCACAGATCCAAGAAATGTTCACTTGATTGTTGCAAAGCATATTCTGAGGTACCTGAGGGGTACAATTGATTATGGGCTCAAGTACGAGGCGAATCAGAAGATTAAACTGGAGGTTTATGTTGATTCAGATTGCGCAGGAAGTGCCATTGATAGGAAGAGCACTTCAGGTTGTTGCTTCAGTATGGGATCAAGTGTGATCTCTTAGTTTAACAGGAAGCAATCTTGTGTGACACTGAGTACAGCTAAAGTAGAGTATGTTCCAGCTTGTTCAGCTAGTTGTGAGGTAGTATGGCTGAGGAAGCTACTGTCTGATTTATTTGATCTCTAGTTGGATGCTACTTGTATACATTGTGACAACCAGAGTTGCATGAAGTTGTCAAATAATCCAGTGTTTCATGACAAGTCAAATCATATCGAGATCAAGTATCACTATATTAGGGATATGGTACAGAGGGGAGCAGTGAAGCTCCAGTATGTTGCAACAGACGATCAGATAGCTGATGTGTTGATGAAGCCATTAGCTAGGGTGAAGTTTGAGTACTTCAGGGAGAAGCTTGGTGATCTCCAGATCGAGGTTCCCTCCAAAGGGAAGTGATGAGTCCGTGAGCCATTCTGACATGGGAGAGGATTAAGTTCCTTCCATGGTCAGATGTAAGGGATAATCCATTCTTCCATGGTGAGAGGATTTGGTTCCTTACATGTTAGATATGAGTGCTGAGACATTCTAATGCGAGTGTAGGATTGGTTCCTAAGTGATCAGATATAAGGGTTGTTTCCATTCTGGGAATGAAGGTGCTTGGTCAGTTATCAGGAAAACTCAGTCTAGGACTGAGAAGCCATTCTGATATGAGAGAGGGATGTGTTCCCACTTGGTCATATGTAAGGGCTGAACCATTCTATCATGGATAAAGGATTAAGTTCCTCCCATGTCAGATGTGAGTGTTGTCCATTCTGATGAGGAGGTTAGATGTAAGGGAAACTGCCATTCTCTGGGAGAATGGAGGCACCTGGCCAGTTACCAGGTAGCTCAGTCTGGGACTGGGGGCCATTCTAATGCGATGATAGGATTAGTTCCTTCATGATTAGATGTGAGTGCACGCCCTTTCGATGCGATGTGTTTACACATGGTTGAATGTAAGTGCAGAGCCTTTCTGACAGGATGAGGTCGGATATAATTACCGAGCCATTCTAGTGCAATGTGTTTACACATGGTCAGATGTGAGTGCTGTGCCTTTCTGACAAGATGGGGTCAGATGTAAGTGCAGATCCTTTCTGATACGATGTGCTTGCACATGATCATAAGTGTTGATCCATTCTGGCGCGATGTGTTTACACATGGTCCGATGTGAGTGCTTGGCCTTTCTAACAAGATGACGTCAGATGTGACTGCTGGGCATGCATAAAGATGAGGTCAGATGTAAGAGTTGGGAGGGCCATTCTGACTTAAGTGTCAGATATAAGTGCTGATGAAGACCTACATGAAGGGTAGGCCTACAGGATTGACTCTGTAAAACTTCCTGTGATGAGAAGAATCGAGATAGCACCATTCTAAGATAGCATGTGATGATGATCCAGACTTGATGATGATCCAGATCAAGTGATGATCTAGATGTGATGATGATCCAAACTTGATGACAATCCAGATCAAGTGACGATCCAGTTGTGATGATGATACAGACTCGGTGATGATCCAGATCAAGTAATAATCCAGATGTGATGATGATCCAAACTTGATGATGATCCAGATCGAGTGATGATCCAGATGAGATGACGATCCAGCAATGATGATCCAGTAGTCGTGATGATGCAGATCCTGTGATGAAGAAGACTTGAAGTAGAAGAATACTTGAAGACTAAGAAGACTTGAAGAAGAAGATAACTTGAAGACAAATAAGAGGAAGAAGACAAAGAAGACTTGAATACCTTAATACTTGAATATGAAGACGACAAGATGATCCAGTCGATACAAAGAATAAGACCAGTGCTGAAAATTGTGTCGAAAGAATGCCTTCCTAGTTAAGAGGGAGTGTTGATGTATTTGTAACTTCATAATGTATTCATCTATGTATCTTATCTCTTGTAACCCGATGTTTATTCTGGGATGTGTCTATAATGTAATTGAGTCATGAAGTCATTGTTAGTTTTTCAGCATTAAGCTAGCATATCATTAGGATATTTAAACTGAGAGAACAACAAGCACAACAATAAAACACAAGAGACAATGAACACATTGTTTTTCCTCAGGGAAACCATAAATGGACAAAACCCTGCAACTTCCTCTGAGATAGAATCAACACCAAAGTGAAACCCAAAAAAAGTAAGACAATCTCCCGACATCAGTAAGCTCTTTCCTCTTGCCCCAGTGTCTTTCTCTTCCTCAACTATGCGCTACACTTGAGTGTGTATGAGATGTGTGTTAAATAGAGAGTCTAGCTCTCTATTTATACTAATCCTGACATGACTAAAACCCTAGTAGGTCCGACCTCACTAGGAGAGTCTAATAACCCTAGTGCCCCGGAACTGCAGGGACTTTAATCCTTAGACAATAGGAGGGTTACCCATAATGACTTGACATGACTTGTTTACATTATTGATTCTCCCAATCAGAACATTGAGGCATGACATGACACAAGAACATCCCAGAATAAACATCAAGTTACAATAGATGAGAAATACAAGTGAATACATTCTGAAGTTACAATTACATTAACACTCCCTCTTAACTAGGAAGGTATTCTCTCGACACAATTTTCATCACCGGTCTTCTTCTCTGGGTCTTCTCATCATCTGCATCTTCAAGTCATCTTCATCTTCAAGTCTTCTTTGTCTTCAATTCATCTTCGTCTCTGGATCTGGATCATCACTCGATCTAGATCATCATCACTAGATCTGGATCATCACTTGATCTAGATCATTTGTAGCATCATTCCTAGATCTGGATCATCCCTCGATCTGGGTCATCTTTGGATCTGGATCTTCCCTCAATTTGGATCATCAATACTGAATCTTCACGGGTGCTATCTCATGATTCTTATCATCATAGGAAGTTCTACAGATCCATCCCTTTTTCATGCTGGATGTAGGCCTAGCCACCATGTAGGTCTTCGCCCAGCATTTACATCTGATCATGTAGGAACTAACCTATAATCATATCAGAAAGGCATGCCCAGCACTCACATCTGACCATGTGGGAACCAATCCCACAACCCTGTCAGAAAGGCCCAGCACTCACATTTGACACATGCAAGGAACCAATCCAACATGCATGTTCAAAAAGGCTCAGCACTTATATTTGACACATGCAAGGAACCAATCCAACATACACGTTCAAAAAGGCTCTACACTTACAATCGACACATGTGAGGAACCAATCCAACATGCATGTTCGAAAAGGCTCTGCACTTACATCTGACACATGTGAGGAACCAATCCAACATGCATGTTCAGAAGGGCATGCACTCACATCTGATCAAGTAGGAACCAATCCTACAGTCATATCAGAATGGCCCCCAGTCCCAAACTGAGCTACCTTGTAACTGACCAGGTGCCTCCATTCCCAGAATGGAAGTTGCCCTTACATCTGTCCTACTCAACAGAATGTCCAGCACTAACATATGACATTGGAGGAACCTAATCCTTTGACCATGACAGAATGGCTCAGCCCTTACATCTGACCTACTCGTCAAAATGGCTCTCTCAGTCCCAGACTGAGTGTTCCTGGTAACTGACTAGGTACCTCCATTCCAATAATGGCATTCAGCACTCACATCTGACATGGAAGGAACCAATCCTCTCACCATGACAGAATGGCTCAGCCCTTACATATGACCATGGAAGGAACCAATCCTCTGACCATGTCAGAATGGCTATGGGACTCATCACTTTCCCTTGGAGGAAACCTCAATCTAGAGAACACCAAGCTTCTCCCTGAAGTACTCAAACTTCACCCTAGCCAATGGCTTCATCAATACATCAGCTATATGTTCCTCCATCGCAACATACAGGAGCTTCACTGCTCCCCTCTACACCATATCCCTGATATAGTGATACTTGATCTCAATATGCTTCGACTTGTCATGGAACACTGGATTCTCTGACAACTTCACGCAACTCTAGTTGTCACAATGTATACAAGTAGCATCCATCTGGAGATCAAATAAATCAGATAGTAACTTCTGTAGCCATACTACCTCAAAAATAGCTAAACAAGATGTGACATACTCTGCTTCAGTTGTACTCAGTTCCACACAGGATTGCTTCCTGCTAAACCCAGAGATCACACCTAATCCCATATTGAAGCAACACCCTGAAGTGCTCTTCCTATCGATGGCACTACCTGCCCAATATGAATGAACATAACCCTCTAGGTTAATCTTCTGATTCACCTCGTACTTGAGCCCATAATCAATTGTACCCCTCAGGTACCTCAGAATATGCTTTGCAGCAATCAAGTGAACATTTCTTGGATCTGTCAAGAACTGGCTCAAGGTGTTCACAGCAAAGCAAATGTCTGGTCTCATGTTCGTCAAATACATCAAGGACCCAATCATCTGATGATACATCGTAGCATCAACCGTCTCTGATGAAGCATTGCTAAATAGCTTCAGGTTCGATGCCATAGGTGTGGCCATAGCCTTGTATTCCATCATCCCAAACCTCTTTGGGATCTCTACTGCATACTTCCCTTGTCCAAGGAAGATTCCATCCGCATTCTGCCACACCTCCATACCTAGAAAATAATGCATCATACCCAAGTCCTTCATTTTGAACTCAGTAGCAAGCTTTCTCTTCATATCAGCAATCAACCCATCCATACCTATTAGAAACAGATCATCTACATACAGTAGAAGCATCACTGGGTTGCCATCTTCAACCTTGTAGTAAAGGTTGGAATCTGCTTTACTCTTGGTAAATCCCAAACTGGATAGAAAGCTGTCGATTCTACCATACCATGTCCTAGGTGCCTGTTTCAAACCATACAGGGATTTCTTCAGTCTGCACACATGAGACTCCCTATCATGTGTCTCAAAACCGAGTGGTTGTTCTACATACACTTCCTCTTCCACTACACCATTTAAGAAAGTAGTCTTGACATCCATTTGGTGTATCTTCCATTTCATTACTATAGCCAAATCAAGTACTGATCTGATGGAAGTGTATCTGGCTACAGGAGCAAAGGTTTCTTCATATCCTATTCCTTCCTTCTGTGAGAAGCCACGAGCCACAAATCTTGCCTTATATTTCTCTATGCTACCATCCGCAGCATGCTTGATCTTGTAGATCCATTTGGAAGTTGCAACTGACTTCCCTTCTGGTCTTGGGACAACATCCCAAACTTCGTTCTTCATGATTGATTGATATTCTTCGATCATCGCATCCTTCCATTCTTTCCGTTCTACCGCTTCTTCATAACTGGAAGGTTCTTCTTTGGTAAAGTCACATAGTAAGGCTACATATCCAGAGCAAGATCTAGTTCTCTTTCTTTCTCTGTGATTTTCTTCTAGAGCCCCATATCTTTCTGCACCTTGGATAATTTCTCATACCCAAGCAGGTTTCCTCTTGTGAGGATTCTTCTCCTGAGGTGGATCTACGGGTATTTGTGGTTCTTCAAATTCTTGATCTTCTTCTTGAATTTCTTCATTCATGGTTGTATCATGAATTCTGGGAGCTTCGGATTCTTCAGGTTCTTTAGCAGGTCTCTTTCTGGATTTGTTGTAAGCTGTGTCTTCATCAAATGTTACATCCCTACCGATGTCGATCTTCTTGTATCCTGGGAAGTATATTCTGTAATCCTTCAATATTTCAGAGTATCCCACAAATATACCCTTCTTTCCTGAAGGATCCAGTTTTGTTATCTTCTCTTTTGGTATGTGTATGTACACTGGATATCCAAATATTCTAAGATGGCTGACTTCTGGTTTCTTGCCGGAGAAGACTTCTTCGGGAGTCTTATTCTCAAGTACTCTGTGTGGAGTACGGTTCTGTACATACACCGTTGTTCTGGCTGCTTCTTCCCATAGATTCATAGGAAGATCCTGATCATGAAGCATTTCTCTTGTAGCTTCCATGATAGTTCTATTCTTCCTTTCTGCAACCCCATTCTGTTGTGGATTGTAAGGAGTGGACAACTCCCTCTTAATCCCTGATTCTTTGCATAAGTCTTTGAATTCATTTGATGTGAATAATTCGCCATTATCTTATCAAAAGGTCTTGATCTTATTTTCTGTGTGGTTCTCGATCAAGGCTTTGAATTCCTTAAACTTGTTGAACACTTCATCTTTGTTCTTCATGAAGTAAATCCATGTCTTCCTAGAAAATTCATCAATGAAAGAAACATAGTGTACATACCCGCTTAGTGAACTTGATGACATTGGACCGCATACATTGGAGTGGATGATTTCCAAGATTCCTTTTGCCTTGCTCTTGCTACTTGGAAATGTCTTCTTTGTATTCTTCCCTTTTGCACATCCTTTGCAGACCCCTTCATGTTTTGCTTGAATTTATGGAAGACCTTCAACAACTTTGCTTGCAAGTGGTAGTTCTCTGTAATGCACATGTGCAATCCTTCTATGCCATAGTTCATTTTGCTCTACTGTGTCATGGACCATAGCTTGTTTTGAATGGCCCTTCAGCTTGTATAAACCTCCTTCTTGTTCTCCAATCACTATTGCATCGTCAATAGTCTTTCCTCCTGGCCACATGATAAATTGGCCATCTATAAATGCAACCCTCATACCTTTTTCATCCAATGCAGATATGGAGAGAAGGTTCTTCTCGAGTCCTGGTACAAATAGAACATCCTTCATTTTTATAGACTTTCCAGACTCTAGCTTGTAGGAGGATTCACCACTACCTTTTATTGGATATTGGTAGTCATCTCCTAGCTTCACCTTATGGGGTGAATTATGTTTGGATAGTTTCTTAAAGGATTCTTTGAAACATGTCATGTGTTTGGAAGCCCCACTATCAATAAGCCAATATTTGCTTCCATGAGTGACAGTTCCCGTGAGAGCGGAAATCAGAACATATTCATCCTTGCTTGAAGAGTCTTCACTTTCTTGCTTTACTCTCTTCCTTGGAGGATCATCATCCTCAGCAGTGTCAGCATGATGTTTTCTTTTGGAGTTCTTCTTCTTCTTGGATCCATTCTTATTCATGGGACAGTTTCTAGCAAAGTTTCCTATTTCATCACATGTATAACATCTGATTTTAGATGAACCTTTCTGATGAGAATGCTTACCATGGTGATGATGTTTTTCCCTTCTTCCTTTCCTTGAGTGTACTGTGAGAGCTTGATCTTCACTTCCCATATTTTCTTCTCGAGCTGCTATCCGAGCCTCTTCTTGAGAGCATTCTTCCCATAGTCTTCTGAACTTGACCAACTTGCACAGATTCCTTGTATGAAAGAATCCCATGACCTAGGGAGGCCATTCAATGTTGTCATCACAATTTCTGCATTCTCCAATTCTTCATCTACAACTTCTAGTTGTTCTTTGATCTAGGAGACACTTGTGAAGTATGATTGGATGGTCTCCTCATTTTGGATCTTGACATTCTTCAACTGGTTCCTTAGAGTCATCTTCCGATTGATGTTCTTCCCTTCAAACAGTTTGGTTAGGGCATCAAACATGGCTTTAGGTGTCTTGAGGGAGGACACATGTGGAATGAGGTGATCCTTGATAGAATCTGCAATGATCCTCTTTTCCATAACCAACTTCTTGTTATGTAAGGCCTTGGCCTCATCTCCCTCTGGAACTGGAACCTTCTCATGGATGTAGGAGTCCAACTCACTCTCTTCCAGGACCATGGAGATCCTATACTTCCAAGCTCAGAAGTTATCAGCTCCCTCAAGATTTTCATCAAGCTTGGTATGATGAGACATCTTAACTGAGAACCTCAAATGGAAATACAAAAAATTTATATCTTACCAGGTCAAGATGTCAGATCTGGATTTGAAGCTGAAATCCTGCAATACTGGTTTAGGAGCAAATTAGGGTTTTGCTTTTCCCGGACTTTTGTCCAACCAAATGCTTTGAAATTGATCCCTAACTTCGATTTTGGGGAGAAGATCAATTCAGGCCTGGGCTCACTGAAAAATTCCTCTTCTGTGAAAATCCCTAATTTCCATCAACAATGTCGGGTCCAAAACTGAAAAACCTCGGAATTGGATTATGCTTCGATAGAAAGATGCACCCTAGGAAGGAGAGTTATTCCACCCTTCTTTTGCTGAAAATTTGTGGAGAGAGATCCACAAAATAGGAAGCCCTAGTTCCCACAGCTGCACAGTGTCTTCTTCTCAGGTTAGCTCCGATACCATGTTAGTTTTTCAACATTAAACTAGCATATCATTAGGATCTTTAAACTGAGAGAAAAAACCAGCACAACAATCAAACAAAAGAGACAATGAACACAGTGTTTTTCCTCGGGGAAACCATAAATGGAGAAAACCCCGCAACTTCCTCTGAGATAGAATCAGCACCAAAGTGAAACCCAAAAACAGTAAGACAATCTCCCTACAGCAGTAAGCTCTTTCCTCTTGCCCCAATGTCTTTCTCTTCCTCAACTATGCGCTACACTTGAGTGTGTATGAGATGTGTGTTAAATAGAGAGTCCAGCTCTCTATTTATACTAATCTCGACATGACTAAAAGCCTACTAGGGCCGAACTCACTAGGATAGTCTAATAACCCTAGTGCCCTGGAACTACAGGGACTTTAACCCTTAGACAATAGGAGGGTCACCCATAATGACTTGACATGAATTGTTTACATTATTGATTCTCTCGATCGGAACATCGGGACATGACATGACACAAGAACATCCTGGAATAAACATCAGGTTACAATAGATGATAAATACAAGTGAATACATTCCGAAGTTACAATTACATTAATGGTCATGCCCTGATGTTTCGATCAGGAGGATCTATAATGTAAACAAGTCATGTCAAGTCATTATGGGTAACCCTCCTATTGTCTAAGGGTTAAAGTCCCCGCAGTTTTGAGGCACTAGGGTTATTAGACTCACTTAGTGAAGTCGCCCCTAGTTGGGTTTTAGTCATGCCGGGAAGTAGTATAAATAGAGAGGTGACTTCTCTATTTAGCACACATCACATACACACTCAAGTGTGTTGAGGAAGGAGAAGACACTGGGGCTAGATAAGAAGAAGGTTACTGCTGTCGGGAGATCACTTACTATTTTGGGATTTTCTATTTTGGTGTTGATTCTATCTCTAAGGAAGTTGCGGGGTTTTCTCCATTTATGGTTTCCCCGAGGAAAAACACTGTGTTCATTGTCTCTTGTGTTTGATTGTTGTGCTTGTTATTCTCTCAGTTAAAGATCCTAATAATGCTAGCTTAATGTTGAAAAACTAACACAACCAAGTCCCATAAATAGCATAAAAAAAAAGAATAAATAGACCATAAGAAAGTAATACACACCTTAATAATGAATAGTAGATATGAATATCAATCCTCTTCGAGGGATGAACCTCCTTACACAATGTACTAAGTACATAAGATAAGATAAGATACAATGATGACAAAATGAAAAATATCTCCTTCCTATATGCAGGAGACAAAGGTGCACAATAACAACTAATAGACCCAAGATGACATAAATAATATGTAATACAACACCATATAAGGGGAAATGCACCATTATATAGAGGGGTATTTTTTTAAGGGATTAACATCATCCTGAACGTGTGCCAGCAACCAATCATCTATTAGATTTGAATAGAAGATCTAGTGAACCTTTAGGGATCCTTCCTCAAATTTCCATCACACTAGGAGGGAAAACTCTTTATATTGATGTTTTTTTAGTTCAAGGCTCCTTTCATTTTAAGTTTCTCATTGGGTGGGGCTATGTCTATCTTATAAAATTTGTTGTGTCCACACTCTTTTGAGTGATTCATTTTCTACATGATGGGAACATAGTGACCATCGATAATCATTTGTGTATTAGTCCTAATCATTGTATGCCTAGTGACCATCTGAATTCCTTGAATGATCCTTATATCCAAGTGGTATCCAAGTGGCATCATGTCCCATGCCTTCAAATACTACTGAGAAGGAGCCTCTCATTGTATGCTTGAATTCTCTTGGCTTAGATCTAGAAGAGAAATTTGACTACTGATTCACCTTATGACCCTATTGTATTTGAAAATAGGCATCAGGACACCTTCAATAATGACTTTATCCCTCTACATCTAGTGGAACTTTGAGCTTTCAATGGTAAGATAGTAAATTGTTCAACAGATAAGTCCTAAATTAAATATATAATGAAAAATGTGGATTCATAAGAGGATTGAGGCTAGAGATGATACATTGACCCTTGTTTGCCTAAGTTGGATGTGTGTATTCTATTCACATGCCATCTCCCCATCATGTAACACTTGATATAAAATTTTGAAATTTTGATGTCATAAAAAATTTATGAAATTTTGATGTAATACATTCCATTTCCACACCTTTTAAAGTATGGTCTATAACAAGTGCACATGCACATATATGTGCCTAGCGAGTTGGAATTTGGCCTGGCATTCCACCCTTTGAAATATTATTAATGAAACCACATAAAATGTCTCAGACATATAGCAATTATCAGTATATGGTATCCAACATTCACGTGGTTCTTCCTCCAACCACCACATACATTAAGGGGGATTATAATAAAATAACATAATATATGTTAAAAAAATCCCAATATTAAACATAAAAAATCATGTCAATATATCTACTCATGCTCTGGATGATGTTACAATAAAGGAATGTGATGACATCTACCTGCATTAACACATTATTACCACCGTGATGTCAAACTCATCATCATTTATGCATAAAGAGCTCCATTATCTTTCATTAGTCACATTATCACTATTGCATAAAAAACTCCAATTCATGGACCGAGAATAGTTACTTTGTAGTTTCCGAATAGGAAAGGTCGAGCTGGTAATACATTTACCAGCAATGAAATGACAAAATACTTAGTAATGTTACTTATAACCGAGTCTATTAAAATATCCCCATCTTCATCTGTACATATTTATTTTGGTAATCTCTCGAAATTATCTGCATTATGTTGCACCAGCAATTATAGTAAAAAAACCACCAGATAAATGTCCTATACAATATTCCAAAACATCTTGACTACATTTGTTACATTACATAAAAAAACAAGAAATACCACTTCCATTTATTGACGATATACACAAACCTTGCTTTCCAATAGCTTTCCCTTTTATTTATCTTCATAGATACTCATGGTCTCCTAAACATCACTTTGAGTCTTAGTAACTACTTCATTAATTTCCATATATAGCATAAATAAACTCCTAATATATAATATATGCAAATTTGAGTATATACCCAATATATCCAAAGAACGTGAAAAATTTTAGATACAAAAGATGTAGGTCCAGCAGTCATATGGATGATAATTGGATGTGCAATCTTTTATATGAAACTAAAGTGTGTCAAATCTCTTAGCAGAATGCTAAATTTCCAACATCTAGTAGAGCTAATTGTTGAACCTTGTTATAGAGTCTCATTTCATGAATATCTCGAGTTGGATGTGTCAAAATACTCAAAAATATGTCAAATACAAGATAGGATTTTTGTGAAATATCATCTTCACTTTTTTTTTTGTACACAACGAATTTAATGATTTCAAGCCTTACTTGGTGAGCATATTTTATGCCATTGCATCAAAAGAAAATGTTATATTGACTATAAGTTCCAATACTGAAACGAGTTCTTCTAGACAAGATGACTTTAAATTGGATTCAATAGGTTGCATTATGTCAGTTTTCACTGAGAACATTGCAAAGAAGTATCTGACGCCAAATATGAAAAACATGAGCAAGATTTCTCCACCTGCAAAGACAATTTAATCTGAGTTAGGTGAAATGTTTCTCATAAACTATCATAAAAAGATCAAGAAAAAACTATTTTAAAACGTATTTGAGTTCAAATTATTTATCTTTTAATATTTTAATATTTTCAGTTGATGGCTTATTTTGGTCAAAAATAGTGTTCAATGATCATTATTAATACATTTTTCCTTTCATATATTTCCAAAATATTTCATCTTTGATATTTAAATGACCATACTAAGAGTAGTGAGGCGCTTTAAGCCTAGTATGGGGTAGACAAAAATTCAATAAATCTATTTATCAGCATATGTAGGCTCAATTTTAAATTACACACATACAAAAAATGGTATAGATCCACATTAAACTTGGATCTATCAAACACTGAAAGGGATCAAATATCTTTATGTGTAATTTTTTTTATCTTAAATTTTTTACACATCAAGAAAAAAATATGTACCTAAAAACATTTCATCGTTCCTAGTGCTTGAGATATCCAAGTTTAATATGCATATATGTTGATGATAAACATTTCATACATACCACATGGTAGATCTCACTACTCATCAACCATATAAGTTTCCAAATAGAATTCTAATCTCTACCAACTGTAGTAAAACTTTTGTTATCTTTAGTGATTTTGGCCAACACATATGCATGGAGAAGATGATGACATGATGAGAATCGAAAAAGAAGGGAAAAGAAGGCACCGAGCTTTTGTCTTGATGCAACAAACTAAGAGATTGTAGCACCCCTGGCCTAAACCCCTAGTTTGATAAATGTATTTATGTAAATGACAATGAATTCTCAAGTGGATGAAAGTCGTAGTATATTTTTAAATATTAATAAAAATATACAACTGGTCGTGGTTGAGGTAGAACTCTGAGAAGATTGGGGAATAATGTATTCTCTAGAGAAAGTGAGGGGGTTGTAGATGGCCTAGGGGGCTATGTTATAACATGTTATAATGCTAAGTACCTAGAAGATACCTTATGTCCGTAAATAAGCCTAAACCTATATAATTAAACTTAAACTAGATTTATGAGATAACTAGATGTTAAAAAGTGATTAAGGAGAGGATTAGTGGAATTGACATGTTTCTCATGGAAAAAGAAGGTCTCATGTGAAAAGGAGAAATCAAACAATACAGGTGAGGGGACCGGTAGAGTGAGTCGGTGGAAGGGAGAACATGAAGCAAGATGAAGAATGTAGAACACAAAAGGAAGAAGAATAACACAGAGAGCATTCAATTGTAGAGAAGAAAATCCAAGGAAGAAAAATGCAAGTAAATGTCAATTTGGAATTGTTGGTTAGATAGGGAAACCATGACCAAGACCTAAGTGAATCTTCCATTTGAATATTATGCATTTTTCATCGGGCTGGTTGAAACCTTGGTAGGTAAAAACTGAACCTACAAGTGAATTTGTTGTTATAGTCATGTCCATACTTTCTTATGGTTTCTCCATTAGTGAAATGGAAAATGGTGCATGCAGTTAACTTAGTGGAATTGTGAGCATTAAGAACAATGAGGGCCATCACTGTTGTGCTAGTAGAAGGAAGTTAAGGAAATGAATTGCATTGTTTGACATGGAATTTGTTGTGATCCACTTATATTGATTGTCAAGTGAGAAATTCTAAGGATGCTAGGATTGGTGAGAAGTCTGGTTGGTGAATGCAAGAGTCTCATCTCGATGTTGGTGTTTTGAAGAGAGATAAATGAGAAGAATTCCCTACGCTTGGGTGGGAGTAAGGTTGCCATGAGACCAGTTTTCATATAGTCTGAATTCAGATAAGTTCTTGAAGCTACATTAATTCTGCATTGATTATATATCATGTTATGTGAAGGAACAAAATGTGTATGTTGTACCTATTGAATGCTTCGTAATTGATATGATTAATTGTTGGATAGATTGAATGATCTTAATGGGATTCGATAATATGGCAGGTTTCATTGTGTTTGGTAGTAGTGCATTTGATTGAATGATTGTAATCCGTAGTTGGTGGTTAACAGTTAAGTCAATGAGATTCCAAAGGATGCTTAATGGTTTCTCAGGAAATGAATTGGAATAGTATGCTAGTATGAGAATCGGTAAATTATTTAAAATATTAAAAATTTAAATTTTTGTTTCTAACATTCCTCTGTTTGGATGAATGTGTTATGTATCTGAATAATTTCCATTTCATTGTTATGGTCATTTCCTGATAGAAATGTTAAAGGGAGACATTTACAAATTGTCTTGTTTAGGCTATAATGCCTTAACAAAGGGAGCATCTAGGTAAAGAGAGATATTCCTTATCTATAATATATGTATAATTATTCCTATAGATGGTTGTTAAACCTGTTATGGAATTCTTTCCTGACTGGTACAAATCCTTGTAAATCGTTCCTTGTTGTAATAGTTAATTTTCTTATTAATGTTTTGAAGTTAAGGTTTAATAGTAACACTATTCCATAGAATTAATGTGAATCATATATAGGATTGAAATTATTCTATAAAATTACATTGTTTAGTTATCAAACCTAAGAAGAAATATATTGATTTGTATGAGTCTTAAATGTTGGTTGAAATCCTGTAAGTTGCAAGTTTATCCAGTGGCAAGTTTTTCCTTAGTATTCTTTTCTAATTTTCATTATGTTTATGTGTCAATCAGAGAACTTGGCACGTGCCTAATTGGAAAAGGATTTAGTGCCAATAAAAGGAAGAAGACCTATTAATTTTCAAGCCTAAATCATTCCTTAGTCACTTTCTTAAAAACAACTAAATGTTAAACCTTGAAATTGGAGAATTTGTTACCATTATTTTAGTGTCAATTTGTCGATGTCAATGTGCCAACATTCGAATCGACATATTAAAATGTTAATGTTTTTACATATCAACGCCAAGATTTCGATGTCAAGATAAAGATGTCAAGATTATGTCAATTGGGATTTTTTTTCCATTTATTGTCAATGCTAGATGTTATAGCTAGGTTTTGTTCTAGATTACATTTTATTTCCAAAGCATTTTTTTTCATATTTCTTTTAATTTTAAGTTTGGTTTTGGGGTATTAGAATCTTGAGCTCGTTTTTTATTTGATTCCATGTCATTTCTTTTTTATTTGATCTAATTTTTTTATAGTTTTAATGGGTTTATTAGGTGTATATTTTTCTAAAAAGTCAAAAGAATCTATCATAAGGTTTGATATAAGTTGAATTATATTGCTTAACCCTTGGTTTTGGAGCCCTTTGTCAAAAATGTATGTTAGATAGATTCCTGTAGCGCAAAGGCGAGGGACTGTGAACTAGAGCGCTACAAGAAAATTGGGGCATTCAAAAAATCATAATATGGGCTTGCTCGTGGTTCAAAATTACAAATGATGGAGTTTTAACATCTGTAAAAAGGATAAATGATACGTGTATGGACCTTGCAATCATTATGACAAATGTACAAAATAGGTTAAGGATTACGCAGGTAAAATCACAGCTATCATGAGTCTCGAAGATTGGAAGTTTTTAAAACTTTAATGATAGCACATCCATGGATTTCGTTCAGAATGAATGCTGAATTTGACGGGCATACGTGAGGCTGAGAAGATCATGGTAAATTATTAAATGGCTTAGGTGTAATCGTGACTGTCAAAGACGAATTGTGGAGACTTGTCTGATGTGAATGAGGACATGGTTGTGAATTTTCGGCATTGCGAACCATCATCGTGACAGGTATGCCATAAGATCTAGAAAGCGTTAAATGAATCCTAATTTGTATTAACAGAGGGTTAGTATGGAGAAGGGTAATTGAGAAATTTCAACTTATGGTCTTGATTTTCTCATCCTTTAGTCTATTGTTGTAATAAGATACTTTCGAAATAGTTTTAATTATTTTATGATGGAAAAAACAGTTAGGGTTCAATACAAAAAATGAAGAGAAGTAGCAAGACTAACATGGTTGAGCCTTCGGATATGGAATGGGATAAAACTTTTCCTGAGTGTGCAAAATTGTTTCAAAAAGCAGGCTGGTTTAAATATTTTGAAAAAATTGATGGTTATCATTCAGAAGTTTCAGATGGGTTCGCTCAAGGGTTGGAGAAAGATACATTCATGTTTAATACCCTTAAAATTGAGTTAACTAGAGATTTGATGCAGAAGCCACAGGTATAGCTGACGAAGGTGAGTTTTGGTTCAAGAAAGTGCCATTTACCTTTAATTCAGAAAATTTCATGTTGCCTAATGTTGTAGCATATTGGGGCAAGGGAGTGCATATACATAATTTCAAGTCTGAATGGAGCGATCCTATTAAGCTTTTGCATAGTTATGTAACCTATGAGGGTAGATATGCTTCTATTTTTAAATATCACATTAGATTTCTACAGCACTTGAGCCAGGAGTCAAAGATGAATCTCCCCTTTTTCTTCCTAAAAAACTTGCAGAAGATGTCAAGTAGGATAAGGGAACATCAAGATCATACTAAACAGTCTATCTTCCACCATGGATTGATAAAATTGATCATTAGTACCGTGTTCCAGAAAAAAGGTAAGAATTGGGATTATTTTTTGTTCTGGTTAGGATTTCAAAACGAAAAGGAGGACCAGTCAAAAAGGAGACAAATGAATAAATCAGACATTCTAGTTAAAAAATTGAAGAAGGAAGTCATTTCTGAAGCAGTACAAGAGACTACTCAAGTAGGGTCTTCAGAGCAGAAACTTAAAGAGCCTGTAGGTAGAGAGAAAAAGAAGATTGATGAAGATAATCAGTTGGAAATATCTGAAGATTTGAAAGAAGTACATGAAATAGTCTTAGAATAGCAAGAAGAAAAGGAATCAGTTAAGCTTGATCTAGATATCAATGATGTCCAGGGAATTATGATAGAGGTCTCTATTCCTGCCAAGATGGAATCAGAGGACATACAAGTTCCTAGTGAGAAAACTAAGGGAAACTCCATGGTTGGATTTTAAAAGGAAGGATTACTAATATATGGTGTAAAATTTCAAGGAAAATCTTATGCAATGTTAGGTGAGTCAAATTGGAGGCCTAAAATGAGACCAAAGAATAAATTAATATTGAATATGAAAAAACTGTTGAATCCAAAATTGGCTAAGGAAAAGATTATTGTGATTGACTCAGAAGATTCCTTATCTCAAGAAAAGTTAAAAGAAGATGAAGACCAATCTGAGCAGGAAGAGAATAAGAGAGAAGGTTCAGTGATTGAGAAGCCTTCTCTAATGAAGAACACAGTTAAAGAACAGTTCAAAGATTTCAGTTTTAAGGGAGATAATTCTAAACAGGTTCCTGTAACAGTAACAGAGCAGCATAAAGAGGATGATGAGGAAATTTTTAAGAAATTAAATATCCCTTGGTTACCAGAAGGAGATTCTTCATTTCAAGAAGGGAAAGTCATAGATTCATAGAATGAAAATATTCAGAAAAGTGTTAAACAGTACAACTGCAAATCAGATTTTCTAAAAGAAACAAATGAAGGATTGGTAATGGAAAATAGAAGGTTAAAAGCAGATCTTGAGGATATTAATAGCCATTATCAGGAGTAGATTGTGGTTTCGAAGGAAGCATTGAAGATGAAAAAGGCAGACACAAAACATGTGTGAATAGTTGGAGCAGAAGATCGAAGATTTAACTCAGCAAAATCAAGAACTATCAAAGAGAGTTGAAGACCTAGAAGCTGAGCAACAAAGAACCAGAAGAAAAATACAAGCTCTGGAGGCGATATCACTTTTGGATGAAGCAGCCAAATATCTTTAAAAATTCATTTCTAACAGGTGTCATATAGTCAATTTTTGTAAAAGATAAATAGTATATTTTGTAAAGCAGTCATTTTGTAGTAGTTTCAAGAGCTACACCTAGAAGTTAGTTATGCAGTTAAGTAACTATTTTTTACAGTTCGGGGAATTGACCTAAAGTTAGTTAGGAAATGAATAAAATGTTTTTGAGATGTAACAAGTATAAATAGAAAGGAATGAGATAGTAGGGGGGTTCAAGTTTTTTGCAAGGGTAGGATCAAAAGCTACTATGTCAAGCTAAGATCCAAACTCTTATGTAATTTTCATGACTGATTATGATATATATGACTGATAAGCCCATATTATTTTCATTTGCCGGTTTCATTTATGATTTGTTAAATCACTCAATGTGCAATTTCATTTCCGGTCTAATGTCTTATTCATGAAGTGCTTGTAGGTTGTGGGTGAAACTCAGTTAGATTTCTCTGTGTTTTCTGGTTTATTTGTTATATATGGTTCATCTCAGTCTCTGATTTTTATATGATTCATTACTTGTTTTAGCTTGTTTTATGTTACACTCTTGTTTATGAAAATTTCATACCAAAAACAAGACAAAAAGATAGTTTTACTTTATTTTATTTTATAGATTGTGTTGGCTTGTTATTCTTGTAGTCTGGAACAATTTATGCCACTAACACCTTTGGTGTCATTGCCAGGGACGAAGCTGAAGCATACATTCCCTAGGTTTTTATTATTCAACTGGTTTTGAGGGGTGGATAAAACAAGAAAATCATTTAGACTGCTTTTCACCAGACAGTATCCACAGTGGCTACTAGGAAGGTTGGGATAAGAAGGAGACCTAGTTCACCATTACACCTAGGTGTCTCATACCCAGAACAAATTTTGAAGGAAGCTAGGAAAATTAAGAGATCACGGTCATCCCCAGCTTTATGTAGCCCTAATTAATTTGACCTTCTATCACCCTTTCCACTTTCTGAGGAGGAAAAACAAAATCTATCTTGACAATTCGATTGGTGACTCCACTAGTTCAAGATGCAGATGCCAAAGACCATGGAAGCCATTCTGGCTCGAAGGTTTGCACCTTTCAATTTTTTTGATGTTCCAGGTTTCCCAAATCCAGTACCTACAATGGATGTTTGGGGAGATTGTCTTCCATGGTTTAGAGAAAGCAAAGAGGATAATCCTTTAGATCACCTCATCAGATTTCATCAATATATGGTTTAGATAAATATACAGCATGAAGATGTGCTCATGAATATGTTCATGTATTCAATCGAGTAATATGCACGAGAATGGTATTTTTCTCTTCCCACTGCTAGCATTTCCTCATTGAAATAATTCCACACATGTTTCCAGAAACATTGTAAGTATATGTTCTCAACTAAATTCTTTTTTAAAGATTCAAGAGCAGACTAATTTTTATATTACAATTTCTCATTCAAAAAATCATGATGATAAGTATAATCAAGGATTCAAAACATGTCATGAAGAAGTTGTAGTTTCAAAATTTCTTGAAGACGAATAAGTAACGTTTTCATATTCTGTTGTCAAGGAAGAATTCCATGATCATTACGATAATCAAGTTGTTGTTTTAAGTCAGGTTGAAGATGATTCTAGTGATGAGATCAACAGAGATAGTTTGTAATATTGTCATAATGCTTTCAATAGTTTTAATAATAATTTGAATGCTAATCCTATTGAAGATCAATCTCTTTTTCAACAAACTGTTGGAAATCATTGTTGTGTTAAAGATCGTCCATGTATTGAAGAAAAACATGAACCTTCAGCATCATCATTTGAAATTTCCCAGAATGATCCTCGTTATGATGAAGAGATGTTATATTTTTAACATTAAGCTAGCATTATATTAGGATCTTTAACTGAGAGAATAACAAGCACAACAATCAAACACAAGAGACAATGAACACGGTGTTTTTCCTCGGAGAAACCATAAATGGAGAAAACACCGCAACTTCCTCAGAGATAGAATCAACACCAAAATTAAAACCCCAAAACAATAAGATGATCTCCCGACAGCAGTAACCTCTTTCTTCCTAGCCCCAGTGTCTTCTTCTTCCTCAACTATGCGCTACAAATGAGTGTGAGTGAGTGTGTGATAAATAGAGAGGCTAGCTCTCTATTTATACTAATTCCTGACTTGACTAAACCCTACTAGGGCCGAATTCACTAGGTGAGTCTAACAACCTTAGTGCCTCGGAACTGCGGGGAATTTAACCCTTGACCAATAGGAGGGTTACCCACAATGACTTGACATGACTTATTTACATTATAGAAACTCTCGATCGAAACATCAGGGCATGACATGACTCAATTACATTACAGATACATCCTGGAATAAACATCGGGGTACAAAACATAAGATACATAAGTGAATACATTATGAAGTTACAATTACATCAACACTCCCTCTTAACTAGGAAGTTATTCTCTCAACACAATTTATCAGTACAGGTCTTCTTCTCTATATCATCTGGATCATCCTTGAGTTCTCATCATATTCAAGTCTTCTTCATATTCAAGTCATATTCATCTTCAAGTCATCTTGAGCTGGATCTAGATCATTACTTGATTTGGATCATCACTGGATCTAGATCATCACTTGATCTGGATCATCATCACTAAACGGGTGCTATCTCATGATTCTTCTCGTCGCAGGAAGTTCTACAGATCCAACCCTTTTTCATGCTGGGTGTAGGCCTAGCCTCCATGTAGGTCTTTCTTAGCGCTTATATCTAACCCTAAGTTAGAATGGCCCATCCAGAACTTACATCTGACCTTGACTCGTCAGAAAGGCACGCCTAGCACTCACATCTGACCATGAGAGGAACTTAATCCCCTCACCATGTCAGAATGGCCCAGCCCTTACATCTGACCATGGAAAGAACCTCATCCTCTCACCATGTCAGAATGGCCCAGCCCTTACATCTAACATACTCGTCAAAATGTCCCAGCACTTATATCTGACCTACTCGTAAGAATGTCCCAACACTTATATCTGACCTACTCATCCAAATGACCCGACCCTGATATTTGACCTACTCGTCATAATGGCCCAGCACTTATATCTGACATACTCGTCAAAATGGCCTAGCACTTATATCTGACCTAGTGGTTAGAATGGCCTTGCACTCACATCTGATCATGTGGTAACACATCCCATAGTCATATCAGATTGACCCCCAGTCCCAGAATGAGATTTCCTAGTAACTGACTAGGTGCCTCCATTCTCCCGTAGAATGGCATCATCCCTTATATCTGATCAAGTGGAAACCAATCCCTCAATCACATCAGAATGGCCATGTGCTCACATCTGATCATGTAAGACTACATCTTACAATCGTATCAGAAAGGCCCTTAGTCCCAGACCAAGTATTCCTGGTAATTCACCAAGCACCTCAATTCCAAGAATGGAAACAGCCCTTATATCTAATCATGTAGGAACCAATCCTACAGTCATATCATAATGGCTCAGCACTCAGATATGACATGGAAGTGTTACAAGTATAAACTAACTGAGAGGGGGGGGTGAATCAGTTCGTTAATATTTTTCACCAAAATACTTCTTTTAACTTAGAATCAATAAACTTTATGGCAGTCAATCTTTGCTATGAATCCAGAGTTATAAACATAAGAGCAGATAACATAAAACACAGCATTCAATCACAACATTTAATCACATATATGATACATAGATATTTCACGAGGAAACCCATAAGGGAAAAAACCTCTTCTTCTTATGATGTCAAAGGCTTCAATGGTTGTACATCAATTCTTATTTGAGCACCGACTCAAAGAGGCTGCTACCTCTGAATGCAAGCACCAACTTGCTGAGAGCACCAACTCTCACTGTAACCCAGCATCAACTGGGTGAAGACACCAATCTTCAATCTCTACAAGCACCTACTTGCAGACAAAGACATAAAGTCTCCCCTAGCACCTCCCTACCTCCCTTATTTGCTATACTTTCCAATAGAATCAAAATGCAACAATACAGATATGTCTCTGCTTACCAAACCACTATGCTCTATTCAACATCGGCTCTCTACTCCTCTGTTATGTTCAATTGTTCAGCACATTCTTCAGTTCCTCTGCTCTGCTGCTCTACTCATTCAGTATCAGTTTACAGTACTAATCCCTTAATACTCTGCACACCATTACTCTCATCAAAATAGAGTCTTTTTTACAACTGTTTCTGCTCAATATATATATCATCTTCTGAGTTCATTTCACTCTCTGTTTCATCGAAACCATACCCTCAAACCGTTACAGGAACTATTCAGCTTCAACATCCTCAAACAGAAATGGTTCAGCTTCAACATCCTCACTCACCCTCTGTACACATCGAATGGATATATATTCGAATCATATCTCCCCTTTTTGTTTTATTTGTTCCTTACTCTTCCTATTCCATCTCCTTTCTAATCATCATTACAAGTGGTTACTAAACGGTTCGCATTTCAGGTTCATCATAACTGTTAATCCGCCTGCTCGAATACTCTTCGAATCCTCAACTGTATAGGGCTCTTCGTATTCCTCTTCAAATATTACACTGAAGCGGTGGGTGAAACGACAGAGCTCGCAAGCAACATCTCCTTCCGAAACATCGGAGGTCAGAAGAAGTTCTCCTTCCACAACGGCGGAAACTTAAATGTTGTTTAGAACGGATCGAAAGTCAGAACGATAAGCATAACGGCGGAGGTCGAAAGAACATCTCCTTCCACAATGACGGAGGTCAAAAGAACATCTCCTTCCGGAAGTCAGAGGGATTTTGACATCGGAAGCCAAAATCTTCGCACAGCCGCAACAGCGGGAAGAAAAATACTATGGACACGCGATCCGAATCGGAAGTCGGAGCGCTTTTCACTTCGGGTGCTTAACCACTTCGGGAGCTGCAACAGCGGAGATCAACAGGTTATAGCCATGCGACGCACATCGAAAGTCGGAGCGCTTTACACTTCGGATACTTAACCACTTTGGGATCCGCAATGGCGGAAGCCAAAAGACAACAACCTCTGATCTAAAACTTTAGTCTGAATCTCTGCTGATTGAGCCAGAGTTCATCAGAGGAAAATATCGGAGCTTGTTGTGTATCACTCTCCCGCAATGGCGGAAGCGCAAATGAATAAAAACTTCCGCAAGGTGTTCGATGGCAAGGACCCAACAGCAAATACTTTATTGCATGCTCAAATCAGTTGTGAGGGTGCGCGGTTAACATTTGGCGATAAACTTTGGCGAAGTTTCAAGTTGGTTCTATTTTGGCACAGCTCTGTCATATATATATAACGTTATAGCGGAGTTCGTACTTCGCAATTTTTGTGATATCCATTCGATAAGTGGATTTTCCATATACTTTAGTCTGAATCTCTAGCACCTCCCACTGTTTGATTTTCTCCATTGATACCTGCGTGCCTGCCTCTTTTTCAGTAGATCGCCACATCCATTTGACATCAGTTCCCCTTCTCTTTATAGAAGATTTCCATCAATGACAATACATTAAAACTTTAATACTAAGCACTAGCCACCATCTACTTGTCCCGAACACACCACTCTGAAAGATATTCCAACAATCTCCCCCTTTGACATTGATGACAATATCTCATTGAACTGGTCACATTTCTCCCCCTTTGACATCAAGGGCAAAGGATAAACCCGGGCAGATACGGTATGTCTGATGACTAGTCTCCCCCTGACAATATGCACTAAGAAAACGAACTGCCATCCCATGCTGTAAACAGAAATAAGATATACAATAAACACAGAATCCCCCTAACACAGTGCATGAGTTACTAAGACAAGGACTGAACACCCAGCTTCTGACGCAGATATTCAAACCGAGCTGTGGGTAAAGGCTTAGTAAAAATGTCAGCAATCTGTTCGGTAGAAGGAATATAATGCAGCAACACCGCTTGAGTAGCCACTTGTTTGCGCAAGAAATGGTACTTTATGGGAATGTGTTTAGTTTTGGAATGAAGAACAGGATTCTTGGAAACACTGATAACACTAGTATTGTCACAGTGAATGGGAATAGGCTCAAAATACTTTACATTTAGATCAGCAAGGGATTGAACCATCCATAAAATTTGAGTACAGCAAATAGCAGCAGCTATGTACTCTGCCTCAGTAGTGGATAAAGAAATGGAACTTTGCTTTTTACTTAGCCAGGCAACCAAAGACTCTCCTAAGAAGAATGCTCCGCCACTTGTACTTTTTCTTTCATCTACACAATTAGCCCAATCTGCATCTGAATATGTTATTAGCTGAAAGTTATGATTTCTGGGATACCACAGACCATAAGAGAGAGTACCTTTCAGGTATTTGAATATACGTTTCACAGCTAGTAGATGACTTTATTTAGGAGCAGCTTGAAACCTTCCTACCATCCCAACAACATGCATGATATCAGGTCTTGATGCAGTAATATATAATAGGCTTCCTATCATAGATCTATACATATTTTGATCCACTTCAGGTGAAGAATCATCTTTGCTCAACTTGCAGCCACTGACCATGGGTGTACTCACAGGTGTGGAGTCTTCCATTTGAAATTTCTTTAAAATCTCCTTTAGATACTTTTCTTGAGAAAGAAACATACCTTCAGGTTTCTAACAGATTTGAATACCAAGGAAATAGGACAGCTCACCAATCATTGACATTTCGAACTCATATTTCATAGAGTTAGCAAACCACTGAACAGAAAGATTATCAGTACATCCAAAGATGATATCATCAACATAAACCAATACAATCAGTAAGTCATCACCTTCAGTTTTGATATATAAATTGATGTCTACAAAACCTTTCTTGAAGCCTTTGTCTTGTAGATATTTGTCCAGTCTGGCATACCAGGCTCTAGGCGCTTGCTTCAACCCATACAAAGCCTTTTTCAGCTTGCATACATAGTCAGATTTATCTGTGAGTGAAAAGCCTTCAGGTTGCTCCACATACACTTTTTCTTCTAAATTTCCATTGAGAAATGTTGACTTGACATCCATCTGGTATACTCTAAATCGTTTGTAACAAGCATAGGCTAGAAACATTCTGATAGCCTCCATTCTTGCCACTGGAGCAAATGTTTCATCAAAGTCTTGTCCTTCAATCTGAGCATAACCTCTACAAACCAGTCTTGCTTTATTCCTTACAATCTGTCCCTGTTCATTTAATTTATTCTTATATACCCATTTGGATCCAATCACATTCTTGTCTGGTGGCCTAGGAACAATTTTCCAAGTGCTATTCTTTTCAATCTGGTCCAGCTCTTCATTCATGGCTGCTACCCAGTCTTTGTCTTTGCTGGCTTCATTAAAACATTGGGGCTCAATTGTAGAGAGAAGAGCAATATGAGACTGTTCCGATTCCTGCAAAATCTTCCTTCTAGTCTAAACACCTTTACTCTCATCACCAATGATTTGGCTTTCAGGGTGATCTTTTTTAATCATTCTGGAAGAAGATTGTACGGTGTGCTGTTCAGGTTTAGCTTCCTCATACTCTGATGATTCAGATTCTTCCTTCTAGGATTCTTGGACCTGTTCTTCTGTCTCTTCATTTGTATCTTCCAAACATGAATCTTCATCATTCCTTTGACTGATATTTCCATGACAATCTTCATCTACTTTCACATCTATGCAATCTACTATTTTACGTAGCCTCTTGTTATAACACCTATAGCCTCTGCTTTCTGTAGCATATCCTAAAAAGATTCCTTCATCTGCTCTGTCATCATACTTGCCCAAATTTTCATCATTATTCTTAATATAGCATTTACTCCCAAAAATTCTGAAATGTTTAATGGTTGGAGGTCTTCCAAACCATAAATGATATGGTGTTTTGTCACTGTTTGGTCTCAAATGAGCTTTGTTAAGTATGTGCACAGCTGTATGAATAGCTTCCACCCAGAAGCCTTGAGAGATATCCTTTTCCTTCATCATTGATCTGGATATCTGTTGGACTGTTCTGTTTTGTCTTTCTACCACTCCATTTTGGTGAGGAGTTCCTGCAATTGTATATTCTTTCTTGATGCCATGCTCATCACAGAATTCTTTGAACTGTCTTGAACTGAACTCTCCTCCTCTATCAGATCTGATAGCTTTAATCTTTCTTCCAGTCTGATTTTCAATCAGGGCTTTAAATATCTTGAATTTAGCAAATGCTTCAGACTTCTCTTTAAGGAATGTAACCCATGTTAGTCTGGAATAGTCATCAATCACGAGCATGAAATAGTTCTCCTTACCTGTACCTTCTTTCCTTGATGGGCCACACAAATCCAGATGGACTAGTTGAAGAGGCTTATTTGTGGAGGGAACACTCTTTGACTTAAACTGTGTTCTGGTTAACTTCACCGTCTGACAAGGTTTACACACTTCATCACATGGTTTAGATATTTCTGGAAAGTCCCTTACTACTGCTCTGTTTTTGAGTTTTATTAAATGATCAAAATGTAGATGTCCCAGTCTTCTGTGCCACAGCCAGCTTTCATCATATTTGCTGAGATAACACTCTTATTTTTCTTCTTTTAAAATGTAAACATTATTCTTAGTTCTTATTCCTTTGGCAACCAGTTTTCCTGAGGAAACATTTTTAATTTTACAATCTTTAGCAGTGAACACGACTTCACACCCTTTGTCACACATTTGACTCACACTGAGAAGGTTGTGCTTCAACCCATCTACAAATAACACATCTTGATCCTTTCCTTTACCATTTCTAAGAATAACCATTCCCTTGCCTCTGATCTTTCCTCGTGCATCGTTTCCAAATGTTACGTTCCCAAATTTCTGCTCTGACATAGAAATAAACTTCTCTTTCTCTCATGACATATGTTTCGAACATCCACTATCAATGTACCAAGGATTCTTCTGTTTCTGAACTGAGAGCACGAGATTACAATGAGAACTCTCTTTCTTCCTCCATACATTTTGTTCAGCTGTATATTTCATTTTTGGTTCTGTTTTGTTCTCTTTCAAGTTACATTCTGTAGCTTTATGCCCAAAGTTGTGACATATGTAACATTCTGTTTCGTTGTATAGAAGATCAAACGGGTTAGTATTTATGTTTTACATTCTTCTTTTAACATCTGATTGAGATACACGACCCATATGATTATATGCTGATTGATGTATCATCTGTTTGTTATTTGACATCCTTCTCTGAATGTTTCTGAAATTGTAAAAACAATTGGCAGCTCTGTGCCCAAAGTTATAACAACAGAAACAATAACCATTGAAGAAATTAACATACCTAACTCTTGGTGGATTTCTAGAAAAATAATGTATTGAGTTATGATGCTCATAATTGTAATTCTGATCTACATACTTGATTCTGTTATATGGCTCTTCTTCATGAACTCTTGACTGTACCGATTTTCTATTTAGATCGGTATTCTCTTGCTTTTTATCACTCTTTGATCAATTTTCATTATTGTCTTTACATGCTTCAACATTTGTTATTCTGGGGATTTCTGCCTGCTTGCTGTTCTAAAAATTAATCAAGTTTGATGATTCTTTGCTTTTTGAATCATTGCTACTTGCACCTTGACCATAGCCTAGACCAAGCTTAATCTGAGGTGACCTCTGTCTGTTTAGAATGTTATTTAGCTCTTCTGAAGCTTTGATACTAGAGATATTCTGATGATATAAGGCTTGAAATTTTTCTAAATCCTTCTTAACAATTACTACTTCTTTCTCTAGATGTTCACATCTGGTGTTCCTTTCAGCTAGCTATTGTTTCAGAGCCTCTTCAATTTTCTTTGCCTCTTCCAGCTCTAGCTTTATTAGAGAGATGTCTTTTCCATTGGTTTCATATTGGATTAATAGCTATTTTTGTTTTCTTTTATTTATTCTTAGTCTATCAATCTCCTCTAGAGCACTCATCAGCTCTCCCTCCATGTCCACAATGGAATCTTCATCATTCATCTCTGTACAGCTCATCTCTAGATCCTCTACAGCCATAAGCATGAAATCATTCTCTTTGTCTTCATGGGAGGATTCACTTTCTGAAGTTTCTGTGGATTCATCATCATTCACACGTAGACTTTTCTTCTTGTACTTGTTTTCTTTACTATACCTCTTCTTTAGAAATTTCTCTTCATCTGCAGAACTCTGCTCTTTCCTCATATCAGGGCATTTAGCAGCAAAGTGTCCTATTTTACCACAGTTAAAACATTTGAAAGGCAGTTTGCCTTTGTATTTCCCTGACCCTATTTTCAGTCTTCTCACAAATTTTTCTTCTATTTCATCTACATCTTCCTCTGTACTCTTTTCAGCTTTAAAAGAGGCTTCTCTGGATGGGTTTTGGTCTTTACTAATCCTCATTTCATAGGTTGTCAAAATTCCTAGTAATTGGTCAAGAGATAACTTTTTAAGATCACTCATTTCTTCTATAGCTGAGACTTTAGGGTTAAATCTGTCAGGCAAAGATCTCAGGATTTTATGAACAAGGAAGGTATCATCATCACTTATTTTTTCACCAAGAGCTCTCATAGCATTTACTAACTCATCAACTCTCAGGAAAAATTTACTAATACTTTCATATTCATTCATTTTTAGTTGTTCAAATCTTAGTCTATGAGTCTGCAACTTGGCATCTTTAACTTTCTCATTTCCTTCATAGCTGCTAATAATCTTATCCCACATTTCTTTGGCAGAATCAAGGTGCATTACTTTTACAAATTCAGTTTCAGCAAGACCACTCAGAATAGCATTCATTGTTTTTGCATTGAAAGTAAATTCTAGCTTATCATCTTTGGATGCTAGCATGACAGGTTTTGCATACCCAGTCTCTACTACTTCCCAAACATCAGCACCTAGGGACATTAAGTATGTTCTCATTCTAACCTTCCAGAAAGCAAAATTTTTACCATCAAATATGGGTGCTTTGTTTATTGATCCATCTTGACTAGCCATTTTAACTCTTCAGGATCTACCTTAACCAAAAGGAACGCTGCTCTGATACCAATTGTTACAGGTATAAACTAACTGAGAGGGGGGGGGGTGAATCAGTTAGTTAAGATTTTTCACCAAAATACTTCTTTTAACTTAGAATCAATAAACTTTATGGCAGACAATCTTTGCTATGAATTCATAGTTATAAACATAAGAGCAGATAACATAAAACAAAGCATTCAATCACAACATTTAATCACATATATGATACACAGATATTTCACGAGGAAACCCATAAGGGAAAAAACCTCTTCTTCTTATGATGTCAAAGGCTTCAATGGCTGTACATCAATTCTTATTTGAGCACCAACTCAAAGAGGCTGCTACCTCTGAATGTAAGCACCAACTTGCTGAGAGCACCAACTCTCACTGTAACCCAGCACCAACTGGGTGAAGACACCAATCTTCAATCTCTACAAGCACCTACTTGTAGACAGAGACATAAAGTCTCCCCTAGCACCTCCCTACCTCCCTTATTTGCTATACTTTCCAATAGAATCAGAATGCAACAATACAGATATGTCTCTGCTTACCAAACCACTCTGCTCTATTCAACATCGGCTCTTTGCTCCTCTGTTTTGTTCAACTGTTCAGTACATTCTTCAGTTCCTCTGCTCTGCTGCTCTACTCATTCAGTATCAGTTTACAATACTGATCCCTTAATACTCTGCACACCATTACTCTCATCAAAAAAACTCTTTTTTAAAACTGTTTCTGCTCAATATATATATCATCTTCTGAGTTCATTTCACTCTCTATTTCATAGAAACCATACCCTCAAACCGTTACAGGAACTGTTCAGCTTCAACATCCTCAAACAGAAACGGTTCAGCTTCAACATCCTCACGCACCCTCTGTACACATCGAATGATATATATTCGAATCATATCTCCCCTTTTTGTTTTATTTGTTCCTTACTCTTCCTATTCCATCTCCTTTCTAATCATCATTACAAGTGGTTACTAAACGGTTCACATTTCAGGTTCATCATAACTGTTAATCCGCCTGCTCGAATACTCTTTCCGAAAGTCGAAGGGATTTTGACATCGGAAGCCAAAAGCTTCGCACAGCCGCAACGACGGGAAGAAAAATAATATGGACACGCGATCCGAATCGGAAGTTGGAGCGCTTTTCACTTCGGGTGCTTAACCACTTTGGGAGCCGCAACGGCGGAGATCAACAGGTTATAGCCATGCAACGCACATCGAAATTCGGAGCGCTTTACACTTCGGATGCTTAACCACTTTGGGAGCCACAATGGCGGAAGCCAAAAGACAACAACCTCCGATCTAAAACTTTAGTCTGAATCTCAGCCGATTGAGCCAAAGTTCATCGGAGGAAAATATCGGAGCTCGTTGTGTATCACTCTCCAGTAACAGTGGAAGCGCAGATGAATAAAAACTTCCGCAAGGTGTTCGATGGCAAGGCCCCAACAGTAAATACTTTATTGCATGCTCAAAACAGTTGTGAGGGTGCGCGGTTAACATTTGGTGATAAACTTTGGCAGAGTTTCCAGTTGGTTCCGTTTTGGCATAGCTCTGTCATATATATATAACGTTATAGCGGAGTTCGTACTTCGCAATTTTTGTGATATCCATTCAATAAGTGGATTTTCCATAGACTTTAGTCTGAATCTCTTGCACCTCCCGCTGTTCGATTTTCTCCATTGATACCTGCGTGCTTGCCTCTTTTTCAGGAGATCGCCACATCCATTTGACATCAGTTCCCCTTCTCTTTATAGAAGATTGCCATCAATGACAATACATTAAAACTTTAAGACTAAGCACTAGCCACCATCTACTCGTCCCGAACACACCACTCTGAAAGATATTCCAACAGGAAGGAACCAATCCTCTCACCATGATAGAATGGCTTAGCCCTTACATCTGACCTACTCGCCAGAATGGCTTACGGACTCATCACTTCCCCTTGGAAGGAACCTCGATCTAGAGAACACAAAGCTTCTCCCTGAAATACTCAAACTTCACTTTGGCCGATGCCTTCGTCAACACATTATCTATCTATTTTCCCATCGCAACATACTGGAGTTTCACTTCTCCCATTTGCACCCTATCCCTGATATAGTGATACTTGATCTCGATATGCTTCGACTTGTCATGGAACACCAAGTTCTCCAACAACTTCACGTAACTCTAGTTGTCGCAATATATACAAGTAGCATCCAACTGGAGATCAAATAGATCAGACAGTAGCTTCCTCAGCCATACTGTCTCACAACTAGCTAAACAAGCTCCGACATACCCGGCTTCAGATATACTCAATGCCACATAGGATTGCTTCCTGCTAAACCAATAGATCACACCTGATCCCATGCTGAAGCAACACCCTGAAGTGCTCTTCCTATCAATGGAAATTCCTGCCCAATCTGAATCAACATAACCCTCCAGGTTAATCTTCTGACTCACCTCATACTTGATCCCATAATAAACTATACCCCTCAGGTACCTCAAAATATGCTTTGCAGAAATCAAGTGAACATGTCTCGGATCTGTCAGGAACTGGCTCAAGGTGTTCACAGCAAAGCAAATATCCGGTCTCATGTTCGTTAGGTACATCAAGGACCCAATCATCTGACGATACATCGTAGCATCAACCGCTTCTGATGAAACATCACACAATAGCTTCAGGTTCGATGCCATAGGTGTGGTCATGGCCTTGCAGTCCATCATCCCAAACCTCTTCAGGATCTCTACTGCATACTTCCCTTATCCAAGGGAGATTCCATCCACATTCTGCCACACCTCCATGCCTAGAAAATAGTGCATCATACCCAAGTCCTTAATTTTGAACTCGGCAGCAGGCTTTCTCTTCGTATCAGCAATCAACCCATCCATACCTATTACAAACAGATCATCTACATATAGTAGGAGCATCATTGGGTTGCCACCTTCAACCTTGTAGTAAAGGTTGGAATCTGCTTTACTCTTAGTAAAGCCCAAACTGGATAGAAACCTGTCAATTCTATCATACCATGTCTTGGGTGCCCGTTTCAAACCATACAGGTCTTTCTTCAATCTACATACATGAGACTCCCTATCATGTGTCTCGAAACCGAGTGGCTGCTCCACATACACTTCCTCTTCTACTACACTATTAAAGAAAGCAGTCTTGACATCCATCTGGTGTATCTTCCATTTCATCACTGCAGCCAGAGAAAGTACTGATCTGATGGAAGTGTATATGGCTACACGTGCAAAAGTTTCTTCATAATCTATTCCTTCTTTCCGGGAGAAACCATGAGCAACAAATCTTGATTTATATTTTTCTATGCTACCGTCTGCAGCATGCTTGATCTTGTAGATCCATTTGGAAGTTACAATAGACTTTCTTTCTGGTCTTGGGACAACATCCCAAACATCATTCTTCATGATCGATTGATACTCTTCGATCATAGCACCCTTCCATTCTTTCCGTTCTGTCGCTTCTTCATAATTGGAAGGTTCTTTATCGATGAAATCACATAATAAAGCTACATATCCGGAGCAGGATCTGGTCCTCTTTCTTTCTCTATGATTCTCTTCTGGAGCCCCATATCTTTTCGCACCTTGTATCGCTTCTCGTACCCAAGCAGGTTTCCTCTTATGAGGATTCTTCTCCTAAGGTGGATCTACAGGTTCTTGAGGTTCTTCAAATTCTCGATCTTCTTCTTGAGTTTCTTCATTCATGGTTGTATCATGAATTCTGGGTGCTTCTACTTCTTCAAGTTCTTCAGCAGGTCTCTTTCTGGATTTTTTGTAGGCTGAGTCTTCATCAAATGTCACATCCTTGCTGATGTCGATCTTCTTCAATCCTAGGAAGTATATTCTGTAAGCCTTCGAGCTTTCAGAGTATCCCACAAATATACCCTTCTTTCCTGAAGGATCTAATTTAGTTCTCTTCTCTTTTAGAATGTGTATGTACAACGGACAGCCGAATATTCTGAGATGGATGACTTATGGTTTCTTGCTGAAAAAAAATTCTTCAGGTGTCTTATTCTCGAGTACTCTATGTGGAGTACGGTTATGTACATACACCGTTGTTCTAGCAGCCTCTGCCCATAAATGCATAGGAAGATCTTGATCATGAAGCATTTCTCTTGCAGCTTCCATGATAGTTCTGTTCTTCCTTTCTACAATCCCATTTTGTTGTGGATTATATGGAGTGGACAACTCCCTCTTAATCCTTGAGTCTTTGCATAACTCTTTGAATTCATTTGATGTGAATTCTCCACCATTGTCTGATCGAAAGCTCTTGATCTTCTTTTCTATGTGGTTCTCGATCAAGGCTTTGAATTCCTTGAACTTGCTGAAAACTTCATCTTTGTTCTTCATGAAGTAAATCCATGTCTTCCTAGAAAAGTCATCAATGAAAGAAACATAGTATACATACCCGCTTAGTGAACTTGATGACATTGATCTGCATACATCGGAGTGGATGATTTCCAAGATTCCTTTTTCCTTGCTCTCGCTACTTGGAAAAGTTTTCTTTGTATTCTTTCCTTTCGCACATCCTTTGCAGACTCCATTGTGTTTTTCTTGTATTTCTAGAAGACCTTCAACAGCTTTGCTTGCAAGTGGTAGTGCTCTGTAATGCACATGTGCAAGCCTTCTATGCCAAAGTTCATTTGGCTCTACTGTGTCATGGATCAAGGCTTGTTTTGGATGTCCCTTCAATTTGTATAGCCCCCTTTCTTGTTCCCGAATTACTACTGCATCATCGAAGGTCTTTCCTTTTGGCCACATGAGAACTTGGCCATGTACAAATGCAACCCTCATGCCTTTTCCATCTAATGCTGATATGGAGAGGAGGTTCTTCTTGAGTCCTGGTACAAACAATACATCCTTCATCTTTATGGACTTTCTGAATTCTATCTTATAGGAGGATTCCCCGCTACCTTTTATTGGATACTGGTAGTCATCTCTGAGCTTCACCTTGTGAGGTGATTCATGTTCTGATAGTCTCACAAAGGACTCTTTGAATCCCGTCATATGTTTGGAAGCCCCACTGTCTATAAGCCAATCATTTCTTCCATGTGTGATATTTCCCATGAGAGCAGAAATCAAAACATATTCTTCATCACTTGAAGAATATTCACTTTCATATATGGTTCTCTTTGTGGAAGGTTCATCATCCTCTGCGGCATGAGCATGGTGTCTTCTCTTGTTGTTTTTCTTCTTGTGAGGGTTTCTTTTGCTTTTAGGACAATCTTTGGAAAAGTGTCCTATTTCATCTGAGTTGAGATTTCTTGTGGGAAGAGTGCTTAACTTTAGACTGATGATGATGATGGTCCCTTATGGGTTTCTTGGATTGAACTATGAGAGCTTGATCTTCACTTCCCATCTTTTCTTCTCGGGCTGCTATCCGAGCTTCTTCTTGTGAGCATTCTTCCCAAATTCTGTTGAACTTGAATAAATTCTTTCTGGCACAAATCCCTTGAATGAAAGAGTCACATGTCCTAGGGAGACCATTCAAGGTGGTTATTACAATCTCAGCATTCTCCACTTCTTCATCTACTGCTTCTAGTTGTTCCTTGATCTGAGAGACTCTTGTGAAGTAAGAATGGATGGTATCTGCATTCTGAATCTTCACATTCTTCAACTGGTTTCTCAGAGTCATCTTCCAGTTTATGTTCTTCCCTAACTTCAATTTTGAGGAGAAGATCAATCTAGGCCGGGGCTCACTGAAAAATTCCACTTCTGTGGAAAGCCCTAATTTCCAGCAGCAGTGTCAGGTCCAAAACAAAAAAACCTTAGAATTGGATTCTGCTTTGACAGAAAGATGCACCCTAGGGAGGAGAATTATTCCAACCTTATTTTTCTAAAAAAAAATGTGGAGAGAGATCCACAAAGTAGGAATCCCTAGTTCCCGCAGCTGCACAGTGTCTTCTTCTCAGGTTAGCTCTGATACCATGTTAGATTTTTAACATTAATCTAGCATTATATTAGGATCTTTAACTGAGAGAATAACAAGCACAACAATCAAACACAAGAGACAATGAACACAGTGTTTTCCTCATGGAAACCATAAATGGAGAAAACCCCGCAACTTCCTCAAAGATAGAATTAGCACCAAAAGTAAAACCCCAAACTAGTAAGATGATCTCTCGACAGCAGTAACCTCTTTCTTCCTAGCCCGAGTGTCTTCTTCTTCCTCAGTTATGCGCTACAACTGAGTGTGAGTGAGTACGTGATAAATAGAGAGGCTAGCTCTCTATTTATATAGTTCCCAACTTGAATAGGTGAGTCTAACAACCCTAGTGCCTCGGAACTGCGGGGACTTTAACCCTTGACCAATAGGAGGGTTACCCACAATGACTTGACATGACTTATTTACATTATAGAAACTCCCGATCAGAACATCGGGGCATGACATGACTCAATTACATTACAGACACATCCCGGAATAAACATCGGGGTGCAATACATAAGATACATAAGTGAATACATTCCGAAGTTACAATTGCATCAACAAGAGATTGGGGTTTTAGGACACGAATTATGTGATGAATTATATTCTATTCCTTTTTGTTTTGATACTAAAATTGATGAAATCCAGGATGTTGACATTTTTAACATTATATCAGAACTTTCTTATATTCATGGTTATGATAAATATGTTGTTCAAAACCATTATGAAGATGCTCTAATTTTTTATAAATATGATGATGAAATTGAAAAGAAAGACCCGGAAATGTGTGATGTGTGTGATATGGCACAATTTGATCAGTAGATTCAGGAATGCATTCAGTCCATCATCCTTGAACAACCAGAGCCAATGTATGATAGTTATCCATTTGAAGACAGTGTGGAAAAGGAGGTTCAACTTGTTAACATTATTGATGATACTGTCCAAAAAATTCTGGAGCAAATTCAGGCTGATCCTGATGTCTTTTATTGCCAATGTCTGGTTGATATTCATAGAACAAAACATTCTTATGGATAGTCTATCTTTTTCATAGAACAGGAAGAGGTAACTTTTGGCAATTTTTATGATCCAGTGGCATATTATTTAGAGTCAACACTAAATTATAAATCTTTTATCTTAGACACATAATTTGATAAAATTGAATACAAGCTACTAGATCTTTGCTCTTCATGTTTTTCAATATTTTTTATTATACATATATTCAGAGTTGGAAGCAAGTTTTGGTTGGTTGATGGAATTTTTGTCTAGTTACATTGGAAATGGGATTGCAATTTGATCAAGTAAGGTTTACCGGTGTGTGAAAGATTGAAAAAAGACTCCATATCCCAATGGAAATTTTGCAGAGTAACAGATAGGTTCAATTAGATGGCAGAAGGCACTGATCTACAGGTTCTTGAAGCCCCACAAGGAGGACTTCATCCTGTAGCAGGAGCCAGATGTTATAGCTAGTTTTTGTTCTAGATTACATTTTATTTCCAAAGCATTGTTTTTTCATATTTATTTTAATTTTGAGTTTGGTTTTGGGGTATTAGAATCATTAGCTCATTTTTTATTTGATTCCATGTCATTTCTTTTTTATTTGATTTAATTTTGTTAGTTTTATAGTTTTAATGGGTTTATTAGGTGTATATCTATCTAAAAAGTCAAAAGAATATATCATAAGGTTTGATCTAAGTCGAATTATATTGGCTAACCCTTGGTTTTGGAGCCATTGGTCAAAAATGTATGTCAGACAGATTCCTGTAGCGCAAAGGTGATGGACCGTGAACTAGAGCACTACAAGAAAATCGGGGCACTCAAAAAATCATAATATGGGCTTGTTCGTGGTTCAAAATTGCAAATTATGGAGTTTTAACATCTGTAAAAAGGTGAAATGATACGTGTATGGACCTTGCAATCATTATGACAAATGTACAAAATAGGGTAAGGATTACGCAGGTAAAATCGTAGCTGTCCTGAGTCTCGAAGATTGGAAGTTATTTAAACTTTAATGATAGCACATCCACCGAGTTCGTTCAGAATGAATGGCAAATTTGACGGGCATACATGAGGCTGAGAAGATCATGGTAAATTATTAAATGGCTTGGGTGTAATTGTGGTTGTCAAAGACGAATTGTGGAGACCTGTTTGATGTGAATGAGGAAAGGGTTGTGAATTTTCAGCATTACGAACCATCATGGTGACAGGTATGCCATAAGATCCAGAAAGCGTTAAATGAATCCTAATTTGTAAGGGTAATTGAGAAATTTCAAGTTATGGTCTTAATTTTCTCAGCCTTTAGTCTATTGTTGTAATAAGATACTTTCGAAATAGTTTTAACTATTTTATGAAGGAAAAAACAGTTAGGGTTCAGTATAGAAAATGAACAGAAGTGGCAAGACTAACAGGGCTGAGCCTTCAGATATGGCATGGGCTAAAACTTTTCCTGAGTGTGCAAATTTGTTTCAAAAAGTAGGCTGGTTTAAATATTTTGAAAAAATTGATCGTTATCATTCATAATTTTCAAATGGGTTCGCTCAAGGGTTAGACAAATATACATTCATGTTTAATACTCTTAAAATTGAGTTAACTAGAGAGTTGATGGAAGAAGCCACAGGTATAGATGACAAAGGTGAGTTTTGGTTCAAGAAAGTGCCATTTACCTTTAATTCAGAGAATTTCCTATTGCCTGATGTTGTAGCAGATTGGGGCAAGGGGGTGCATATACATAATTTCAAGTCTGAATGGATCGAGCCTATTAAGCTTTTGCATAGTTATGTAACTTGTGAGGGTAGATATGTTTTTATTTTTAAATATCACATTAGATTTCTACAGCACTTGAGTCAGGAGTCAAAGATGAATATCCCCTTTTTTTTCCTAAAAATCTTGCAAAATATGTCAAGTAGGATAAGGGAACATCATGATCATACTAAACAATCTATCTTCCACCATGGATTGATAAAATTGATCATTAGTACCGTGCTCCAAAAAAAAGGTAAGAATTGGGATTATTTTTTGTTCTAGCCAGGGTTTCAAAAAGAAAAGGAGGACTAGTCAAAAATGAGACAAATGAATAAATCAGACATCCTAGTTAAAAAATGAAGAAGGAAGTCATTTCTAAAGCACTAGAAGAGACTAATCAAGTAAGGTCTTCAGTACAGAAACTTAAAGAGCCCATAGGTGGAGAGAAAAAGAAGATTGATGAAGATAATCCGTTGGAAATATCTGAAGGTTTGAAAGAAGTACATGAAATAGTATTAGAACAGCAAGAAGAAAAGGAATCAGTTAAGCTTGATCTAGATATCAATGATATCCAGGGAAATATGACAGAGGTCTCTATTCCTACCAAGATGGAATCAGAGGACATACAAGTTCCTAGTGAGAAAACTAAGGGAAAATCCAGGGTTGGATTTAAAATGGAAGGAGTACTAATATCCGGTGTAAAATTTCGGGGAAAATTTTATGCAACGTTAGGTGAGTCAAATTGGAGGCCTAAAATGAGACCAAAGCCTATAAATTAAGATTGAATATGAAAAAACTGTTGAATCCAAAATTGGCTAAGGAAAAGATTACTGTGATTGACTCAGAAGGTTCCTCATCTCAAGAAAAGTTAAAAGAATATGAAGACCAATCTAAGCAGGAAGAGAATAAGAGAGAAGATTCTGTGATTGAGAAGCCTTCTCTAATGAAGAACACAGTTAAAGAACAGTTCAAAGATTTCTGTTTTAATGGAGATAATTATAAACAGGTTCCTGTAACAGTAACAAAGCAGCATAAAGAGGATGATGAGGAATTTTTTAAGAAAATAAATATCCCTTGGTTACCACAAGGAGCTTATTCATTTCAAGAAGGGAAAGTCATATATTCAGAGAATGAAAATCTTCAGAAAAGTGTTAAACAGTACAAGTACCAAATAGATTTTCTGAATGAAACAAATGAAGGATTGGTAATGGCAAATAGAAGGTTAAGAGAAGATCTTGAGGATATTAACAGCCATTATCAGGAGTTGATTGTGGTTTCTAAGGAAGCATTGAAGAGGAAAAGGCAGACACAAAACATGTGTGAAAATTTGGAGCAAAAGATCCAAGATTTAACTCAGCAGAATCAAGAACTATCAAAGAGAGTTGAAGACCTAGAAGCTGAGCAACAAAGAACCAGAAGAAAAACACAAGTTCTGGAGGGGATAGCACTTTTGGCTGAAGCAACCAAAGATCTTTAAAAGATCATTTCTGACAGGTGTCAAATAGTTAATTTTTGTAAAAGATAAATAGTATATTTTGTAAAGCATTCATTTTGTAGTAGTTTCGAGAGCTACACCTAGAAGTTAGTTATGTAGTTAAGTAATTGTTTTTTGCAGTTCGAGCACTTGACCTAAAGTTAGTTAGGAAATGAAGAAAATGTTTTTGAGATGTAACAAGTATAAATAGAAAGGAATGAGATAGTAGGGGGGGTCGATTTTTTTGCAAGGGGAGGCTCATAAGCTACTATGTCAAGCTAAGATACAAACTCTTAGTAATTTTCATGACTGATTATGATATAGATGACTGATAAGCCCATATTATTTTCATCTATCGGTTTAATTTATGATTTGTTAAATCACACAATGTGCAATTTCATTTCCTATCTAATGTCTTATTCATGAAGTGGTTGTAGGTTGTGGGTGAAACTCAGTTAGCTTTCTCTATGTTTTCTGGTTTATTTGTTATATATGGTTTATCTCAGTCTCTGATTTTTATATGATTCAGTACTTGTTTTAGATTTTTTTATGTTACCCTCGTGTTTATGAAAATTTCAGACCAAAAACAATACAAAAAGATAGTTTTACTTTATTTTATTTTAGAGATTGTGTTGGCTTGTTCTTCTTGTAGTCTAGAACAATTTATGGCACTAACACTAGACATCTGACGTTGGGAGACCTAAGCTCCTAGGTTAGAATAAGTTCCTAGGTCAGAAAATCATCATTGAAATGGTAGTTTTATTGTCATTAGTATGTGTTGACTTCCAAGTTTCGACATGACGACATCAAGATCAACACATCCATTGAGAATGAAGTTCTGGTTTTTGTTGAGTTCTCATTTCCAACATTGGAAGAACCGATTTTTGAAATCAGAATGTTGGGATAAACAAGGTTATTTAGTTATGTTTTTGTTGGTGCTCGGATTTTTGACTCCCAATGTCGGAAATTTTGGAAAGGCATAGTAAAGTTGGGAAGCTGGAAACAATCTGTCAGAACTTGTAATAATTCTATATAACTAATTGATTAATTAAATTAATCATTAATTAATAATTCTAATTTATAGTTAACCAAGCTTTCGCTAAATGCTTTTGTATTGGATCACTTAATGTGCTTCCACATTATAAATTCATTATATAAATTTTGCATCCCTCTATGTTATTTTTAAGCTTCAAATTTTCTATTTGTGTAGTTCTGTAATGTTTGGGTGCATTACACTTTGGTATTAGAACTAAGGATTTGAAACTTATCCTCTAGGAAATGTTTTTTTTCTCAAAGAGTGTAAACTCTTGAGCCTATTTAATTTAATGATGTTTATTGTGTGGAATTTTTGTATGCTAATAATTTACATTATGTTATGCATATGAATATTTATGTGAACTAACAATAATGGATGAATTCATATTTCTAGTGACAACGTAATTTCAGGCCATTGTACTTGTTGATTTCTAGTGTAGGTAGGGAAGCGTTACTGAAAGGATGGTAGAATAGCTTGTAATGTCCAACTTTGTTGAAGAAGTTGGCATGGGTATTCAAAGAAAGAAATCCAATGGTAATTCATTTGAGATGAGAACAAAGGAAGTGTTCCAAATTTTGAGGAATATTTAGTTTGTAAATGGAAAGATCCTTTAGTGTGTAGAACAACAAAACTAGATTAATCGACAACAAATGATGCATAATCAAATACAATTACAAAATCAGATGCAATAGGTATCTTCAGTCATAAGAAGAGGAGAATAAGAATCAAAGAACAAAGGAATTTCTTATAGATATCAGCATTCCAGATACAGGATGGGGTTACATTCCCACTATCGTTCAGAAAGTCATCATGGGAATGAGGTGCCTAAAATTTTGCATGATGCTCATCCTAGAAGACATTCAAATAGAAAGCATGATGGGAATTTATTATAGGGTGAACTCAAGAAAATAAAACCGCCTACCTTTGATGGAGAAACATATGGGGAAATTTCAAATATTTGGTTGTTGGAAATGAGGAAGTATCTATAGTTGGATGAATATTCAGAGAATCAAGAAGCTCGTATTGCCATATACAATCGTCAGGGAAAAGATTATAGGTGGTGGAAACATCTGAAGCATGTTTAAAATATATATGAGAGGAAAATATCATGGAAAATGTTTCAAGTGTATTTCAATCATGAATACCTATCACAACAATATCGTGATAAGAAAATGCAAGAGTTCTTCAAATTCATATTGGGAAATATGACAATGGAAGAGTATGAGAAAATATTTTTGGAACTATTGGGTTATATGGAATTCATCTAACATTAAAAGGTTAAGATTCAATGATTCCTCAATGGTTATCAGTTGTCTACATGGACCAAATAACTTATGATGAACCTTATACCATAAAAGAATGCATACGGAAGGCTAAATGTCTGTATGAGCAAGGTAATAGTAGATAGGATTTGGATAAGAGCTGGAAACATAAGATGGAAGATGAGCATGATATCAATGAAAATGATTTTAAGTCTCTTGATGTTAATCACGATCAGTATAACTCATTCAAACAACCCACTCTAAAATGTGAATTAAGTGTAACTAAATTTAAGCAGGATCTGAAGGATAAGGAATTTAAGTCTCTTGATGTTAAGCATGATTATTATAAATCATTCAAATAGCCCACTCTGAAAGGTGAATCAAGGGTGATTCGATTTATAGGACAAAACAAACCATTACCAGTTAAATGCTATAAATGTGGAGCTAACCACTACCTCCGTAAATGTCTTGAGAGGAAAAACAAAGATGATAGTATGTATAATGTGAAAGAATCATCTATAGTGGGAGATGTTGCTAGAATCATTCCTTATATATATGCATCCATGGAAAATATCTAGGAAGTACACCAGTCTTCAATGATTAAAATAAAAGGTGGAACCTGAAGGGAAATCCAAGTACAATCAATCTACATATTGGACATAAGAATCAAGAATATTTATAATAGGTCCATAAGATTGGTAAAGTTACAACTGGCCCATTACATCCCTAAGGAAGCAGCCTAGGAACTTGAAGACAAGATGCGGGAAGAGTATCCCCATATATTTAGAAGACTGTATATATGTAAATAATTCTAAAAGTTTGTTCATAAATTTTGGACATTTAAACACCGAGGATTATGTATAATTTAAGGGGGGCGGGGAATGTAACACCCCTAGCCTAAACCCCTAGTTTGATAAAATGTATTTATGTAAATGACTATGACTTCCCAAGTATATAAAACTCATTGTATATTTTTAAATATTAGTGAAAATATACAACTAGTCATGGATGATACATAATGCTAAGAAGATCGAGGATTTGTGTATTTGTTGGAGGAGTCTAGTCAACCAAGCCGATTAGATCCTCCAAACGAATAATTGTAGATTAGTTTGAACTCAAAGGTCGTGTCGGTTAGTTGAACTGACAAGTAGTTATGTAACTAGTTGTAAATCATATATATATAGACTATAGAGCCAGATAGAAACTTGGTTCGGTTTACTGTATGAACCCACATGTGTCTTGATTAATATAAGTTGTTATTATGTCTACCATTCCTTGTCTCTTGTCTATATCATTGTTATATGAATAAGTACATGTATCATTGGTAACCTTGCAATCTGATTCATTGCAACATTGGTTTTGTTTCTGATGGTACATGTATCAGAAAAAATGACTATGACCCACTGATATCAGAGAAAGAGATAAAGTTCTAGTGGGAGAGTAAAATAATGAACTAACTGCAGAATTACACCAGAAGAAACAAGATGACTATTGCTCAAGAAAAGGATAAATTATTCTCTGAAACACATGAAAATTTTGTTGAGTTTTACCCTCATGCACTGAAAAAGATTCTGGATCAAAAATATGATAGGTGAAAAAGAACATCAGTTACGCCAGAAAATAACAAGAGGAGGCTGCACAAATTTGTCGGAGTGGTTCAAGAGAATTGCTGACAAATTTTGTGAGGAGCAATCTATCAAAGAATGAGTCTCTCTCGATAACATTAAATAGAGATTCTATACTGACCTCATTTAAGAATTCATGTATTCTCTACCGAGACTTTTGTTTGTATTCATGATCAACAAGGGTGCATGACACATTGTTGAACCTCATCCACTATTGTTAAACCCACCAAGAAACACAAACTGGGAGGCCATGAAAAAAGAGTGGGAGAAATTCTTTCAAGAAAGAGAGTGGGAGTACTTCCGAAACAAATAGCCAGTTCCACCCTATATTTCTAGAAATATTTCGGGTCAACAATGGGGGGCTAGCTGGTCATGTCTAAGTAAAGTAGAGAGATAAAATAGTCCACCAATGAAGAAAACACCAGGGCCAACAATGAGAAGTGAAAGAAAAAAGGAAAAATATAGGACAGTTGCTCACAAAAGAACTCTAGATATACATAAAATAGAATTGGAAAATAGGAGAAATAAGCTGGAAGAAATTAGAGAGAAAGTTGTTGTACTCCAGCAAGAGAGAATGATGAGTAGAGTGACAGAAACTGACGAAAATCCACTAGAATCGGGTCATGACCGACAGGAAGAAGGTGTTGATAAATATGTGTCACCCATGGAAGAATACTTGTGGATAAACTGGGGTAGATCTCTCCAAGTAACCATACCTCATACTATAACACCACACTCCCCGTCAAATCTTATTCAGAGTGCCCAAGTGCAGGATATTGTTCGAGAAGATCTAGGACTACGAGTTGGTCAAGTAGGTGTATGGAGTCAACTAGACGTTGAAGGTAATAATGTCGACCATAATTTAATTCATTGACTGCGAGAAGGGAATGTTAGCATTATTAATCCTCCCTTGTCCAAATTTGGTCATATGTCTAACTCAGGAGTCATGTCTAAATTGGGAGTCCATCTAGTCTATTTATAGTCATTAGCACCATTGGGTCCACTTGGCCTAATTGGGGCACATGTTTCAGTTACTAAAGTGTAGGGAACACTAATTGAGGCTTACTGCCACTAATTGCACTTAATTGCATCATTTTAGGAGCCTCCTAGACCAATCCCTACAATTTAGGAGCCACTGGGAGTCCCGAAACCAACCAAGGTCAGTTCAGTTCAGTTAATGACTAGTCAAGCTAAGTTAGGAGTCAGTTACATTCAGTTATATTCCTCTACATTCATTTAGCTCTAGGTTTACTTGATTGCACTCATGAGGGGCATATTTCTCACCTACCACAGTCAGTTAGCCTTAGTTAACACTAAATGTAACACTTGAGTTGTGTTTTAGAGCTCCGATGAACACCGGTTATGGTTTAGACAAGGTCAGTTAACTACTGAGTCCTCCGATAGTGATTTAGACAAGGTCTTAGTTACCTAAAGTCAAGTAGAGTCTATCAATTCGAATTTCCTCATGTGGATTCGAATTTCATGTGGCTATTAAAGCCATTTTACTTCATTGTAATTATTACCCAATTACTTTTTTATTAATGAAAGCATTCATAGCTGCAAGCCATTTTTGCACTGTTTCATTCTTCAATTGCTGAGTAAATTGTGTGATCTATTTTGTGAGTTGTGTGTTTGTCCACAGATCTATGTGCCCAATTTAATATGGTATCAGAGCCTCGGTGAACAAGACACCTCTCCTCCTCAGATCTCCAGCTGGATCATTTTGTTTTAGCAAATTGCTCCTTCCAGTACTGCACCAGAAGCAGAGAATTTACCACTTAATATCCCAAGTTAGGAAATTGTTGATCAAGCTTGCTTGATCAACTATGTTGGGTGTGAAGGAAATTCCAAAAAGTGCATACTATCGACCTTACTTTGTATGTTTGATTGTGTGACAGGTTATAAGCTTTTCTTACAGCATTCGCTACAAGCAACCTCTTCTTCTCACTGCATTTGCTACATCAGCTCAGTTCTTCTTACTACATTCAAAATGGCTCATCCAGTGGAGCCTCTCACTCCCTTCAACTATCACCAGTGGAAGGATGACATGGTGGTAATGCACCACACCAAGCAGCTCTTCAGACTCATAGAAGAAACAGAGGAAGAGCCAGATTCAGATAAAGACAAAGATAAGTACATGAACAGGCTTGATGAAGCCCATGGACACCTACTCTCCTCAGTCTCTATAAATATTCGATTCCACATCCAAGAAGTGAAGACTCCCAAGGAGGTTTGGGACAAGCTTGCCTCCTTATTTGATAAGCAGGATGAGATGACGATCCATCAGCTAGAAAATGATCTTATTACTCTCAATCCATCCAATTTTGAATCTCTAAATGAATTCTTCACAAATTTCAAGAACCTGATATATCAGTTGAAGCAATACAAAGTGAAGAAGAATGAAGATCAACTCATCCTTTCCATTCTCACAAAGCTCAATGCAGACTACTCAGACTTTGTATCCACCTTCCAAATAGTAAGGCTCACTACTCCAAATTGGAACATTCCCACTCTTAATGCCTTCATCCAATCTCTTATTTATGAGAATGATAAATTGATCCAAATGGGGATCATTTGATATTCCAAACATCTAGCTCTAGTTGCAAGAGGAGATAAGGTAGCGAATGAAAAAGGGAAGCAAAGGGATGAGTCCCTTGTGAAGAAAGAGCAGTCAAAAGAACCTTCAAGTTCGAAGAGAAGTAAGAAGAATGGTAAAGGCAAGGTCCTCTACTCTTACTGTGGAAGGGGCTTTCATTCAGAAAGCTCATGTATGAGAAGACAACTTGATGAAATGGCTCTTATTTTGAAGAACCATAACATTTATGTACCTGCTAGCGCAAGAAAGAATGACTCTGAAGAAGAAGAAGATGAAGAATACCAAAGGAAAGGCCATGCACTGAAGGCTTGTTGCACATCAGCACATGTCTTCCTCATTGATTCTGGAGCTTCCAACCATATGGCTGCTTCCAGAGAATCATTCTCTTATTTTCATTCCTTTGATGGTCCTAGTATTCAGATGGGAAATAACAATAAAGTCAAAACAAAGGGGAAGGGCTCTGTCAAACTTGAACATGGAAGGTTCAAAGATGTGCTATTTGTTCCCTCCCTAGCTTCAAACCCGTTATCTGTCTATCAGATGACCCATAGTAGATCTCCAAAGCGAGTGATCTTTGGTCCTGACTTAGTGGAGATCACAGACATCTCTACAGGGAGAATCATAGCAAAGGGTACTGCAAATCATGCTTCAAAAGCATATGAGTTCCCTCATTTCATGCCTCCTTCAGAACCAGTGCACTCTCAGCAGCCACTTGCAAGGGAAGGTAAAATCATTGCACCTACTTCTTTTACAACTTCTACTAGTATTGCAAATCCATCTTTATCAGTTTATGAGATTAAGATTCAAGGTGACTCAAATCTAGATTCGGTCCCTACTTCCAAACTGGAAGCTAGGAAGATGACTGGAAACTCACCTGACACTCAAAAAGGAAAGACCCTTGCACTATTCCATGCATTATTACCTCCTTCAGAGAGATGCAATAGACTCCCTGTAAGATGCTATATGGCAAGGGCTCAATCTCACTACATTCAGAAGAATGGATATGATCATACACCTCTTGATTCATCAAGAGACAACGGTTACATTCCTCCTTCCTTCCATCATCATTTTTGGAGAAGAAGGAGAAGTCTACATGCCAGGCCCCATAATACCTGTGCACAGCACACCATGCATGCTGCTTCTCTACCTCACAGAGATGAAGATTGCAGCAACATATTTTCAAGTTTTTCAAACTTGAGACCTGATTCTACCTGCTTAGATAGACGGGGGGATTTTTTTCCCATGTGGTTTTTGCCCCAGCTAAGGGTATTAAGTAGTTACTTTATTTTACTTGATGTAATGGGTGACCTATGGTCTTAGCTACCAGGGCCCACAGTCTGTCCAAGTTAGCATTCAGGGGGGGTGTTAGGATTATTAATCCTCCTTTGTCCAAATTTGGTCATATGTCTAAATCGGGAGTCATGTCTAAATTGGGAGTCCATCCAGTCTATTTATAGTCATTAGCACCATTGGGTCCACTTGGCCTAGTTGGGGCACATGTTTCAGTTACTAAAGTGTGGGGAACACTAATTGAGGCTTACTGCCATTGATTGCACTTAATTGCATTAGTTTAGGAGCCTCCTAGACCAATCCCTACAATTTAGGAGCCACTGGAGTGCCGAAACCAACCAACGTCAATTCAGCTCAGTTAATGACTAGTCAAGCTAAGTTAGGAGTCAGTTACATTCAGTTCTAGTCCTCTACATTTAGTTAGCGCTAGGTTTACTTGACTGCACTCATGAGGGGTGCATTTCTCACCTACCACAGTGAGTTAGCCTTAGTCAACATTGAATGTAACACTTGAGTTGTGTTTTAGAGCTCCAATGAACTCCGGTTATGGTTTAGACAAGTTCAGCTAGCTACTAAGTCCTCCAATAGTGATTTAGAAAAGGTCTTAGTTACCTACAGTCAAGTAGAGTCTATCAATTCGAATTTCCTCATGTGGATTCGAATTCCATGTGGCTATTAAAGCCATTTTACTTCATTGTAATTATTATCCGATTACTTTTTTATTAATGAAAGCATTCATAGCTGCAACCCATTTTTGCACTATTTCATTCTTCAATTGGTGAGTAAATTGTGTGATCTATTTTGTGAGTTGTGTGTTTGTCCACAGCTCTATGTGCTCAATTTAATAGGGAATTGGGTTACTTTTCAACCCTATTCATCCAATCGTATATTTCACATACTTTACTCGGAACATGGAGGAGAACCCTCCAGCCAATTCCAGCTTCAGATAAATCACCAGATCAGTCGGTATCGCCAGTAAGAGTACCCCAGTTTGACCAAAATTTTACTTGGGTATCGATAGAAGTAGTCGACATAAACTGAATTCTAGTCGAAAGTGAATCGACTGACACAGAAAACATTACCGGTGGAACCGAAACTTCCATCAAAATTGGATGTGAAAAGACTTCAACCACAAGAAGTGACCCACCACCACCACCTCCACTGAATGAAGGAGATGCATACGCTGAAAATATGGCACACATGACCGCTCATATTCCCCTCTATGAGGGAGATGAAGACCCTAAACAACACTGGTTTGTATGTGAGTCGATATGGGAGGCAAAAACTGTTACTATCAAATAATTTCAAATGACACAGTTTGTTGGTGCTCTAGTCAACCCATAGTTACCTACATTAGACATTAATTTAATTATTTTTGTCTTATTACCTAGATTCATAGATTCCATTCTATGTTAGTTACCTTCTACATGTCCTAGAAGTCAACACATGCTAAAAATGAGTCATGGAGCGCTTGGGAAACATCCTGGAAACCAATTTTAACATGTCTTCTTTATTCCAAATTCTCTAAAGCACATATCTACTTTTTCTGAAAAGTTGTCTTGCTTTATAGCTGATTTAAGGAAAAAGGAAAAGCTAGTCTAGGTGTAACTGCCTTGGTTTTTTCCCACATCATCCTCACTCCTTTTCTCCAAATAAAACCATATATGAGTTGTCTCTCTATCCCTCTTTGCCTTTCCCACTTGACTTAGCAAATTCGTGATCATCTTCATAGATTTGGAAACTGCTTTATGCACCTATGGGGGATTTGACTAGATTTGGTAAGCCTACTTTTTGACTATTTCGAATGGAATCCTTATGCATTCAAACCTCTGATGTAATTATATATTTCAGCATCCTATTACTTCATAAGGTTGGCTATTGTACACTTACTCAATACAGATTAGTGTTTTGCTCCAATCTCAGTCTCCTTTTGTGTGAATTTTGCATGTTTGATTAGCAATTATGTGAGAGTTATTGTTCTATCTATTGGGTTCAATTTCCACATGGTATAAAAGCCTTTGTAGATCAATTTCTCTCCTTCAAAACTGTTATTGCAGGTTCGACATCATTGACTGGGAGCACATTCTGCTGACTGGAGGGCACAACTACTAAGCTATGGACCAATCTCAAAAGATCATCTTGACTCCATTCAATTTCTTTGAGTGGAAAGTTGATATGGAGATTTTTTTGAGAGAGAAAGGTATCTATAGGGTGACTATGGAAACTGAGGCAGAGCCTAATGTAGCTACAGAGAAAATTAAATGGCACAACATGAGGGATGAGGCCTATGGCCTTTTGTGTCTGCGCATTTCAAGAGACCTCATCTTCCATCTTGATGGTTTGACATCACCCAATGAAGTGTGGGAGAATATTTAAGATATTTTTGGAAATACATATGAGATGAGAGGACATCAAATTGAGAATGAGTTGATCTCCTTGACTCCCAGTAGCATCGAATCATTGCAACTCTACTTTTCCAAGTTTAAGGCCCTTGTTTTGCAGCTAAAAAAGTGTGGGATCAAAAAGAAGGAAGAGAAACTAGTCTTGGCCATACTCTCTAAGCTTGGTACTCACTATTCAGTGTTTGTTTGGACCTTCCATGCCACCAAGTTGACAGCTCAAGCCTAGAAGATGCCTAAGCTTGCAGATTCCATGGAATCCCTCACACAGGAGCAAGGTAAGTTGGTGATGATGGGCACCATCAAAAATTCCAAAGACTAAGATTTGGTTGTTGGAGATTCAAGGGTGGATTCAAAAATCAAGAAAAAATATAAAAAATCCACTTGAGAAAAAGAGAGACAAGTCTAAGTCTCAAGAGGAGCCCCAAGGTTCCAAGAAGAACTCCCAGAAGAAGAATAATAAAGGAGAAATGAGCAAGTGCGCATACTACAGTAAGGGCTATCATCCTGAGAGCTCTTGTATGAAGAAGAAAATTGACATGTTGGCCCAAATCCTGGAGAAGAATAACATCTCCCTTCCTGATTGCTCAGAGAAGAAGGAAGGAGGATCAAATCTAGAAGACAAAGAGAGAGTACATGCCTTGGTTGTTGGCACATCAAGCTCACCTAGATTCATCATAGATTTTGTAGCTTCTCGACATATGGTTTTGACAAAAGCGACATTCTCCTCTCTTGACATGTCGAAAGGTCCACCAATAATTTTGGGAGATGACTCTCTCACTGACAGTTTGGGGAAGGGTAGGATTGATCTTGACCATGGTAGTTTCAATAATGTGTTGTATGTTCCAGGTCTTACCTCTAATATCTTGTCAGTGTATCAGATGACTCATACTGGGTCTCCAAAAAAGGTCATATTCTCCCCTGATGATGTTGAAATCACTGATATTTCGAATGTTAAAGTCATAGCGAAAGGTGTTGTTGATCACACTTTGAAGGTATACAATTTTCCCCTTTTTCTACCCTACTCAAACCCCTATGTTATTTTGATTCATGCTAATGAAGCAAGCAAGATTTGGCATGAAATATTTGGCCATCTTAACTACAAGTATCTTTCTGATTTGAGTGAAAAAGATATGGTCATATGGTTACCAAAGGTCAAGTTTTCTAAGGGAGTCTGTCAAGGTTGTATCCTAGGAAAACACCCAGAGCACAAGTATGAGAAAGCTAGTCATGAGAGAACCTCTGCACCTCTTGAGTTGATCCACAGTGACATTTCTGGTCCATTACCTCATATTTCCATGATTCAAGCCAAATATGCACTCACCTTCATAGATGACTTTTCCAGGTATTGTTGGGTTCACTTCCTAAAGCATAAGTCTGAATTTTTTTACCTCTTCAAAGTCTTTAGATCCTTGGTTGAAAACCAGTCTGGGAGGAAACTCAAGATCCTTAGATCTGACAATGGTGGTGAGTATGTCAAGTCTAAGTTCATTCAGTATTGCAAATATGCTGGTATTTAGATGCAGCATTCGATCCCTTACACACCATAGCAAAATGGTGTTGCTGAGAGGAAGAACAGATCATTGAAGGAGATGGCAACCTGCATGATGGAGGCTAAGACTTTGCCACCAAATTTTTGGGTCGAGGCTATAAACTGTGCATCCTATGTCTAGAATAGGGTTCCTCATAAGTATATTGATGGTATGACTCCTTTCAAAGCTTGGATTGGGCACAAGCTAGATGTGACCCATTTCAGGATTTTTGGCTCAAAGGATTGGGCTAGAATTCCAACTGAAAAGAGGAAGGATTTGCAACCCCAAAGCCAAGAGTGCCTATTTTTTGGGTATTCTGAAGATTCAAAAGGGTACAAGTTGATCAAATTGAGCACTAACAAATCTTTCATTGAAAGAAGTGTTCAGCTCCAAGAAGATCCTTTAGCAGTAGTTGAAGTTGGAGAGTCCTCTTCATCACTAGAACCATTGATTGTAAGTGAAGAGACTAATGAGTTTGTTGATTCTGATATGTCTGATAATGATGATTTGATTGCAGATCCTAACAATCCTACAAGACCAAAATGGGCAGAAAATACCATTCATGTAGTTGGGGAACTAGCTGGAAATCCTAATGACACTAGGAGGACTAGATCTCAATTTGAGAGTTCCCTTTTGTGTGAAAGATCCTCTATCTATTGAGAAGTGATAGCTTATGGTTGAATAATATCCACAAACATATGAATATGCAGCACATGATCCAATATGGAAAACATCCATGAAAGAAGAATTCAGCTCGCTCCAGAAGAACAACACTTGGGAACTGGTTGATCTTCCCCCATGGAGGAAGCTAAATCAATGTTAGTGATTTTTCAAGACCAAGTTTGTTGCTGATGGTTCACCTTTGAAATATAAGGCAATATTGGTAGCCAAGGGATACTCACAAGTACATGTTATTGACTACAATGAAACCTTTGCACCAGTGGAAAAGATGGACTCCATAAGGCTAGCTCTAGCCATTGCAGCTTCAAAGCTGTGGGATGTACATCACATGGATGTGAAGTGTGATTTTATAAATGGAGATCTCAATAAAGATATTTACATGCAGAAACCTGAAGGGTTTTTTTCTAGTCCATCTTTAGTGTGCATGTTAAAGAAATCATTGTATGGGCTCGAGCAAGCCCCCAGGGCTTGGTATGACAAGATTGATGGCTTTTTGCTATCACTGAGTTTTGTTTGATGCAAGTCTGATCCTAATGTATATTTGAAGCTGATTCATAGTTATTTGATTATTAGTGTATTGTATTTCGATGACCTATTGATTACAGGAAGTTCAAAGAAAGAGATTGCCTCCTTGAAGGATGCAATGAACCATGCATTTTCTATGACAGATTTGGGGTTGTTGAGCCAATGCTTGGGTCTCGAAATTGCTCAATCCCAACATGGAATCAAAGTAAATCAGTACAAGTATGCTTCATATTTTCTCATCAATTTCAACATGAAATATTTCAAGCCAAGCAAGACTCCCTTCCTTTCAGGAGTTAAGCTTGAAGAAGCAAGTTCTTCTCCTATGGTAAATAATACACTGTATAGGCAGTTGATTAGGTGTTTGATTTATCTTACACACACTCGACCTGATTTATATTATGCAAATAGTGTGGCTTTGAGATACATGGATCAGCCTCATGATATCCACTGGAGAGCATCCAACATGATCCTAAACTTTGTTCAAGTAACAAGAACTCATGGGATCTTCTACAAAGCAAAATATGATCTTGATTTGATTGGATTTACTGACAGTGATTGGGCAGGTGACAACACAGATCGAAAGTATACATCAGGATATGTGTTCATGCTTGCAGAAGGACCAATCATCTGGTCAAGCAAGAAGCAGAGTGCCATAGCACTCTCATCTACAGAAGCATATTATAGAGGAGTTGTAAATGAAGCAACTCAATGTTTGTGGTTGCAGGGGATACTTGGAGAATGCGGCTTCCAATCAAAGTTTTAAACTATTATCTAGTATGATAATCATAGAACCATTCAAATATGCAATGATCCAATTTAGAAACATTGAACCAAGCACATTGAGATCCATATGCACTACATCAGACAGCTTTTGCATGATGGTACCATTGTTCTATTCTTTTGTGCATCTTCAGAACAAGTAGCAGACATCTTCACCAAAAAAAATTGTGAGAATACCTTCAGCAATCTCAAATCACTGCTGGGGATTTTCTATCATGTTGTGAAGCATGATTGATGACAATATTTCCAAATTTTGTTTTTCTTGTCCATGTTTAAGGGAGGATATTCCCACTGGGTTTTTGCCTCTTTCCTTGGTTGTATGGACAAGCAATATGTAAAGGGTGACTAAGCCTTGTTTCTAGGCCCTATATTTCTCTGATATTTGTTCATAAATCCAGGCTTAAGGGGCGGTGTTAGAATAATCAACCCATAGTTTCCTACATTATACATTAATTTAACTATTTTTGTCTTATTACCTAGATTCCTAGATTCCATTCTATGTTAGTTGCCTTCTACATGTCCTAGAATTCAACACATGCTAAAAATTAGTCATGGAGTGCTTGGGAAAAATCCTGGAAACATATTTTAGCATGTCTGCTTTATTTTGGATTCTCTAAAATGCATCTCTTATTTTTCTGGAAAGCTGCCTTGCTTTATAGTTGATTTAAGGCAAAAGGAAAAGCTAGTCTAGGTGTAACTGCCTTGGTTTTTTCCCACATCATCCTCCCTCGTTTTCTCCAAATAAAAGAATGTATGAGTTGTCTTTCCATCCCTATTTTTATTTCCCACTTGACCTAGCAAATTCGTGAGCATCTTCATAGATTTGGAAACTGCTTTATGCACCTATGGGGGCTTTGACTAGATTTGGTAAGCATGCTTTTTGACTATTTCGAATGGCGTCCTTATGCATTAGAACCTCTCATGTAATTATATATTACAAAATCCTATTAATTCACAATATTGGCTATTGTACACTTACTCAATACAGATTAGTGTTTTGCTCCAATTTCAGTCTCCTTTGGTGTGAATTTTGCATGTTTGATTAGCAATTTTGTGAGTGTTATTGTTCTATCTCTTGGGTTCAATTTCCACATAGAGGAATTTGTGATAGAGGATGAAAGGATTATATAGTAAATAAAGGTCTAAAGCAAAAGAATTAGTCGCAGAGGAAGCTGCAACAAGAGAAGATTTCGTGAAAGAAGAGAAGTCACGACAGAATAGAAGCCATGACAGAAGGAAAGGATGCGATGAGATTAGTCGTGACGGAAGGAACCATGATATCAAAGGTGTCCAGCGTCATAACGGATAAAAATGAGAGCTCGAGAGATCATGGGTACGAAGTCGGCTAGAGTCACAAGTGCTTTAATGAATAAAATCATCTTTGTATTTTGGGCCGATAGTGCCTACTGATAAGTGTAACCAGAATAGGAATGATAGCTTGTTGGCTAACAAAATGAAGTCATCTAAATGTGACATGTAAAGAGTCTATAAAAGGAATAACCCAAGTTGTATGCAAGTTACTTACTTGTTGCTTACTTGTTACTTACTTGGTGTGACTTACTTTTTGTTACTTACTTTCTTAGTTGCTTAATTTCTAGTCAGCCAGTTGTGTCTGTAAGGAGAGTTAGTTGATCCAAACTATGTGCGGATTGACAGTAGAGTTGAAAAGAAGAGTAGTCGATCCAGACTATGTGTGGATTGATGGTAGAGTAAAGTAGAAGGATATCTAATGATAGAAGACTAGAGAGCATGAGAGGAGAGAGGAGTCTGTATAGATAAGAGAAGAAGATCTAGAACATATTCTGCAGTTGAGTGCACAGACAAAAGTTTCGATATATTTCTCATTCCAAATGAAGAGCGCCTTTGTGTTTTTTCTTGGATGGGTTTCCATGTTAAATATTGTGTCATTGATGGTAGATGAAGAATGTGTTTATGTCGCATGAATGGATATGATCAATGTATATGGTCAATGTGATTAAGTTGTAGGAATGTATATTATGAATAAGTGTTTATGTATTTTCTTGTGAATGAGGTCTCTTACTCATGAGTCGCACTGTTGATAGATAACATATGTGCTAAAGCTCATATTGTTGTTATAATATGTGTCAGTGGATAAGTTAAGTAGTGTCTTATCTGTGCATAGTAAGAATAAGTAATACACCCATCGGCTTCAGTCGAGCTAGTTGGTAGGGTTCCAAGGGAGAAGAAATCCCCACCCAAGTGCAGAAATCGGATTCTCGTAGTTACCCATAAGATATATATCAGGTGATACTGCATCTCTGTTGCATGCAAAAGAAGGGCTAAACCTAGGTCAAAGGGACGAACGTTAACAAATGGTTCTGTTTTCGGGACCATGAATCATTTTGGTGAGGGATATGTTTTGGCATCTGATGAAGATGAAAATCCATGACTGGGTGGATTTTAAAGCATTACAGTTTGCACAAGAAGAAAGTAAAGTATTGTGATTGAATCTTACGAGGTGGTTGGAGCGATACCTTTATACGTATATTCATGATATTTTCTTCTTTGAATTTCATATTGTGTTGTATGAGTGGTTTTCAAAGTTAGCAACCCAGCAAAAAAAAATTCCAAGGAGGAGAACCAACAAAGTGGAATCCTCAGTTGATTCAGAGACTGAAGAGTATTAGAAACCCTATGTCGACGGTTGTCGATTTTTGGGTAGACAGTATTCTGGAGGGATACATTAATGAGTTTTCTTTCGACACAATAACCTAATATAGTGATCCAGAAAGAAAAAATTTCCAAGGAACGCGAGGATGTTCGAACAATCAACCCATAGCTACCCATATTTGACATTAATTAATCATTTTTCTCTTATTCCTATATCCCTAGATTCCTCACTATGCTAATTGGCTTCCACTTGCACCTAGAAGTCAACACATGCAAAAATTGGGTCATGGAGCGCTTTTCAATCATCCTGGAAACATTTTTAGCAACTCTTCTTTTATTCCAGAATAGTAAAAGTGCATTTCTACTCTTTCTGAAAGCTGCCTTGCTTTACAACAGTTTTAAGGAAAAAAGCAAAACTTAGTCTAGGAGTAACTGCCTTGTTTTTTTCCTTCACCTTCCTCCTTCCTTTTTTCCAACCAAAAGCATGGATATGATCTCTTTCCATTACTTATCATCTGGCATATCTGATTCGGCCAATTCGTGAGCATCTTCTTATATTTGGAAAGTGTTTTATGCACCTATGGGGGATTTGACTAGTTTTAGTAAGCCTGCTTTTTAAACAATTCAAATAGCATCCTTATGCTTTCGAATCTCTGATGTAATTATATATTTGGATAGAATACTAATTATTGATCTTGGATGATGTACACTTATTCAATACAGGAATTTTTTATGCTCCGCTTGCAGTCTCCTTTTGTGTGAATTTTTCATGTTTGATTAGCAATTTTGTGAGTGCAATTGTTCTAATGCTTGGTTTCAATATCCACATGGTATTATATCCTTTATATATTGATTTATATCCTTCCATATTTCTATTGCAGGTTTGACATCATTGACTAGGAGCGCATTATGTTGATTGGTGGGCACAGTTGCTAAGATATGGACCAATCTCAAAGGATCATCTTGAATCCATTCAATTTCTTCGAATGGAAAGCTGATATGGAGATATTATTGAGATAAAAAGGTCTCTAAAGGGTTACCATGGAAACTGAGGTATATCCCAATGTAGTTGTAGAGAAAATTAAATGGCACAACAAGAGGTATGAGGCCTATGGTCTTTTGTGCTTGAGAATTTCAAGAGACCTCCTCTTTAATTTTGATGCATTGACATCACCTAATGAGGATTGGGAGAAGCTTGAAGATATTTTTGGAAATACAAATGAGATGATAGGACATCAACTCAAGAATATATTGATCTCCTTGAGTCCCAGTAGCTTCAAATCATTGCAACTCTACTTTTCCAAGTTTAAGGCCCTCGTTTTGCAGTTAAAACAGTGTGGAATCGAAAAGAAGGATGAGCAACTAGTATTAACCATACTCGCAAAGCTTGGTCTTGACTACTCAGTGTTTTTTTCGACCTTCCATGCCACCAAGTTGACAGAATGAGCATGAAAGATGCCTAAGCTTGTTGAGTTCATGGAATCCCTCACCCAGGAGAAAGATAAATTGGTAATGATGGGAACCATCAAACCTTCCAAAGACCAATATTTGGCTGCTGGAGATTTGAGGGTGGATTCAAAGGGAAAGAAAAATCCAAAAATCCACCTGAGAAAAAGAGAGACAATTCAAAGTGTCAAGAGGAGCCCTCAAGCTCCAAGAATAACTTTCAGGAGAAGAAGAACAAAGGAGAAATGAGCAAGTGTGCATATTGCAGCAAGGGATATCATCCTAAGAGATCATGTATGAAGAATAAAATTTACATGTTGACCCAACTCCTTGAGAAGAACAGCATCTCCCTTCATGATTGCGCAAGAAAGAAGGAAGGAGGCTCAAATCCAGAAGACAATGAGAGAATACATGCCTTGGTTGCTAGCACCTCAATCTCACCTAGATTCATCATTGATTCTGGAGCTTCCAGACATATGGTTTCGACAAGGGAGACTTTCTCCTCTCTTGACATTTCGAAAGGTCCAAAAAAAAATTTGGGAGATGACTCTCTTACTGACAGTATGGGAAGGGTAGGATTGATCTTGACCATGGTTATTTCAATGATGTGTTGTATGTTCCAGGCCTTGCCTCTAACCTCTTGTCAGTGTATCGGATGACTCACACTAGGTCTCCAAGAAAGTCATCTTCCCCCCCAATGAAGTTGAAATCTCAGATATTTTGAATGGTAAATTCATATAAAAAGGTGTTGTGGATCACACTTCGAAGGTATACAAGTTTTCTCATTTTCTACCCTACTCAAAATCCTCTTCTCTTCTCACTCGTGCTAATGAAGCAAGCAATATTTGGCATGAGATATTTGGCCATCTTAAATATAATTATCTTTCTTATTGGAGTGACAAATATATGGTCATAGGTTTACCAAATATCAAGTTTTCTAAGGGAGTCTTCCAAGGTTGCATCCTAGGAAAACGCCCAGAGCACAAATATGAGAGAACCTCTGCTCCGCTTGAGTTAATCCATGGTGACATTTTTGGTCCATTCCCTCATATGTCCATGAGTCAAGACAAATATGCACTCACCTTTATAGATGATTTTTCTAGGTATTGTTGGGTCTACTTCCTAAAGCACAAGTCTGAAGTTTTTGACCTCTTCAAGGTCTTTCAATCCTTGGTTGAGAACCAGTCTGGGAGGAAACTCAAGATCCTCAGATATGATAATGGTGGAGAATATGTCAAGTCTGAGTTCATCCATTATTTTGAAGATGTAGGTATCCAAATGCAGCATTCTATTCCTTACACACCACAACAAAATGGGGTTGCTGAGAGAAAGAACAAATCACTCAAGGAGATGGCAACTTGCATGATGGAGGCTAAAAATTTGCCACCAAAGTTTTGGGAAGAAGAAATAAATTGTGCATCTTATATCCAGAATATGGTGCCACATAAGAAATTTGATGGAATCACTTCTTTCGAATCTTGGAGTGGCATAAGCCAGATGTGAACCATTTCAGGATTTTTGGCTCAAAGGCTTGGGATAGAACTCCAACTGAAAAGATGAAGGATTTGCAACCCCAAATCCAAGATTACATATTTGTTTGGTATTCTAAAGATTAAAAAGGATACAATCTAATCAACTTGATCACTAAAAAATCTTTCAATGAAAGAAGTGTTCAATTTGAAGAAGATCCTTTAGCAGCAATTGAAGTTGGAGAGTCTTCTTCATCACCACAACCACTGATTGTAAGTGAAGAGACTAATGAGTTTAATGATTATGATATGTTTGATAATGATTATTTAATTACAGATCCTAACAGTCCTAAAATACCAAAATGGGTAGCAAGGACTATTCATGCAGTTGGGGAACTAGCTAGGAATCCTAGTGACACTAGGAGGACTAGATCTCAATTTGAGAGTGCCCCTTGTCTGAAATATCCACTCTTTGCTGAAAAGTGTTATCTGATGTTCGAATCTGATCCTTAGACATATGAAGATCCATTATATGATCCAATATGGAAAACAACCATGAAGGAAGAATTCAGCTCGCTCCATAAGAACAACACATGGGAACTAGTCGATACCACCCCCCAAGGGAGAAATCTAGTAAAGTGTAAGTGGGTTTATAAAATAAATTTGTTGTTGATGGTTCACCTTTGAAATATAAGTCAATATTGGTAGCTAAGGGCTACTCACAATTTCATGGTATTGATTACAATGAGACCCTTGCACCAGTGGAAAAGATGGACTCCATAAGGATAGCTCTATCCATTGTAGCTTCAATGAAATGGGAAGTACATCACATGGATGTGAAGTGTGATTTTATAAATGGATATCTGAATGAAGACATTTATATCCAGAAACATAAAGGGTTTGTTTCTAATCCATATTTAGTGTGCAGGTTAAATAAATCATTGTATGGACTTAAGAAAGCCCCCAAGGCTTGGTATGCCAAGATTGATGGCTTTCTGCTGTCACTGAATTTTGTTCGATGCAAGTCTGATCCGAATGTCTATTTGAAGTTTATTCATGGTTCTTTAATGATTTTTTTTATATTTGGATGACATATTGATTACAGGAAGTTTAAAGAAAGAAATTTCCTCCTTGAAGGATGCAACGAACCATGCATTTTCCATGACAGATTTGGGATTGTTGAGCCAATTCTTGGGTCTCGAAATTGCTCAATCCCAACATGGAATCAAATTTCATCATTCTAAGTATGCTTTAGATCTGCTCAACAAGTTAAGCATGAAATATTACAAGCCAAGCATGACTCCTTTCCTTTCAGGAGTTAAGCTTGAGGAAGCAGGTTCTTCTCCTTTGGTAAATAACACATTGTATAGGCAGTTGATTGGGTGTTTACTTTATCTTACACATACTCAACCTGACTTATCTTATGCGGTTAGTGTGGCTTCAAGATACATGGATCAGCCTCATGAGATCCATTGGAGAGTAGCCAAGAGGATCCTAAACTTTTTTCAAGGAACAAGGACTCATGGGATTTTCTACAAAGCAAAATCTGACTTAAAGCTAGTTGGATTTACTAACAGTGATTGGGCAGGTGACAACACAGATCGAAAGTATACTTCAGCATATGTGTTCATGCTTTTATATGGTCCAATGAGCTGGTCAAGTAAGAAGCAGGGTACCATAGCACTCTCATCTACAGAGGCAGAGTATAGAAGAGTTGTGAATGCAGCTATTCAATGTTTGTGGTTGCAAGGGATACTTGAAGAATGTGGGTTCGAATCACAGGATTCCATTGTCATCTATTGTGACAATCAAAGCACCATTCGAATCTCCACTGATCCAGTTCAAATAAAGTGAACCAAGCACATTGAGATCCATACGCACTATATCAGGGAGCTTGTGCATGATGGTTCCATTGCTCTACTCTACTGCGCATCTTCGGAGCAAGTAGCAAACATATTCACTAAGGTGGTTTGTGAGAAGACCTTCAGTAATCTCAAATCACTGTTGGGGATTTATGATCATGATTGATAACAATATTTCAAAGATTTTGTTTCTTGTCCATGTTTAAGGGAGGATTTTCCCACTAGGTTTTTGCCTCTCTCCCTGGTTGTATGGACATGCAGTATGTAAAGGGTGAATAATCCTTGTTTCTAGGCCCTATATTTTTCTGATATGTACTCATAAAGTCAGGATTAAGGGGGGTGTTATAATAATCAACCCATAGTTACCCATATTTTAAATTAATTATTCATTTTGTTCTTATTCTTAGATTCCTATATTCCTCACTATGCTAGTTGGATTCCACTTGCACTTAGAAGTCAACACATGCTAAAATGGGTCATGGAGCGCTTTGGAATCATCCTAGAAAAAATTTTAGCAACATTTCTTTTATTCCATAATAGTAAAGCGTAGTTCTGCTTTTTTCTGAATGCTGCCTTGCTTTACAAAAGTTTTAAGGCAAAAAGAAAAAGCTAGTCTAGGAGTAACTGCCTTGTTTTTTTCATTCACCATCCTCCTTCCTTTTCTCCAACCAAAAGCATGGATCTGATCTATTTCCATCACTTATTAGCTGTCATCTCTGATTCATCCAATTTGTGAGCATCTTCTTATATTTGGAATGTGTTTTATGCACCTATGGAGGATTTGACTAGTTTTAGTAAGCTTGATTTTTTACCAATTCGAATAGAATACTTATGCTTTCGAATATATGATGTAATTATATATTTGGACAGCCTATTACTTATTGAGGTTGGATGATGTGCACTTATTCAATACAGGATTGTGTTATGCTCCAATTTCAATCTCCTTTTGTGTGAATTTTGCATGTTTGATTAGCAATTTTGTGAGTGTAATTGTTCTACTACTTGGGTTCAATTCCACGGAGGAAGATACTTGACACTTTAAGAAATTGGATAAATATGCTCGTATGTGAAAAATGAATCCTGAGAATGGAGTCTCACATGAAGAAGGACTACGTGTAGAAATTTGGGATATGTCGTAGACGAAGTGCGTGAAAAATGAAGCAAACTAATTTGAGATGTTCCCTATTGATAGCATAACTGAACTAGAAGGCGTACGTTTAAGGAGTGGAAGAAAATTTTGGTCGGGAAAGAGAAGAAAATTTGTGTTAGGAAGAGGAAGTTGCAGTACAACTAGAGGAGAATACTATGAGTTAACATCGCATTTTGACGAAGGTTCTTGTGAAAAAGAAGAGGAATATCAGCCTATATCCGAAAGAGAAGAAGAAGAAGCAGAAGCGCCAGACCCAGACCCACGGTACGAGTATAGTACACCTACAACCCCGTTCACATAGGTAAGATCTAGAAAGTCGTATCCCAGTGGTTTTTTAAATACAATTAATACTAACGTTGTGTATAGTGGACAAGGGAGTCCAGCTAGTCAAACATTTTGTCCAAGTGTAATAGGAGTCAATATAATCGGTAAAAGCGATATTAAGTTGTTGATATTTAATGGAAATGGGTTAGAAGACCCATAGAAACATCGGTTTCTATGTGAATCCATATGGACCATGTGATAGGTCCAAGATGAAGTGATAAAGAAAGCGCAAATGATCACAACCCTGAGAGGTAGTGCACAAGACTGGTACATGAAGTTATATATAGTTCCATTGGGAGTTGCACATAAGAGGCTCGACCAAATTCAGGTTGGAATAATATATGAGTTTAGAAATATGATATCTAAGTCGCAGTGAATTAGAGAAATTAATGAAATCAAGTAGTTACCTATGGAGTATGTCTAGGAATTTGAACAAATATTTAAGACATTGATGGCTAAAGTAATCTTTCATATGTCGTACATACAGCATAAGGAATGGTTCATTGCAGCGATGTTGCCACACATCTGAATTCCGTTGATGCAACAAAATATTGTGTCGCAGACTGAAGATCTAGAGATAGCCATGAAGTTAGAATCCTCACCAATTAGAGATATCGGTACAATAATGATGAAAATTCAGTCGTAGTTATCCAACCTTATGCTGCAACTCTGGGACATTGAGAAAGAGAAAGAGATCCAAGAAGAACTTTGGTGTACCAGATACAGAACTGAGGGACACCATAAGGATAATTGTCTGGCACTCATGAGCTATGTCGCAACAGGAGTTCCAAACCCATTAAATACACAAGGGATTCCTTGGTGTAGGATATGTCAAACTCAAGGTCATCGATCAGAAGAGTGCTTGTACTTGTAGAATATTGTAAGTACGTCGGCTACTTTGTACTGTAAATTTTGTATATCTATAAGCCATGATGAGAAGGATTGCAGAGCTTTCCATCTGCTGGAGAAGAAAACGGTAGATACCTATTTGATGAAGAATGAATAGAATATGCAATTTGATCAAGTGCAAGCTCAATACCCACCCGCTCAATATCCACCGACCCAATATCAACAAAATTGGTATCCTAAACCCCAATATCAACAAAACTAGTACCCACCGCAGCAACACTACCCTCAACCTAAGGGGGTGGATATTTTTGGGGGCGAGGACAACAACAAGGAGGAGGAGTATTTGGTCATGGAAGAGGCCAAATCCTGCAAATGCATGTTCATATTGTAAATCTATCGACCACACTATTGAGGAATGTCCTCAACTAATTGCTAAGTGGCATGCCAAGAATATGGGAAATCCAATTCCCTTATAGAATCCCAACTAGAACATCCATATGATTTATATTGAGCCAAGAGAAGAAAACATTGCTATTGTAACAAGAGGAGGTGATGCGACTAGAGCAGGCCAAAATGCACAGCATGACCAACCACAGGTGCGGTCGACAACACAAATAAAATATCGTTCGACGTCCAAATAGAAAAGGAAGTATTCTTGGATGCATGTCCAGAATTCTTCGATGAGAATCGAGCATCAATGTCTTCTCCTACACTATCAAGAGGACAAGTAAGGGAGATGCCTGAAATATTCGATCAGCTATTTTGAAAGCAGCCAATGAGAAAAGTTAGTAAACTTAAAGAATTTTTCAAAAGTTTCTTATCACTAATCCATGATAAAGATGTTGTTGCAGAATTAAGTCATTTGATAGAAGAAACTCAAGAAGAGCTGCGACCAGACATAAGAGTTAACCATCTCGAAAAATAAGATTAAAGACCGATCGCAAGATAAGAATGACTGCACATATAGGATATTATGATATGGAATATATCATTTTGAACCTAGGATCTGATGTCAATATTTTAACAAGACAGACATGGGAAAGCATGGGAAAACTGTGATTGGATTGGTCTCCCATTCAACTCAAACTAACAAATCAGTCAAAGGTCCTAGCTATTGGTCTACTAAATCAGGTGCCTGTCAAAGTAGAAATATTGAGAACATGTGTGGATTTTGAAGTGATTGACATTGTCAATGATACAAACCTATAACCTATGCTTTTTGGGATCGACTGGGCGATAGACAACCAAACCATCATAAATTTTATAAAAAAATCTTATCATTTGACTATTCATAGATAAGGGTGGTCACGCCAATTGATCTGCTAGAAGGATAGAGATATGACGAACCAGTACACAATGAAGGACAAGGCGACTATCGCAACCATGTCTATAATATCTCATCTATAGGGTACAACTATATAAATCCAAAAACTGATGGAAAGTTGAGTTGGCGAAGTGTTAGCTTCTGTACATCAGATTTGGGTGAAGCATTAGAAAATTGGCAGAATGGGATGCATGAAGTATCCATGAGAAGATGTGCCAGAATTACACAATTTGTGCAATGGATAGGAGTCGAGGAAAGTGAGCCACCTACATATGAAGGTTTACCTAACCTTTCATATTTTCTGGCAGAGTTTGAAGCAAAAGTTACAAAATACCAGTGCTTGTCTTCCCTAGAATTTGTGTTGAAAGCTACACCCCCTAGATGGTGGGGTACACATAAAGAATCTATCTATGAATGGACACAATGTAGAATATTGATGGAGATAATATTTGGAGAAGAGATCTATATTGGTCGTAAGTATAGAATATTGACAGATCATGTCAAACATCAGTTGAGCTATGATGAGGAACTCTTGAATCGAAAGATTTAGCTACTAGCTTCACACATACATTTGAGTTCGCACATGACCATCCTTCGATTGATGATGTATTGCAAGTGATGAAAGCAAAGATATTTGAAGATATTCATGTCGTAATGACAAACTTCAATCAGTGTTGCGCGACAATCCACCACCAGATGGAATCCTACAATGTGATGGGAGAACCTGATGATGAAGACTCACTCGATGTAAACATACCTGAGTCAAAAGGTACGCACACAGTGGATGGAATTGGTATTTCTAGCGACCAATTCCTGAGTCCACTAAAAGTCAAGAAAGTTAATATTGGCTCCCTGGAGAACCCAAGTTTGTCAATATTGGAGATTATTGGGATGACAATACTGTAGGGAATATCATGGACTTATTTCAGGAGTTCCAAGATTTTTTTCCTACAAAATTCTCAAAGATGAAAGGGATCGTCGAAGACCTTGGCGAAATGAAGATACCTTTGAGGCCAAATGCAAAACTGGTCAAGCAGCAGCCATATCGATTGAATCGGTGGAATAAAGAAAAGGTCAAGAATGAGCTGCACCAAATACTGGATGCAGGTATCATAGAACCTATAGAAGAATCAGAATGGATCATCCCTATAGTAGTACAAGACAAAAAAGCTACAGGTGAAGTAAGAATTTGCATCAACCTGAGAAAATTGAATGACGCATGTTTACATGACCCATTTCTGACTCTATTTATACATGAGGTACTAGAAAGTTTCGGGGGTCAAGAAATTTATTCATTTACCAATGGTTTCTCTGGTTACCATCACATTAGAATCGCAAAGGAGGATAAACACAAGCCACCTTTGCAATGAAGTGGGGGTGTTTCCAGTACACAGTAATGCCCTTTGGACTCAAGAATGCTCCTGTTATTTTTTCAAAAATAGTAGCCGCTACCATTAAAGAGTTTATTCACAAATTTCTTGAAGTCTAATTTGACGATTAGACAACATTTAGGCTCATTAAGGATAATATTGAGAGCCTCGGAATGATGTTGGAACGTTGTCGCCAGTATCAAATTTCATAAAATTTAAAGAAATGCATCTTTTGCACCCCATTTGGAATCCTTTTGGGCCATGTGGTCTGTCGCGATGGAATTTTGGTCGACTCTGCCATAGTTGCGATCATCCTTGAACTACCACCATCAACCACAATTAATCAATTGCGTGCAACATTGGGACACACAGGATACTACAGAAAATTTATCAAAGGATATGTAGAGGTGACTACTCCAATGGAAAATTTATTGAAGAAGGATATTAAGTTCCAATGGATAGAAAGTTGCCAAGGGATTCTAGACACATTGAAGAACAAGATGGTTATAGCACCCATACTTGTATTTATGGACTAGAAGAAAGAGTTCCATGTACATGTCGGTCGATGTGTCATCTTTCGCGCTCAACGTGCTACTAACACGGCCTGGCGAAGGGTCGATCGACCATCATATAGCCTTCGCCAGCAGGAAATTATCCACAACGGAGGAGAACTATTCCACGACAGAAAGAGAAGGGTTCACAATGGTATACA
>LPNX010680592.1:1064871-1116987 GCA_001517045.1 Pseudotsuga menziesii | reverse complement strand
TAAGTGACTTTAATGTGAGGGTCACAATTTCCCCTCTTAAGTGACTCAGGCAAAATCAAGCCACTTAGGGAACATCAGACAAGGTACAAAAATCAACAGATGTTATCAAGCTTCGTGCCCAAGTTTCATTTCATTCCACTGCATTCGAGAAGAGAAATTGATGTCTGCAAATGCAAGAGCCGAAGTAAGTTTTTCATAAAGCATGATTATTTCGATGTCCAACACAAGCACAATTGCAGAATCCATCATTAAGACTGTCACCCACACTCATGTGGACAACACTGTCGGACTTGTTCCACCACAGGCAAGGGATGGAGTGGAAACTGAACAAGTACCAGTCATCCCTGAAGTAAGCTTACAACCTGACCCACATGGTTCGTCGGCGTACCCACAAGAAGAAATTCATCTCAACACTAACGATGGAAGACAAAGAAGAAGCGGTTGAAATTAGGCTACCTAAACCGTCAAACGTACTCATCGGTAGAACCACCAGAATGAAAAGTATCCATTCTTAAAATCTGTCAGTCCGAACCAGAGTTCAGATAACGGTGAACAATGACGAAATCCTACAGCATAGCCATCAACTATACAAGCTCAAGATATATTTGGTGATGATTACTTGAGGGAAGAAGATGATATGGCATATTTCATTGACGACAGAGAATGGTTGATGAAAATGTTCTTCCTATAGGGAGGAAGAAACCAAATACAAGAATGTCCAAGAAAGCACCTGGGATTTCGTATTCATCTTTCCAAGAAGTCCAGAATATAATTGGTGATGACGATGAACTTTTCCCTCTCTTCGGTCCTACCGCTCCAAAGCAGTAACTGTTCAAACCAAAGAAAGAAGAAAACCAACGACAGAGGTTGCAAAGAAGATAGGAGAAGCAGAGGCATTGTGTGCCAAGGTCGTCGACCAAGCTTCTCTGACTTGGGAAGCGTTGATCGAAGATGCCAAATTGGAGAAAGTCGAATAGGAGTTGTGCACTTCTAGGACATGAGCAACTCAGTTGAAGAATGAAATGAATAAGTTTCCCTTAGTAAAGAAAATGGCTAAGGATGTGGAGATGAAAAAACTTCAACAAGAATTTGCAATGCTCCACACTCAACAACATCAGAGGAATAAGAAAATCATAGAGTTGCAGGCTAAAGCAAAAATAATTATAGACATCATTCATCATGTACATTAGAAGGTGTGAGGAGCAGCAGTGGCCACAAAACTCGTAACGACGGAACACATCAGTTCCGACCTAGTCAAAATATTGTAGAAGGTAGAAGAAGACGTGCGACACGAGACAGAGGAGATAGTGAAAATATTTCAATATTTTCAAACCAAAGTCGTCACAAATGAGGAAGTTATCGAATAGCATAGTGTGGCTTGGGATGACCCACAAGTTAGTGTTGGGGGCATGTTGGCCCTAGGAAAAGATAGGAAAAATCCATCTAAAATTTTGCTCTGAAGATAAAGATTCTAGTCCCAGGGAGTATAATCTCTGACAGAAGCAGATGATGGTGGAGGAAAAGTTGCGACGGAAGTTGTTGTGGAAGGAAGAGCAAGGTAGAAGAAGTAGCTATAGAGGAAGCTACGATGGAGGAAGATAGGAGCAAATAGGAAATAAATATCTAAGGAAAAATAAGTAGTCGCAGAGGAAGTTGCGACAAGAGAAGAGTTCGTGAAAGAAGAGAAGTCGTGAAAAAAGGAAAGGATGCGATGAGATCAGCCACGATGGAAGGAACCATGATAGAAAAGGCATGCAGCGACACAATGGATAAAAAGGACAGCTCGAGAGATCATGGGTACGAAGTCGGAGGGAGTCACATGTGCTTTAAGGAATAAAATCATCTTTGTATTTTGGGTCGATTGTGCCTACTGACAAGTGTAACTAGAATAGGAATGGCAGCCTGTTGGATAACAGAATGAAGTCAGATGAATGCGACATGTAAAGATTTTGTAAAAGGAAGAACCCAAGATGTATGCGGGTTACTTACTTGTTACTTACTTGGTGTGACTTACTTGTTCTTATTTACGTTCTTAGTTGCTTAATTCCTAGTCAGTCAATTGTGTCTGTAAAGAGAGTTAGTCGATTCAGGATGTATGCAGATTGATAGTAGAGTCGAAGATAAGAGTAGTCGATCGAGGTTGTGTGTGGATTGACAGTAGAGTAAAGTGTAAGAATATTGAGTGACAAAAGACTGGAGAGCATGAGAGGAGAGAGGAGTCTGTATAGATAAGAGAAGAAGATCTAGAATAGAGTCTGCAGTTGAGTGCGTAGACAAAAGGTGCCATATATTTCTCATGCCAAATGAAGAGCACCTTTGTGGTTTTTCCTGGATGGATTTCCACGTTAAATACTGTGTCATTGAGTAGATGATGAATGGGTTTATGTTGCTTGAATGTATATGATGAATGTGCTTAAGTCACAGGAATTTATATTGTGAATAAGTGTTTGTGTATTTTCTTATGAATGAGTTCTCTTACGCTGAGTTGCATTGTTGATAGATAACATGTGTTAAATCTCATATTGGTGTTATAATCTCTGTCGACGAATAAGTTATGTAGTGTCTTATCTACGCATAGTCAGAAAAAGTAATACACCCACCGGTTTCGATCGAGCTAGTTGGTAAGGTGCCAAGGGAGAAGAAATCCCCACCTATCTGCATAAACCTAATTCTGGAAGTTACCCATAAGAGATATCTCAGGTGAGACTGCATCTGTGTCACAGGTGCTACTAACTGAGCCTTGCTCTGTCGGGTCTATATCTTGGGATTTGTTGCGCACAAAAGAATATTTGAACCTGGGTCGAAGGGACGAACACCAACAATGGAAAATAGGTTCATGAGTGGTGTGTTGACTAGGGAGTTAAGGTGGCTCTAAAGGATCATAGTTTGGCTTGTTTATCTACAGCATTCTTCTATGGCGTCTCTCTTAATGGTTTTTGGCTTTATGTGCTCCAAATAGTGTATGGCTTAGTGGCATTGGGTGGATCATGGTTTGGGTGGCTCCTTTTTGTTGCTCATTGTGGTGTCTACTCACAAAAACATATGAGGACTTATGCGTGGGTATGTATGACAATGACACCCCTTCACGGCCCATGCTCTATTGTATATTTCTCCCTATTTGTGTTGGTGTTGAATGTGGTTGTGGGATTGTTGGTGTTTCCACATCAAGGCTTGGTTCTATTAATTTGTCTCCTATGATGGATTGATTCATTGTGTGACCAATAACTAGCCCATGTTCAAATTTTGACCTGCAGATCTATGGATCCATGTTGCGATCATGATTATGTGATTAGGGTTACACTCTTCAAGTGCATGTTTCTTACTAGCATGTTGTCGATGGGCATTTGAGAGATTTCTCATGGAACAAGCTCATCTAACTAGACCTGGTGGGGTCGCTCTATTCCTAAAGCCTAGTGGTGACTTGTGATGGTGATGTTGTGTCTCATGGTGGTCAAATATGTCATGCACAACCTATCATGACCTTAGATCTCTATCCTAGTTATTATTGGTCCTTCGCATGGAACGTCAACTAGGGTTTTAGTTGGTTAGTTATTTGTTTTATTCTATTATGAGGCTTCAGGTTCGGTTTTGTGATTTCACAATATCTAGGTGGATCATAGAACCCAAGAGAGCCATTTGGAAATAGTGAAAATAATTTTAAGATATGTTCAAGGAACATTGAGTAGGACATTAGAATTTTCACAACGTAGTGAGACGTAGTTGTTCAACAAAACAAATTATTTCCACACAAGTCGAACACCCTAAGTAATAGCTCACACAAACATATCACAAAGAGACACACCAATGTATTATGTGATTATAACATGATTGGTCCATGATCTCTATTTCAAGAGCATGGAGGGTCACTAGTTGGCAAATTACTAAATTGTGCACAAAACTAAGTTAAGGTTTTCTCCAAGATAATTGACTCCTTTACCTCCTCAGTCAATAATATTTTGATCACCAACAACAAATTAACTTCAATAAAAAAACAGTGTGTTCATTAATCATCACAATAGACCCCTTTTTCTTTTTATCCTCATTTAAAGCAACTACCTTCCTCAAAATGATATCGCTATTTGAGAAATTCATTGTAATGGTTGAAGTGGCATATAAGGATCAATAGTAGGATCATGTACAATGTACAAGATAAAATCCACGAAATCAATTCAACAAATAGTAGTTGGTTGGTAAGGAAAGGATTAAGAAGAAAAAAAGAGAATGATGCAGTTATGTCAGTAGATCAAAGAATTCAAAAACAATTTTGGAAATAAATTAAAGACCCCCTACTAACATATCATATTAGGATTTAAACGTTGTTAATGTAATCCTTCTATATCCTATTATATGTATTAATTAAAAGCTAAATGTAGTTATTTTTAGGCAAACACAATGTTATTTTATTTTTAACAAAGTAAAAGTAAGAGAATAAGATGCAATAAGACACGCATATTTTTTTATGTGATAATGAAAGAATGGAAAATCTCTCAAGAACCAATTTAGGTATTGGGTTATGAAATCTAACACTAGGGACAATTGTTACTCTAGTACAATACTTATGTAAATCCTTGCCACAAACATAATGTAATTTTATTTTTAACAAAATAAATGTTAATAAAAGCAATAGAATAAGATGTAATACCTTTAGACATGCATGTTTTTCTATGTATCATAATTAAATAATGGTGTTTCTCAAGAAACAATTTGGGTATTCACTTGTGAGATCTAGCACTACAGACAACTATTACTATAGAACAACATTTTGTGTAAATCCTTGTCGCCACAGGGTGATGTAAACAATATTTTCAACAGAAAAATACATTTGGTCAGCTTTTATAGAAATTGGCTTGGACATTCTTTCACAATTAAGATGGTGTCAAGTTGTTACAAGATTATTCACTGAATATGAAAACAATATTTTTTTAATTGTTGAAACTCACAAGTCGAAATATAGTCAAATATAGAAAGTTAGTCCAAGTTTGTATAAAAACAATGAAGCAACAAAAGTCAACTGCCAAGGTTGGAACCTATATTTAGCAAAAAAACTAATGAAATAACTTGCAAAATACACTACATAAACGGATACTATAAACATAAATTGGACGATGAGAAAGGGACAACGTATTTGAAAAGGTCATATATCTTAGGAGGGAAAATTAAGGATAGCGTCATGGAATCCACTAAAGGAAATGCCTTTATTTAGTTGGAACGCTTATTTGTCTCTTTTCTTTTTGTAATTCTTGTGTTGTAAATTTAAGATCTTTTCTTTTTGTAATTCTCGTGTTGCAAACTTAAAATGTTAAAAGTGGGGGTGAGGAACCATATCCGGAAACTAGTCCTTTTGTTGAGTTTTTAGATGTAGTTTTTTGGATTGTGATATTAGTTCAATTTGACATTGGTTAAGCAATATGACAGCACTATATATGAACTCTATCGTTTTATGACATTTGAAGCATGTATTCAAGCTTGAATAAAATTAGAACTGTTTTCTTAAAACAAAAAAACTAATACTAAAACAAATCAAGATTACACTCAAGGACACGTTATCTTCATTAACTAAGTCAAACGTAGGCATTCATCTTATAAATACATATTTTTAACAATATAAATAGGCTTACAAAATAACTCAATATAGTTTGATTTAGCATTTAGTGGAAAAGTCTCAAACCACTAGTGCTATCAAGAAGCAACTTCAAAAGAAAGCACCTTTGTCACCTCAACGCCATCTTCCCTCACTTTTTGACCAGAGCTCAAGGTCAATGGTGGCTTATGTGGGCTTGATTAGATTTAATTTATTGAATAAAGCTAAGGGAAACAATTTAAGATAGTTAAATGTGTGAGATTAAACCAAAGTTAATTTCCCCAAATAGTGCTTGAACATGTAAGATTTGAAATGTTAAGTAAATCAAACACTTGGTTGGAAATACTCAAAAGATATCACTTGAATAATTAAAACCCATGAGCATTAACATCAACTTTTTGGAAACTAAAAGGTACTTTGCATAAAATAAACTCAATGAATCAACACCAAATGTGGTTAATAAGTGGGTTCATTTGTTGCAATATAAAGCCTATCCAAAACTGAAGTAAAAGTGAAACAAGTTTCTGAATAGGTGTCTCAAATCATGAGAATTTATGGCCCAAAGTGAGGCATTGCTTGAGAAAACTTTCTGAAGCAAGGTGTCACTCAAGAATGTTAGCTTGATTCGATGAAATTACAGATTTCTTGAAGTGATAAAAAATTGATTCTATAAATGTGGAGGTGAATCATTGATTTACAACAAGTGATTAAGTGGAAATTTTGACATCATTCATTTTATTCATGATTATTATCCAAGCATATAAATATTTATCCCAATAGTTGTGCACAAGAAAAATATAGCAAGTAAATAAGATTTGCACAAGTAATTTCCACAATTATTAGTAAACTACTAGAGCAACATAGATGTGCTTAATGAATAATGAAATTATGATCAAACATTAATCAAAGGAACACTTTAAAGAGATATTGCTTTAAAAGATTATTGTTGTTATGTAGTAAAGCAAAATAACTCATAAATTTCCAGAATTCATAAGAAGAAATGAACATAAATTTTAGCCATGAAGACTGAAATTTTAAACATGTTAGATGCCCATGAAAATTCTAGAAGTCTGATATATCAATTATTGGAGCCTTGAAGAAACCCAAATTTCACCCTTAAAAATGAAATAGTTTTTTAAGTTTAATGGTTGATGAGGTGTAGTATACTAGTGCCTTGGATTCTTATACAAATGGAGTCATAGAAATTATTCCCCTTGGGCCTTTATTTCAAATTACTTAGAGTTGGAATACCTACAAAACATGACAATTATATTCACGGCTTTAATGTTTCAGCAAATTCTATTAAGGGTCACCGTAAAAGCATATGCCTTCAATGACTAGATCCTAGCATATACCCTAGCCTATTCAAACTTAAACTTGCAAGCCTCGTGAAGATGTCAATCACAAGCAAGCTACAAGACTAGAACATATAACAAGTAAAAACAGTGTTCCCTACTTAATTCCAATGGAGTAGGATTGCCATTCTCATGGACTAAATCTAGAAATTTTGCAATGCAAGAAGATACATGTTACCTTAAGAATATATTCACCAAGATATGTCTTGCATGTGAAAAAGATCCCCAAAGAAAACCAATAGTCTTTGATGCAATAGATAGCCTTATTATGTAATCAACAACAAGATACAACGAGGAAGAGACTCACTTATATAAGAGATGATCTCAACTTCATTTACAATAAAAAAATAGTGTAGACCCATCTAACTCTGGTTCTACGAAGCGTCAAGAGGGATCAATCTGCAAACCTTTCACCACTAAACTACAACACGCATCCCTCTCACCACTATGCTACTACACATTGATGCATGCATTCTTATTTTCTAATTGCATTATCTTTATTTTATATTTATTATTATATTTATATCTTTATGGGACATATGAACAGTTCCCTCTCACCACTATGCTACAACACATCTATGCATGCATTCTTCTATTCTATTTGTATTATCTTTCATTTATATTTATTTTATATTTTTATATTTATGGGACATATGAACACTTCCCTCTCACCACTATGCTATAACATCACACTTATGTATGCATTTTTATTTTTTTATTTTTATTTTTATTTTTTTTATGGGACAGATGGACACTTCCCTCTTACCACTATGCTACAACGCATTAATGCGTGCATTCTTTTTTTTTGTTATTTTTTTTATGGGACAGACAAAGACTTCCCCTCGCCTAGGTTGTAGAAAGTCGTCTTCTCCATGCAATAATAATAGATCTACTAAAATCATAGATCTATCCTAGGAAGGATCACAAATTCTCTAAACATAGTAAAAAAAACTCCAGAACCCTAACTAAAGGCACAAAACAAGGGGGACACTCGTCATTATCAAGAGTCAAATACATGGAAGTCGTATAAAATAGGCCTGACAAGGGGGACGCTCCACTCTAAACAGTCCAAATGATGACCAAGTGCAACAATAGGCTCCAAAAAACTAGAGTGTTCCAACCAATCCCATGCGTGTGGTACAAAACAATGCCTCCAAGGGTAATGTCTAGGTCCAAATGAGTGATGAATGCCCCAAAAGAGGGGAGTGCTTTCTTGAAAAGCATACCTAGGGATGGAAATGGTCCATAATAAGGTCAAACCCTAGAACTCTCCCTCCAATATGCCAAGAAATCAGTGCAAACTCACATGTGTGGTACGACCCTCCTAAAGTGTGCTCCAATGTCTAGTAGAAGGCTATAGATCATGTGCCAATAGTCCAAAGTGGTGAAACTCAATCCAAGAGAGAGGATGGTCCAAAGGTGTCTCAAATCCTCCCACGTGCCAAGGAGAGCGGTCTCTATCATGTAGGAAGGGGACAGCCCCATCCTAAGTGACAAGGAATCCTCCAAATCATGTGTGCCAAGGGTAGCACTCCTCATGAAACACTTAGTCATCCTCATAAGATGTCACAACAAATGTCATAACATGTAGATATAGTAAAGTGCTCTAGTGCTTAGGGGTTAGCCCACATCCAACTTAGGAAACGTTCACAAATATGAAATTAAAAACATGAAATTAATTACAATTACACTTTTCTAACAACTCAATGACTTATCTAAATTTTACTCATCTAATCTAACATTGGTTTGACCCTTTTTTTTAATTATTACATGTGAAATCCTGAGCCAATGTGCATAGCTTAGATTCCTAAGGTAAGTGAGGATAATGAAGTGAAAGTGTACTTTGAGAAACAAATGTATCTTTGCAAATTAATCACCATAGCAACCAAGTGTGATGTCTACCTTTAACTTTCATGAGCTAGGGTTTGAGATATTTCTTCCACATATGTGCTTTAAAAGGAAGTGTTGACTTAGGTCACACACCCTTGCGCTCTCTTTTTTGCAATACCTTTTTACTATATTTTTTTTTGTTTGCATTTCTTAATATTTTCATTAATTTAGTCCCTTTATTTTAGAATTGGCTTTGATAACCCACGAGTCTTTGCAAATTAATCACCATAGCAACTAAGTGTGATAGGTCTACCATTAACTTTCAAGAGCTAGGGTTTGAGATATTTCTTCCACATGTGTGCCTTAAAAGGAAGTCTGACATGGATCACACACCCTTGCATCTCTCTTTTGCAATAGCTTTTTAATTTACTTTTTTATTGATTTGCATTTCTTAGCATTTGCATTGGTTTAGTCTCTTTACTTCAGAATTGGCTTTGATAACCCGGAACTTAGGTAACCTAGTTTTTCGCAAGGGAGGATATCTACCATATATTTCCAATTTAATTTAACATCAATCTTAGAATACAAGACTATTTTAGCTTTATTGAGGCATTCATATATGGAAATAGTTGAGACCTTAAATAATTACTAGATCACTTACAAAAGGGGATAATGAAGTGAATGGATGAACCGGCTAGTGAAATGAAAACTGGTCAAGCAAAATGTTATGAAACGAGTGAAATCACTTCATTTAGTTCACTATGGTACAAGTTACCTTTGGAATGAAACACTTCTAAGATAGAATAACACCAAGGTTAGACTAAGTAACGAGTAGTTGTGTTAAGTGTTATTAGCCATCGTACAAGCATTAAAGTAACATCCCATGAAATCATATCGTCATATAAGAAAACATTCTAAGTACCAATGAAGGTAAGAGATATTGCAGCACTAACGCATCTAACTCCAAATCAACTATGCACATCGAAGGCACATGGACCATCTAAACATGTTGAAAGGATCTAAATCACCTATGGAGAAGCCACAGATCTCATCTCAAGAACAACTAATCAACATATCACACCTTGCTGAAAAAAGGGTAACACCCCCCAAAACCTTTGAAATCATGCCCATAATAGACATTCATAACATAACGAGAGACGTTTCCAATCGCCTTAAATATAAAACATTTTGCACCAAATCATATCCTTTTTTGTAAATATGTGAAATTTAGTATGCCTAATAAGCAATTTTGGAAACACTTACATGGAAATAATTGGACAGTTTAACCATATATTGCAGATAGTTTCTTTAAAAGAATATAGGAATGAGTGGGCTAATGATTTTCAAAACAGCAATTCGCCACTCAACTATTTTTCCAGAGTTATTAGGTTCAAAAATCCGCACTACTTGATATAATGAGGCTACATTTTATTAGTGATTACCAACTTAGTTGCTTTACATTAACATCTTGTTCAACTAAAATCCTTGGCTGCTGCTATTTGAAGACAAGTTGTTTTGAATACCTTATAAAAAATCATCTTGAAGTATACAATACAATCTATTCACTTGTACAAAAATCAAACTTGGTTTTCAAAGGCTAATTGGAAGACAACTACTATCCTTGTGTGGACTCATTGATGAATACGATCAAGCTTTCATGAAATTCAAAATATCGGTCATGGACTCGTTGAGAACTACGCTTACAAGATTTAAAATTATCTGTGGTGATAACAATCTATTATATCATACAATACCTAGGAATGGGGGAAATTGTAATATAGTTTGAAAAGCATATATGTCATCTAAAAGAGATGCAGCCAAGGTTGCTAATCTTAGCCAGTGTTTTAAAAACGATCAACTCAAAAACTGGAATCGATGGAGTTGACCGGTTTAGCCCTAGTCAATTTTGAACCTATACAAAACTCAACCTGGAGGTTGGTTTGGTGCAGAACCAATCGAATTAGCACCTTGACTAGGTTGGTTCGACACCAAAATGATCTCAAACCAACCGATTTCGCATGAACTCGACCAAGTTAATCCAATAATGGCTAGGGTGCACGCATGGAGGCTAGACACACATGTTGTAAAAAGATGATCAGTTTTGTACTAGTGACATTGAAGTCAATAACATTCTCCTTATATTTCATTTTCCATCATTTTACTTAAATTTTAACATTACCATTAACCATTTCAAGACATTTGAGAGTGGTTCCAACCTCATCGAACTTCATATGCAAAAAGTAGAATTTTAGATCTCATTCAAAATTCAACATACTTGTAGTTTCAAGATTTCAAGATTGCAACATCTCCATTGGATTCTATTATGTACAAGGGTAAGGGAATGGAAGTCAATCAAGCACATCAACTCTCTATGTACCACGATGTTGGTGGTGTTGATGCATGATTGTTCAAGTTGATTAAACTCCTCCGTCATGACCTTAATAAAAAGGTACCCTTCAGTCAAGCAAAATCACTTATTAAACAATGGAAGCTTTTTCTACCTTATTTTAAGGCTTAGATTGAGAAGTTTCATCAAAATTGTAGGGTGTTGATTAATGTCCTTGGAGAATCAACTTTGAGATCCAAAGCATAGGCAAGGGCTAGAGGCTAGAGGGGGAGAGAACACGGTGCTATAGATGAATACGATTCCAATATAGTCAATCATTTTGATGATTATGTATTTTCAATTTTTTTGATATATCCATGCTACTGGACTCTGCATATTTTCTTTCTAATGATTTGGAATCATAGCTTGAAATGTTAATGAAAAAAAATTAACATTTTTTCATTAACATCGTAAAATTTTATATATTTTTGAATAGTCCACGGCGGCAATGAAATCAATTCATTGTCGTTCCGAGTACAGTTCAAGTTGACCCTCAACCGATTCAACTCCCGGCTCCCGGTTTCGAGTCCGAGTTTTGAAACAATAACATTTAACTAGTTAGCAGGATACCTTGCAGTAATCCTGGGCTTTTGGAGATAGATATGCTATGCATTAACAAGAATCATTTACATGCATTGAGGCTGAAAGATGCAGAGCCTTCACTTTGCTACACAACTGTCTATTTATAAAGTTGCAGGGACTTTTACCATTACGGTTTTCGTCATGTAAGCTTTTTAATATATTTGCAATGGAGAGTAATCAGAGAACAATAACAGTTCTGGATAACAACGTTGGGGTAGTTAATATATGTTCGTCTCCCGTATTGATGTGCGTAGGGGACTGACATGGGTGGCATTTTATGATCTGGGTGCTTCTTTCAAGTGTCCACAGATGATATGGTGCGTTTGTTGGTCACAACTTTACCCTCGCTGTTGACTGGACAAAATAAAATATCTAGTGATATTTTTGTTGATATCTGTGACGGCTTTGAATTAGTTTAGAGATCTGATAAGGTCAAAGTTCAGCAGATTCAATTTTTACTTGATATATATAGTAAGAAATGGGGAAAAAAGGACCTAACATCTTGAATGCCAGTAAGAAAGGTAAGTCAAAACATTTTGAAAACCCCAATACAATATTTAAGATCCATTTCATCGATCAATATACCATATTCACATGAAGTGTCATAAGATCGAAACCCCAAGCCACGGGTCTCCAATTTGGAAATTACCTCGGAGTGCTATCAAGGAAATTATTTATTAAATTTCTAAATTTTACTATTTATCATGGTTCCATTATATTTCGAAAGATGGTCATTATTTTAATTATAGTCAAATCTCAATGATCCACATTCTACTTGCTTGCTAAAGTTGTATTTTGATTTGTATATCAAACAGCAAAATGAATATGGTGGGATATCAAGGAATTTAATAGAACAATCAGGTATTTGTGCTATCAAGGAAATTATTTATCAAATTTCTAAATTTTACTATTTATCATGGTTCCATTATATTTCGAAAGATGGTCATTATTTTAATTATAGTCAAATCTCAATGATCCACATTCTACTTGCTTGCTAAAGTTGTATTTTGATTTGTATATCAAACAGCAAAATGAATATGGTGGGATATCAAGGAATTTAATAGAACAATCAGGTATTTTCTGAAATGATAAATCCTTACCCAACCCTTTATTTATTGGATTCCTCATCCAAGCTATGTCAACAGGCTACCCATTAGAATGGCTCGTCCATGATATCACCATGACTAGCAGAGCATGTTGAAGAATGTTTTAGTGGTCCAAATAGGAGTTTTAGATAAATGATCGTGCACTTTGGTTGTTGGGATATGGGTTGTTAGTTGCACAAAGTTTGTAGAATAAATTGAAAGGCAAAATACAGCACGCCTTCCAGTTAATCCTTTTTCTTTCTTCAGAACAGAAAATTGATATTTAGAAGAGATGGTCAGCACTGCAAAACGTATTTGAGTTATTGGACTCTCAAGATATAGGAACACTTTGGTGGTGTCGTTAAAGTTTGGATAGACATCCAGGGGAAAATTGTAAATTCCAAACCTGTTGATAAGAAGTAAATGGAGTAAACCAAAGAAATTTGAAATTTGCATTCAAGAGTAGAAACAACCACAATATGAGGAAATTTTCTAGCTTCTTATATCAAAGGTTCATTTGTCACTTCCATGGCTTCATTTTGACCAACTAGATCAGAGCTGTCAGCATAGACATTTTGTTGGTAGCTTTACTTAAACAGACAGCTTCAGCATCTGAACATAAGAACCCATTAAGAACCTTCAAAAATCTGGTCAAGTAATCAGCACTAAGATACACTGTTCTAATTCATTCTTGCACAGCAAAAAGTGATCATAAGTAAAACTACCAATACATAGTTACCAAGTTCAGCCGAATCGAGGCTAAAAATGCCAAAGTTTATAACAGTTATGGCGAATTATGTAGGTCAAATCAGATTCAGTTACATAGAAAAACATTTCAAGCTGCCAATTAACCCTGATTCACCTCATTTATCATTTTCTCAGTTCTGGAACAAGCGAAGACCTACCCAAACCTGTCCTGACTCCCGCCCGCACAGAAGAAAAACAACCTTCATTCCTCCCATATCACACAAAAATCCAACCCATGCAGAAGAAAAAAAAGCCCTTCAGTCATGCCATATCAACTCTCAAAGTGTTCCCTTTGGGTGTGACTCCATGAGAATTCAACCTTTCAAACCATGATGAAGGTGAAGCCACTGTGTGGATGATTTCTGCTGACATTGCTGTTGTGTCTAAGACTTAGGGATATAATAAGGAAACCACCATTCCTATCCCTGTTAATGAAATCAGTCCCTACATTTTTTGACATTGTAGAATTTTGAAAAGATAGCAATTTTTTATGCCAGCTAGATGTAAACTCCCAATTTTTTTCCATCCCAAATAAATGTTGTGTCCAAATCTTGGGGGGTATCTAGAGACCTGTAACCTTTCTCAAATATGTCTACTTCTAATTTACTTCACACTTCAATAGGACGAGGATAAATGAACATATTTTTCTTGTCTTATGTTGTAATAATTTGAATGCTAAACACTTCACAGTTGAGAAAGTAATTCCTTGTAGGGATGGGATCATTGTTGAAGAATGTAGCTCAGACAGAAACTTCCACATAGGTTCAGTGTGAACATGCCAAAAGTAGTTCAAGATAATTCTTTTTGTAATTCACTTTCGGAAAAAGCAAAAGTTCTATACATAGTTGTTGAGTCTAATAAAGTGTATTTAATACAATAATGATTTAAATTAATCTCAACCATACATCGCACTTAGAGATTGCAGTTTTTGTAGATAAGGTTTTTAGCTTAATATAAATACAGTTTTTTGTGGATAGGGATAGCAATTAGAAGAGAGAAGAGAAATCTACAACAGAAGGAAGAGTATCGACCATCAGTGATTGCAAGTAGAAGAAGTGCAATACAGAAGCAGGTACTTACAGTCGTACGAAAATATCCATACCTAAGTCACCTGAGACGGGGACAAAAGACACGAAGGACACGAAAATACGAGAGTCCGACACGGACACGGTGACCCCCAGAATCAGGACACGTAGGATACGTTTTCTATACATATATATTTTTTTTTAAATATATATTAAAATTTAAAAATATAGACATATAGATCCAAAAATATTTAGAAACTAGAACATTTACAAATATTCAATAGAAATTAGAATAAAAACACATTAATGATTAGTAATCTAATTACACATTTGTCATTCACAAGTCACAATTCACAACACATTTGTCATTCACAAATCACAATGAGACACATAGATGCATGTCGGAACCATATTTATCATTAAGTCATCAAAATCAAATTGTATACAATGTACATATATGTCGGAATGCCACTGGGCATTGGCAAATGCCAAATGGACTAAAGTCTAATAGTAAATACAAAAAGGGGTGGATCAAGATGGGAGAATCCCATATGTCAGACTGTCAATAGTCCTCCTCCATGCCTGAATCAACATCAACATACTCATCACTGCCCCTGCCCCTGCCCTGATCCTCATCCTCGTTCCCCTCCTCCTCCTCTCTGCCCATCTGATGATCTGCATCTGGTGCTGTGGAGGATGACCCCTCCATACGATCACTATCATCAAAAGTGACCGGCTCTAGCACTGGATCATTAAGATCCATGTTGGCTAATGCCAACTCAATACTGCTATCCAAACCCATATCATCAGGAAAGACATCCCACATCTTTGTGTTTCCCTTCACCCACTCCTCCCTCTTCTTGTAAATAAGACGAAGGTTGGAGTGCACATACACCATTGACTCTGCCCTAGACTGCTCAAGCCTACTCCTCTTCACACTGTACAAGTTCCCATATCTGCTCCAATTCCTCTCACAACAAGAGGATGATGTAACTTGAGAGATGATCCTCAAGGCTAACTTCTATAGAATAGGGGATGTTGCCCCATGAGTTGCCCACCAAGCATAGGGTTTCTTACCCCCCCTATCTCTAAGCACATCATAGCCTCTAAATCTCCCAGTGCCAATGGAAAAATCTACAAAGCCCTCCTCTGCCTCCTCAAGCATGTCGCTATCCTGAAATAGCTGTCTAAGTGCTATCTTCCTCCCATGTGCAATCTTTGCATCCATGTGAGGAGGGACTCTGTGTGAGGCCCCCGATCCACCAGTGAGCCACTCCTGAGTGTAGAACTTGGGGTTCAAGGAGTGGGCCAAGCAATGCAAAGGTGTGCAATTCTTATCCCACCTAGAGATAAGAATATCCCGAATAATGGTCCATAAGTTCTCTGCCGATGTCCCATACTCGGGACACTCATTCTCCATGACAATGGACCTCATGGACTCAATCATGGAATCCCACCCCTCATAAACCTCTGCTAGGATGGGCCGGTCCGTGTCTGCAAACCGCAACAAAGAAATGATTGGCTCCATGATCTTAATGCTAAGATCTACCGTGTCCTTCCGACCATCATCTAACACCCTGTCCTTCACCTTTTGTGAAGCAGCCTGACCCGTTCTTCTCCAAAAAGCCCAAAACTCTGAAATCACCATGGACCCAAGAGCGGTTTTGACCTCCCTCAACCTCTTCAGCATGATGAATGAGGAAGCAAACCGAGTATCTCCAATCTTCAGCAATGAAAGCTGTGTGTACTGTTTGTAGATGGTGAGGGCATTTTTGTGGTTTTGTACAAAGTTACGGATATGGCGTGCATCCTCAATAAGGTTGCCAATCCATGTCACATCCGAAACAATGGCTTTTAGTGCTAAATTCAAGGAATGGACAATGCAAGGTGTCCAAAAAACCTGTAAGAGCAATAAAAGCATGTATCAATGACTCTACAACACTAACATTGCAATGACCAAATTCAAACAATGAGCAAATTAGAAATGAAAGGTGTCCAAAATGAACATACCTGTGGATATTTAGCTTCCACAATCATGCCAGCAGCCTTGCAAACAGGTGCGTTGTCCGTGATGATTTGTACACACGAATCAACACCTACTTCTTCAATGGTTTTGATGAATAAATCACCCATAAATTGTGCATCCTTGTATTTCCCAAGAGCATCCACCGCTTTCAAGAACAACGGTCCATTTTGGGAAGATACCATGAAATTGATGAGTGGATGGCGTGCGGGATCCGTCCATCCATCAGAAACAATACTCACACCGCATGAGGGCCATGTTGTTCTAATTGGCTCAAGGATTTTATCTACCTCCTTCTTTGCTTTAACCAACAATGTGGTTCTAAGCTTCTCTAAACCAGGAGGCACATAACCACTTGGAGCTCGTTTCCAAGATAGTTCGAACCGTCTCAAAATACAATGGTGACCATGCAACATTGAATGAGATGAAGTTGAGGTAGAAGAAAAATGCAATGGTGAGGTCCACCTCTTCTCGCGCTTCTTGTTGGAAAATCCTATCCATTGGACCACCTGTAGATTGCCTCTTTCTTGTTTGATAAGCATCCCCATGCCCATGAATGCTAGGTGGAAATGGAGTCTTGGTGCTAGAGGACTTCCTCAAAAATTAAAGAGGATCATCCTCTTTTTTCTTGCTTGCCGCTGCCACCTTCCCTAAGCCAACATGATCCTCTCTTTCCATATCCCTCCTTTGGTTAACAGTCACCGCTTTGCATGAAGAAATCCCACAAGAAGGAAGGGCCAACAAATGGCCCTTAACCCGGAAATATGTGCTCATGAACTCATGGTTGCAAAAATTGCATCTCCAAGACACATTGCCTCCCCCACCAAGCTTTGCCCCTGGCCCATCTTTCCTTGTCACATACTTCCACAAAGGGTATTTTTTTTCTTGGGCTTGTTGTCTTGCTAAAACAAGGTTAAATAGAGCATGAGCTCCACTAGCAGCCAATGGAGCACTTGACGGAGGAGGAGAACCGGTTGTGCTTGGTGGAATAGGAGGGGAGACCCTAGATGGTGCATTTCTCCCTTTCCTTTGACCCCTACCTCCTGCCCTAGCTGATTGAGACATTCATTTTCTTGTGTGATGGTTGAGCTTGCAATCCTCTCCACAAATCCATCGAAATGCACTTGGAATCGCTTGGAAACAATGGATAGCCTTCAAATCTCCTTCAAAACTCCTTCACCTGCACATAAAACTCACTTTCAACCAATTGCTCCTTGCAAATGACAAAAAGAAAGGCAAAAAATTGACTTAAAACAAACCCGGCTGTCTTTTTCCGCCGTTTACGTGTCCTGTTTTCGGGATTCGTGTCCTGTTTTTGGGACACGCTGCAATTTCGTGTCCGACACGTTTTTTTTTCGTGTCCTATTTTCGGATTCGCCTGAAAGACTAATCGGGCATGAATCCGATTCGAATCGTGTCCGATTCGATCCCCACGGGACACGGGGGCCCTCCAGGACGAATATGGTTTCACAGATCCATACATATCTGTACAAATCTGTATAGTCATATGAACAGGGCCGTACAAGCCATACAGTAGTTCGTCGATTTCGACGTAGGCATACTTTATTCAGTAGGTTGTAGATCGCAGGTTGCAGTGATTTTGTTTACTGTGCAGCTGTTGGTTTTAAGCAACTGTGGAAGTTGCCTTGTAGGCTTTGATTAAATGAATGATAAGTTTATGTGAATGGAAAATTCCATGGATAAGTGTAATTGTTTTATGCTTCTACTATTTACATTCCAACTATCTCTGTCATTGTTGCTATGTGAGAAGTTAATTTTCTACGATTAAACATCCAACTTGATTAGTTGAGTGCATAAGGGACAGCAATCACATAGGGTTTGAAATTTTCACATGGTATCAGAGCTTCTTTGATTGAAGATCCAAAGGGTTTCGGTATTAGAGCTCAAAGATGCCATCATCTAGCCTCAAGTTCAAGAACGGACTAGAAGACGGCTTGAATTTCCCATCGTGGAAAGTCAAGGTAACTCTCCTATTGGAAGAGAATGATCTCTAGGATATTGTGCAGACTACAATGACTCCAACAAAACCACAAGAGTTGGCAGTTCACAAGAAAAAAGAAGTGAAATCCAAGCAAATGATCATGGATGCTATAACAGATCATTTGATCCCTTGTATATCCAAGAAGAAGATGGCAAAGGATATGTTTGATGCCCTTATTAGCCTTCACCAAAGAGAGAACATAAACAAGATGATGATATTGCATAACGGACTAGGATCTATAGAGAACCAAATCAGACATAGTTACCAATTACCTAATGACAGTCACATAGATTCGTAATCAACTTGCAGCATTTGGGGAGAAGATTGAAGACAAAGAGCTAGTAAATTAGGCACTAAATAGGTTCTCATCTCAATGGAAAACATTTGTCCAAGGTGTTTGTGCTCAGGAGAATCTTCCCTCCTATGAAAAACATGGGATCATTGTATCCAGGAGGAAACTTGGATAGATTCAAAGGCCAGCAAGCAGGGAGGTGATGGTGACTGTTACGCCTCAGAGTATGTGCAGCGTCAAGTCTACCGAAGCGAGGGGTTAAAAATTTTGATGTAAGGGTCAAGTTTGAAGCTTTATTTTGTCATGTATGGATTTTGGGGGGTTAAATACCCTGGATCAAGTCATGGAAAGTCCCGTTGGTTTTATTTACATGAGCATTGGCCTAGTGGAATGGTTAACTGCCCCTTCAACACGGTGGATGTCCCTTGTCATGCAAGGATTTATGCCCATGGGTTTGTGTCCAAGGCTACTAGGGATAACCCCATTGGGACACATGGCCTAGAGGTAATTGTTTTTGTAAATGGTTTCCACACCCTAATTAGTACACCTCATTCGCTCACTTGGACCTACTATTTTAGCACAAAACCCTTCCTCTTGGTCTCTAGACCCATGACTGCATCCTTGAAGAAGAGAGCCTACATTCTTAAAAAGAAGGACATTGAGGAACAAGCATCTGTTGAGGTTAGTTGGGTATGATGTCCTCCTTTTGGCTCACTTTCACTTAGTGAAGCCTTATTGCATATTTTATTGTTATTTTATGTCATTGTGTGGTTTAGTCACCAAGTTTGTGGGTGCACTAACCCACCTTTTATATATTTTGTCATTAACTTGTAGACTCAATATTGTAAAAGGTGGAGGATTGAGTTATATAAATAGATCAACCTCACCTCATTGTAAAAAAAATAAAGACATGGGTTCATTATGAGATCTTTTCTCTTTCTTCTACTCAATTGGAGCTCTTGATGCTATGCACACCTCTTTGGGTGATCTTTTTTGCTTGAAGGACAAATGAAGGTGTTTCTAGGGATTAATTTTGCACATGTTATGGTTGATGCTAAGATTAGTTGTAATAACTCAAGCTCAAGGGTGACCTAAGGCTATTCCCTTGCTCATTTCTTGGTTAATGTAGGTAAGTTCTACTTTTAACCTTAGTTTAATGGTGCTTTAATAGTGCATATGTTGAATTGTTAGGGTTTCTTGCTAGCATTTTATCAACCTTGTATGAAGAGGTCATCCTATCAAAGGAGCTTTCCATTGTTAATTGGGCCTTGGACTTCTTCGCTTGCCCTAATTAGGCTCTTCTATAGAACTCTTGTGGTTGCTAGTTAGTTGATGCCCTAGTTGCAAGTATCGAAAGCTATTTTAAGGGATGTTGGTATCGATCTCTCAATGCCTAGGGATGGAGATAATAATCAAATACCCTATCTTTCAACTCTTTTTAAATCAATTTCTTTCATGTATTTTATTTTATACAAAATTGCAAAAAAATTGTATATAACCAGAAAAACCCTAAAAAATCTAAAAATTTTCAAAAACTCAAAAATATTTGCAATTTGATAATTATGGTCCACCCATCAAATTCAGCCTAGTGGATTTATCCACAAATCTTTGAGGGTATCCCACTTTGACCTATTGCATTGGGAAACATGAAATTGATTTAAGTGAAGTTTTGTTTGATCTCTGGTATTGATGGTTCAACCTATAGCTTCTCCCTAGCCTAACTGTCCTCCTTTCCTTGAGGGCGCACTTTTTGGAGTGACTCCCTTGGGAAGTGTGGCATTGTCTTGGAGGGCATGAGATTGCCTTGGAAGGCGTGATATTATCTGGAACTCGTGATAAATAACTCCATATATGATTATTGTGTCTTGTTCTATATTGTTTAACTCTAATAAGGCACTGATCATAGTTATTAAGGTTTGTGGAAGGTATTTGTGGTTTGTTGGTGATTGTAGATACCTTACATTGATTAGTGATTCCCCCTAGTTTTAGGAGTTACCAGAAGTGTTGAGAGGTTAGGTTGTGGTGACATTGGGTCTAGTCCCTCTCGTATGCTTACCATCACTAGCACAAGGCATACTTAGTGTGCTTTGAAAGGACCACTAGTTTGAGCGGTAACAATGACCATGCCCTATTTGGTCAAACGAAGAAAGGCAGACATAAAAAACTCAATAAGACTAAGGTAAAGAGTGAGAGATCAACCTCGCAACCACGAAATAAGGATTTGAGTAAAATCCACTACTTCATATGTCATAAGCACAAACTTTATGCATCACAATGCCTGGACAAGAAGGGTAAAGGGAAGCAGCAACAAAATCAGGCAATGTTTCTTGAAACTCAAATGAACGAGTTGAAGAAGGATTTTTTGACGGTATCTTACCTTTCTACCAACATAGTTCTGAGGAACGCTTGGTATGTGGACAATGAAGCATCTCGACACATGACATAGACCTAGGAGCTATTTCAAGTTTAAAAGAGCACAACTCAAGAGTTCAAGTTGAGCTTGGTGATGATGCCAAGTATCCAGCAACAGAAGTTGTTACCATTCCCTTTTAGCTCTAGTCAAGTAACACTTTAGACTTTGACAATGTGTTGTTTGTTCCATCTCTCAAGAAACAATTGTTTTCAGTTTTGGTTATTGAAAGTAAGGGCTTTGTAGATAAGCTCAACAACCTGCAAGTTCTTATAACACCAAAGGAGTTAACCCAAAATCAGCATAGGTGGTCAAGGTTAGGGAAGGCAACTCATACAAGTTACAGGGGTGAACTTATTCGAGCATTAGTTCATAACATGTACACCTACGAGTTGTGACACAAGAGGATGGGGCACTTACATCAAAGTGTGTTGCCTATTCTAAGGCAGATAGTCACAGGTCTTCCAAAGTTCTACATTGAGCAGCAAGGTGTTAGTTTTTCCTCTAATTCTATATCTGATTTACACATTCAATTATTTTAATCCCCAACAATCATAAACTGTTGAAATAACAATTTTAAACACACTAGAAATCTAACTCATATGCAGTGGAAATACACAGAAAATTATCAGATTTAAAAAATACCCCAAATCAATCTTCTGCAACTCAGAGTTTACTGCTTGATACCATGTTGGTTTTTTCTCTAATTCCAGACGTGATTTACACAGTCAATTATTTTTATCCCCAACAATCATAAACTGTGGAAATAATAATTGTAAACACACTAGAATACTAACCCATATGCAACAAAAATACACAGAAAGTTATCAAATTTGACACAAGTAATTACCTTGGAAAACCCCAACTTGGGGAAAACCCACCAAAGTGTTTATTTATTATTCTTTAGCTCCAAAAAAAATTACACAGATGTTACAACAGCAAATACACCCTTACTTAGCTCTGGAAATCCACTGAAAAAGGGTAGCCGCACCCTTCTCCATCACTAAAAAACCCCCCCGCTCTTCTTCCCTGGAGAACTAGCAACAATCTGGCAAGTCCATACAGTTGTACGACCTATTGTATGGCCTTGTACGGACATCATACGAATCTGTACAAGACTATGGAATCATCCGTACAATTATACATACTCTCTGCTATCTACAGGAAATATGTGCCGTACAAAATTCTGTACTGTTCATACCATATGGATTGTACAGACTTCTCTCTCAGCTCTGCTCACTGAACAACCTATTCTCTGCCCTAATTTGTCATCTCTCCAAAAGATTATCTCGCTGCAATTCCTCTCTTAGAATAAAAAAACACCTTCTAGCTTGGATTAAACATTAACCTAAGACTTCCGGCTTGAGATTCTTGCAATCACAAGGCTTCTTTGTTTCCCAACATCTCTCTCTTGCTTCTCTTGAGAAAAACCCCTTTCTCAAAATCAAGAGCACTCTAGATCTGAAGAATGTGTCGAATACCTCTCCTTAGATCTCTTTTTATAACTTTACAATAAGCAAATACCATGGGCCCTCCAATACCATGGGCTCAATAAAAGGACTTTCTAAAATAAAGTTAATGTCTAGAGAGTGTCTTTTGGACAACTTCTACATGCTATACACATCACTAATGTAGAAGTACCTATCCAAGATTAAAAAACTAACACAGAGTTTGCAGAGAATGTGTGCTTGATAAGCATAACAAGCTTGGTTTCCCAAGAAGCAAGCATAGGTGTATGGAGATTCTAGACCTAGTGCATTCAAATGTATGTGGATTGATGTCAATAGCATCAATCTTAGGAAGCATGTACTATGTTTGCTTCATTGATAGCTTATCTTGCAACAAAGATTGGATCTACTTCGTAAAGATCAAGGATTAGGTCTTTAGCAGATTTCAAGAGTTCAAATCTTTAGTTGAGAACAAAACGGGGAAGATAATCAAAGGTCTGAGATCGAACAATGTTGCTGAGTATACCTCCAAGGACTCGAGTTCAACGGTTTCTACAATGATGCATAAATCAAGAGGAAGTTTAATGTTCCATATAACCCATAGCAGAATGGGGGAGCAAAAGAATAGCACCATCATAGGAGCTACTAAGGCCATGATACATGACCAAGACTTATCGATGTTCCTTCGGGTAAAAGCATGCAACATGGATATCTACATCCAAAACAAGTATCCTCACAAGATCTTGGAAGACAATGAACTAGAGGAGGCATCCATTGGTGTGAAACCAAAGGAAAGTCATTTATGTATCTTTGGTTGTCCAGTTTATATCCATGTGCCAATAGCGAAAAGGACAAGTTGCAGCCTCTCAACATAAAAGAAATGTTTGTTGGATATAGTGAGACTTCAAAGGCAAATAGGGTCTTTATTCTAGAGCCAAGGTCAATAGTGACCTCTGATTTGGGGCAACAACCTTCAAGTGCAGAAGATGAGCCACCAAATAGTACCAATCTTGTCAGGAGACTTCGATGATTCACTTAGACATTGAGGAATGCTTACGGTCATGTCGAGACACCTAGGAGCATATTCAAGGAGTGAAGGCCTCCAAAGAAGTTTTCAAACTACATGGCATTGAAGAGCAGCATCATAAATTCCAAGCCTTCCACTTTTGGGAAGGTAACAGACCAACAGATTTGAAGGGATGCCATGTTGGAGTACACCTCCATCATGAAGAATGATGTATAGGACATAGTGCCAAGAATGGAGTGGAAATAAATAATGAGTTCCAAGTGCCTTTGCATCATGCGACAAATGGCAACATCGAGAAGCACAAAGCAAGGTTTGCAATGAGAGGGTTCTCCCAAAAAAAGGGAGGGACTATGAAGAGAAGTTTGCTCCAGTCACCAAGTACACTTCATTAAAGCAGTTATCTCTTTAGTTTCAATATGGGATGGAGGATACATCTGATGGGTGTGAAGACAACTTTCCTCAATGGAATAATTGCAAAAGATGTTTACATAGAGTAGTCACATGGTTTTGAGATCAATGGAAAGGAGTGTTGATGTTTTGTAGCTTGGACAGGTATTTCCATGGGATGGGTGTCTTACCCATGGGAATCACCCCCATGACCTCTCGAGTATATAAGAAATTCACTTTAATTAAAGGACTTATTAAAGTGAATACCATTTTTATGATTAATTGGAGTTAATTTAGATAAAAGCCTAAGTTTTCGAGCTTTAGTGATTTAAGTTAATCAAATGAATTTTAGCCCTTGATCTCAAGTGGATGAGATTTAATCTTGGCCATTGAAGTTAGGGTTTTGGTTCAACCCAAAAGTATAAAAGGGAGCTAAGGGGAGAGGAGAAAGACACGAGAGAGACTCAAACATTAAGTGAAAATTAAGAGAATAAATTTATGGTTTTCAGTCTCTTTGGCAAGGGTGAAGGACTTTCATCCAAGGAGGGAAGAAGGACTTTCTGATTTCCAAGGCATGAGAGAAAGAGGCACCAAGTAAAAATAAACAGGCAGTTGATCAGGACAATTTTTTTTGTGTAGGGGTCGCTATACGGATCGTACAAATAGGTGTATAGACAGGTCATACGGTTGTATGGGCATGTCATACAGATATGTACAATCGTACGGATCAGACTGTATGGATTTCTGTACATGTTGTACAAGCATAGTATGGAATCAATACAATTCTACGGATTGTACCATACAAAATCCGTACAGGTGTATGGACAGGACGTGCCTTATAGCAGGTGTGCAAGGGCAGAAAATTCAAATTTTGCTACGGTTTTTAGGGGTTTTTTTGCAGGTTAAATTTTGTCTTCAGCAAGGCAAAATTTGCCAAGTTTGTTGTGTAATTTATAAAGGCCATTTTCCTAAGAAGGGAGCCCTAGTAAGCTTGGATTATTTATCTAATGAAAAGTTGATTTTGAAAGGCAAAAATCTGTATGTGTTTATTGAGATCTATTTCCTATTTTTGCTTTCGATACTTTTATCAACTGTTGATAGATCTCAACAAGTGTAAAATAATCAATGAGCATAAATTAAATTTTAAACAAGGAAAATCACTAGGAGTTATTATATCTAGTGCTGACATCCAAAAAACCATTAAGGAGACTCATGTTTGTAGGTTGAAAAAGGCCTTGTATGGCCTCAAGCAAGCATCAAGAGCATGGTATTCCAAGATCAATGGATACCTACAGAGTATGGGTTTCACCAAAAGTATAGCAAATCCTAACTTATATTTTATATTTGTTGGGGCTGATCTATGTTAAATTTCACAGGTTAGATGATTTTAAATACCAATAATAAACTTCAATACATCAACATATAAAAACTTAGGTAAAATTTAAACTGGAATAAAATTTAACAACATAACTTTCATCTCTTTCAACTTAACGCTCTGCTGGTCACTGTGTTATTAACCCTCTGCTGGTCACTGCGTTAAAGTTGATCACTGAGGTGTTTCATCAAATGTCATGTACAGAAAAATAATAAAACCTGTGCAGTAAATTAAATCTCAAATAAACTATAGAAGGTAAAAGATCATAACCATTAGTTGGATCTGCCTTATATTCGGATGGTTCTGAGTTTGATCTTGTCACTAAAAGGACAAGTCAGACTCGTTAAACCATATACGTACCTTGAGAGAAAGAGGGGCCAGGTAGGAGTAAATAGATGAAGAGTTTGATCTTCAATCAATTAGCAGTGCAGGCATAAAATCAAAGCAAGTGACCAAAGGTAAGAAAAACACACAGGTGCTGTAGAATTTGATAGGAAAACACCCTTAATAACTAACGCAGAGTTCAATCACAGAGACAGGTCTAGAGATACGACCGTAAGTACTCACCCACAGATTTCACAAAAAGATCAAGTTTAGCCTGTGATTTCTCACGCTGAGGACACAAAAAAAAAACCGCAGAGAGAGAGATAAGCCCGTGACCTCCCACGCTGAAGACAAAATTGCAGAGAGAAAGGCAACCCCCACGCTGAAGATAAAATCGTAAAGAGAAAGTCATGAGAGAAACGCTGGGCAAAGATCATCGTGCTCGAGACAGAAGATGCAAAAATCAGGCACAAGCACAAGAAGAGACCAGAGACAGACCCGAGGAACCAAACGCAGAGATCAAGCACAGATTAATGCCAAGTGAATCCGGAGATGAACCTGCAGACACTAAGCATGGAGCAGAGATCACCGAAAAAGAAATCGCTGAGGCAAAACGTGCAGAGCCCGTGAGGGAAAAATACTTCAAAAAACGCAGAGATCACCGTAGGCAACCACGTGAGGAAAAATCACAAAATCACAGAGATCACCGTAGGCAACCACGTGAGGAAAAATCACGGAGATGGATTATAAAAGTATGCTTCTTTCATGTATATATAGTTTCATGTATATATAGGTTAGATTAGAGTAAACGAGTCCAAAATACTTGGGAACAATATAAAATAAAAAATAAGGTGTTCAAAAAGTAAAAGGTCATAAAATGAAAAAACAAAAGTCCAAACTAAGTGGTCCAAAAGTTTATTAATAAAATCATAAGATTTTATTATAAGACTATAGAATTATTATTTAATGAATTTATAATAAAGTAAAAGTCTAAAGGTCCAATATAAGGTAAGTAGTGCAAAATCATAAGTGGGTCTAGGGTCCTTTAATAAAACATAAGGTAAACATAAAAATACATAGTCCAATGGTCTTTAATAAACCATTAGATAAATACACTCCATAAAGTAGAAGTCATCATAGTCAAAAGTGCACACAAGTGAGAGTGCTAAGACCAAGAGTCAACAACCACAAGATCAAGGTCAATCGTAAAAGGTGGACAATCATTCAATTAGGACCAACAAGACCAAAGACTTTTCTCTCTCTCAAGATACATAGTTTTTAATATTTTGTCATCACTGTATAAGGGGGAAGATCCAAACGGATGGTACAATCATTTTGTCCTTGACACTGCTCCTAAGGGTTAGGTACTAGGGACATCGTCAAGGGGTGGCCAGTCCCTTGAGAATCAACCTAGCAATAATCGATTAGGAGAGGGGACATCATTATCTTCCATTCTTAATGAATGGCTTTCAGCCTTAGGCTGAGTTTCAGTCTCACACTGAATCAAGTTGATCAATCCCTGGACCCTAACCAGGTCCTCCATTCTCTCGCAGAATAGTTCTCAGTACTAAGCTGAGTTTCAGTGTCACACTGAAAGTTGATCAACTACCTGCAGGACCTACTTGGACATCATGTCCCTGGTCCTATACCAGAATATATCTCTGCCTCTACCTGCAGGCTCTACTTGGACATCACATCCTTGGTCCCAGACCAAAATACCCTAGAGGCATATAGGGGCCCTAGCCACATGCTAGGGGCTTTGCCATGGCATCAACCTGCTTGGTCCTAGACCAAGAACCCCAGGAGACTACTAGGGGCCCTAGGATACCTTCTAGGGTCTTACTATGTCCTAGTCAACTGACTAGGAAACCATTCTCTGAGAATGGGTCTCGCAGCTGCACTAACTTTAACAATCTACTCGTTTTGGTGCCATATATAAATGACTTGTTTCTTATAGGATCATAGAAGCTCATTGCAGGGTACAAAGCAGATATGGAAATTGACTTCAAGTTGAAGGACAATGGTATGATGCATTAATCCTTAGATTTGGAGGTTTGGCAAAGACCATGGATATTTTCCTTGGGTAGGGTAAGTAGGCAACTGAGATTGTGGAGAGGTTTTAAATGGAAGACTACAAACATGTGGCCACACTTATGATCATTGATCACTAATCTAAAGAAGGTAACAACTTCAGATTCAGAGATGATGGATTCCACATTGTATAGGCAGTTGAGAGGTTCTTTCATGTATCTGGTCAACACTAGGGCAAATATATGTTTTCTAGTGAACATCTTGAGTCAATTCGTGGTGGAGCCAAGGTAGAAGCATTGGGTAGCATTGAGAAACAAAACATGTGCTTTGATACTTGAGGGACACAATGGAGTATGGTCTAAGATATATTGGAGATGGTGATGTGAAGTTGCAAGGAAATATAGACTCAAATTAGGCAAGCAGTGTATTAGACAAGAAGAGAATCTCAGGGTGTTGATTTAGCTTAGGATCAGTGATGATATCCTAGTTCAGCAAGAAGTAGACTTCCCTAGCACTTAGCTCAGTAGAAGCAAAGTATCTGGCAAATAGTGTTGTTATTTATGAGGCCACCTGGCTTCACAAGTTGCTTACAAGATTATTTGATTAGGAATTGGATCCCACAGTGATTTGTTGTGATAATAAAAGTTGTATCAAACTCTTTGAAAATCCATCATTTCATGAAAGGTCCAAGCACAGAGATCAGATATCACTTCAATTGACAAATAGGATTTAGAAGGAAGCAGCAAAGGTCAAGTATGTACATAAAGTACAATAGGTTGTTGATATTCTAACCAAGCCCATAGAGATCAAAAATCACTACAATCGACAAATAGGATTAAGAAAGAAGCAATAAAGCTCAAGTATGTACATAAAGTACATCAGGTTCTTGATATTCTAACCAAGCCCATAGCAAAAGAAAAGAATGAAGCATTCAAAGATAAATGTCAATTGGTGCAAAATTCATTCCTCAATAAGAGGGATTGTTGAACAATGTAGCTTAAATAAGACATGTTGCACAAGTTCAATGTGAACGTGTTGAAAGTTGTTCAAACCATAGTTACATATATCGGCGATATATCGCCCATATCGCAATATATCATGAGTCATTCCTCTTGACGATAAATCGCCCCTAAAAAATCACGACATATACAACATTTTCAATATGTCATGATATTTGATTGTGTCACAATATATTGAGAATATATCACAATATTTTGGAAAATAAGGCCCTCCTAAAAAATGTTTGAGAAATAAAGCGATGGATTAAGTTTTTGGCAGTGTAATTAGAACCAGTCATATTAAATTCTTGAAGTAATAAATGGTAATTTAAATTCTTAAAGTAAAAGTGGTATTCTCCTTATCTTTCATTTTCTATCCTTTTACTTAAATTTTTCAAATTATCATTAATTGTTTCAGGATGTTTGAGAGTGGTTCCAACCTCATCAAACTTCATATACAAAAAGTTGAATTTTAGATCTCATTCAAAAATCAACAAACTTAATAGTTTTCAGGATTTCAGGAGTGCAACGTGTCCACTGGATTTTATCATGTATGAGGGTATGGGGTTGGCATTTAATCAAAAACATCAAGCCCTCTATGTACCTTGATGTTGGTGTGCTGACTGTTGAACTCCTCTATCATGACCTTAATAAAAGTGTACCCTTCACTCAACAAAAATCACTTATTAGGCTTGGGAAGACTTTTCTACCTTATTTTAATGATTGAATTAGGAAATTTCATCAAAATTGTAGGTAGTTGAATCTGTAGACTAATGTCCTTAGAAGATCAACTTCGCGATTTGAGGTAGACGCAAGGAACAACGTCTAGAGGGGGGGCATAGGGTGCTATTGATAAATAGGATCCCTATATAGGCAATGATTTTGATGACATGTAATTATAGGAAGAGATAACTCACATTGGTTTCCACCTCAGCGCCATTACCTTCCACCATAGCTCAAGTAATTTGGGCCTCCAGTTGCACCCATTCACATATAAAGCACCTACTGGACCACCTATTGCTTCCAAAGGAAGATTGGTGCCCCTTCCCGTAAAAGGGGTTGAGAGGATCGATGATTTGTAATATTTATCATTGTGCTATGTAGTATCTAAATGCCTCATGAGTCACGATTATTCATCTCATGGAATACATTATTTTGATCATTTGAGGTGATTTTCTATCATTCTATCAAAAACATATTTCAATGTTTTCAGTTTATAGTCGATATGTGATCATGATTCACCATTTGACATCTTATGCATCTTATATATTCGTTATATTTTCATATTTATGTAGCAACGTGTTTATTTGATGTTGTTGCTTTTAGATGTTAAAATTTTGAAAAAAATAGGTTTTTTTTAGGTTTTACGACATTTGCCAATATTTTTCAATATTTTAACCGATGTTGCCGATAAGTTACATTCCAGACCCTTGGCAATATATCTGCTGACATGATATATGTAACTATGGTTCAAAATAATTCTATTTTGTAAATCACTTTACGAATTAAATGAAGGTATTATATTTAGTTGTTGAATCTAATAAAATGTATTTAATACAATAGTAATTTAGAATCTCAACTGTACACCTCACTGGGAGATTAAGTTTTAGTAGATTAGGATTTCAAGTCAAGTATACAGACAGGTCAAGATAGAGTTCAAACATATTTTTTGTCGGACAGGGACAGAGACCAGAAGAAAGGATAAAGCGGCGACAAGAGGAATAGGATTGACTAGTTGCGATTGCAAATCAAAGAAACGTAGTACAGAAGCAGATTCGTAGTTATACGGGCATGGCCGTATGGTACAGTGTGTATAGTCACAAGGACAGATCTTTACAATCAAATGGGCAGGGTCGTATAGCAGTTCCTAAGTTTCTGTGCAACCATACTTTCCTTATCCAGTCATACACCTCAAGTTGGGGTGATTTTGTTACTGTTCAGCTGTTTGTTTTAAGCAACTGTGGAGGTTGCCTTGTAAGCTTTGATTAAATGAGCGTTAAGCTGATTTGAAGAATAAATTCCCTGTGTATGGATGTAATTGTTTTATACTTCTACTATTTAGTATTTACTTTCCAGCTATCCGTGTGATTGTTGCTCTATTAAGACGTTAATTGACTGCAATTAAATAACAACCTTGTTTAGTTGAGAACAATAGCATGGAAGTCACCTACGGTTTGGAATATTCAGTCATTGACCTGACTTTTATATTTGAACATAAAAACGAATCCAAGGAAGAATCGTCATAGCAAAAACGGGCACACCTCCTTTAAACAAAAATTGACACCCCTTTTGTCACTTCTACTGCTATTGTAGAATAGGAAAACAAAAAACACTTCAAAACAACCACACTATGAAATCAATAGCAGCATGAATAGAAGCCCCTCTACTTGAATTTGCAATGTTCTTGGTGTGACACCAGAGAAAAAAACCAAACTAGCATCATAAATTAGTCTCACTCAATTCATTTTCTATGATGTTTATGTTCCAACCTCACTATAGGTTATACGAATTCTGGTCACATGTAGAAGTAGATTTGTCCTTGCCTATCCCATCCCACATATCTCCAAGGATTCCTGAGCCCTCAGTTTTTCATTACTTATCAGTTCCTATATTTTCAATGGCATTATTGACACCAGGTTAAGCAATGTGAGTATCATGATTCATTAACATTATTTCCTTCGTGAACAAAAAGCATACCACTCTCATCTAACTATAACAAAGTAAGCATCTTACAATTAGATTGAAGACCGATAATCAAAGTTCCTACAGCCATCCTGAGCCACCAGTCCCAACCTGTATGTCTCACATACAATAAAACAGCAGTACACTGACTCTCAAATGGCAGAACTGGATGTAACTATCTTCTCCAACTGCAAAAATTGCTAAAGGAAACTAAATATAAATAGGATACAGCATTATTTGGGTTCTGAAAGCAGTGCTTATTCAAATTTACATCAGCCACAGTGACATGACAAAGAGCAGGTGACACGTCTCTCCTGATTTTCATGCCCTTTATCTTCATGCCTTTGAGAGGAGACCAAGGGCTGATTTACATAAGAGCAGGAAATAAACCTCCACAGTAACATGACACCTATAAGCCATCTTTTCTGCACATAAAACAGCGGAAACATGTTCTAGATGTAGGAATGTTCAGAGTATCACAATGGCAGTAAAACAATTGCAAAATGACTGGATGATGATCTGCCAAAATTTGCTTCAAAGTAAACCTTTATTACCTTTTACAAGTTGAAATTTGACATGGGCTGCAAACTGTATAGCCTCAATTTCCAATGAGTTTACACATTCATTTTCTAGGAATAACCTAAACTTTAAGCGCCAGAATTCTTGTCGTTGTGAAAAACTCTCACAACTTTGCCTTGGTAAATTTAAATCACATCCATGGCAGCAAGTGTGTTAATGTGCAGACACAAACCAACAAGAACATGGCATTCATATATGAAATTCAGACCTGAATTTCAACTATAGATAACTCACAAAAATACAATTAGATGGAACCATGAGAGGACCATCTATATTAAATGACAGTTAACCATGACAACTAATAACAATGCATGCCTATCAAAAGAAAATTCAGACTGGAACAAAAGTAGGACTTCAAACTAAACTCCATAGAAAGATAATTTTCCAGGACTAGTCATCCCATGCATTATCCCAACCATCTTTATTTGACCTCCTAGCAGCAAGACCCTTTGACGACAAACTTTGGATTGTCCTCGAGGATGATCTTGCAGCTTCAGCATCTTCCCAGTGATCATCCCATACTTCATCCCACCCATCAGTATCTACATCAGGCTTTCCTCCAACAGACACTGGCAAATTTGTCTCAGGAAGGCTCATTTCTAGTTCCTGGTATCTAATGCTATCACCATGCCGTCTCCTTCCACGAAACTTACAACACATCCAGGTTCCACCAATAGCCAGAACAGTGAAGATTAACAAATAGACACCAAATATTGGTGTGATCATAGCTGAATATGAGAAACCTTCAAAGAAACTTCGCTTGTCTAGTGAATGAAGTGGCTGATTAGGTACATCAAGCGCACATTCCCCATTACCCGCATTGATAACTATTTTAGGAAGGTTCGCATTTTTTGTATCTTGGTCAACAATCAAAACCTGGACCTGTAAAAACAGTTTTCATTAGGATGCCCCCTTTTCCTAGAATTTTTAAGGTAATCATGTAATTGTACAAAGGGATTTATAACTTTATACACATAAATTGCCATACAAGGGTCAAATAATTTACTCCCAGGCAGAGAAATCACTAATCTAAAGAATGAGACAATACTAATTAAATGAGAGAATATACCGTTTTTCTTGTTCGTTTCTCCAAGGTTAAAACCAAAGGATCAACCTTAAGAAATGCTGGAGCTTCAATGTTCACATGCAAAACATCATCTCCTTCATTTTGGATGAGAAGTGATAGCTCCTGCATTTCTGCACATCATAAATACACGTTAGTTTCAAACTGAATCGAATTACACATGTTTAGACGCTCAGGTGTGTTAACTACTTATGAAGACATAAGTATGTCATAACATTAAGGATTTCTAGAATATAAACAAATCGGACCAAAATTAAATCTAGATATAAATGAAGCTAATATGTAGAAATATTTCATCTGCTCAAGTGTCCATCTGCTTTTCTCACTGGAAATCCAAGTTTGTCATTAAAGTATCCCATAGCTTCTACACTTCAAAACAGCAAATATTGTTATATGTGGCACCCATTTTAGTTGGACACCCTATTTAACAGGGTAAAGTTATCAGTGTTATATGACCAGCCAGGTTTGATATGGACTCGCATGTCAAACAAGGTTCACCTGCAAAAACTGGCCAATTTGACTCACTAGGAATGAGTTTGACTAGCAACCGCTCAGCAGGTCATTGACAGGTCAAAATTTTTGACCCATGAACCCATCAGAAAATTTCACCTGCTTTTAATATAACCTGGAAAGGGAGTTTTTCAGCTACATTTTTCTGTTTTTTTCTGATTTCTACCCAGCTCAAATTTTGTGCTTTTTATAATATGTTTTTCCGGAGTTCTGCTTAGCTCAAAATTCCGGAGTTCTGCTTTTTATAATATTTTTGTACTGGCAAATTTCTCCCAGACTTCCTCCAAGGCAAGAGGTAAAACTGCAACTGGGTATAGTATCCTGGTTTCATGTATGGAGCTAAATCCTGATGGATACTAGATATCACATGACCTTTGCCTATCCTCAGCGATCATGGAGAACAGGGTATACTGGGATCTTGGAGATAATATAGGGTTTGAAAACTTGAAACCATCATTTTTGGTCCCGAAGTCAGATCTAAACTGCTTCTGATTGGCTAAGAGTTTGTCTTAAGGAAACAGGTTAACAGCCCAAGACCCAGAGGCATCTGGTAGGACTTAGGAGTGGAAGTCTGCCCCCTTACAGACCACCAGTGGGTTATTTCCTATGTCAGACAGTTACCATTTCCACTCTCTAGGAAACCCAATCAATGAGAACAGAACCGGAACTTATGAACAGGCACGAAATGCCCCCAATCCAATGGGAACAGAACTGGAAGCTTAGTAACATTAAGGGAACTTTGCAGGCGCAGAACTGGGAACGTGGGAACCCTTTCATTGGTGTTTCAGAATGTAGGAGCAGCAACGGGATCCCGATTCTCAAGGGAACGACAGACACTCCTCGTTGAGCAGGAATGGCCACACATTCACAATGCCTGTGAGCCCCAAAAAGTTTAAATCGCTTTCTATCCATCAATTGTTGTATGTAGATTTACAGTTGTGTTAAGCAATGAGGATCTATTTTGTTACTTCCATTAAATTGTATAGTAAAACAGTTTCAAAACACAAAAGAAGCAGTGTATTGCATTTACCCATAGCAAGGGATTAGAGATTATAATCTACAATAAGAAATGTTGATATTTATAAATTGTTCAAATAAATAGTGAACAAAAATTAAATCGTTTAACCAGTGAACTTGTTTGTTATACATAAGCTATGTACTTACGATTTGTAATTCCTTCTATAGTTTGTGTTACAATTTCAAATAAAGCTTCTACAACCATGCTGTAGCTATTAACCTGGTCTTTTCCTCCATTAAAAATATACTCTGTCGATGATATCAGAAGTAGAAAATGTTCATTGTTGAATAAATTATGAGAAATAATATTTCTAGTTTGAATCCTGTAACTCAAAGATTTATAAACCAATTTGGTGATTTACTTGACTGTAGAAAAGAGATATCGGAAATGTTTTGTCAGAAAAAATCATACTCGTAATTAACGGGTTGAACAGAGAAGAAAATGCGTGCAGCTTGCTGTCTTCTCTGATTCATTTATTATTAAGAGTTCAACCTTCGAGATAATGGTGATACCAATTCATATGTCGTTTTGAAATTGGAGAAATGTTTTGTCAGAAAAAATCCTGTAACTCAAAGATTTATAAACCAATTTGGTGATTTACTTGACTGCAGAAAAGAGATATCGTAAATGTTTTGTCAGAAAAAATCATACTCGTAATTAACGGGTTGAACAGAGAAGAAAATGCGTGCAGCTTGCTGTCTTCTCTGATTCATTTATTATTAAGAGTTCAACCTTCGAGATAATGGTGATACCAATTCATATGTCGTTTTGAAATTGGAAATTTTTCTTTAGGACTTCAACCCATACAATGATTGAACGCAGAATAAGTATTTAAAGTTTATGTACAACAGAAATTGATGAGCACACTCAAGCCCAAACTAAAGCCCTAGGTTGAACAGTTATATATTCAAGATTATACAGAAGCTTTATTTGGACAATTATGACGAAAGTTAAACTCAGCATTGCATTTGATTTATGCTATCAAACCTCTCCATAATTGAAGTGAGGAAACTGTATCCTTGATTATAGATGGAACACGCAATTGGAATATTCAATAGAAGAATAGTCGTAAATGGTAGATCCTTTCAGTTAATATTCCAATAATGTAAATACTGAAGATCCATCGAATTACTCGATATATTCAACATTTAATGTTTAAACTTTAAAACTAGTTAATCCACGTAATAAAATCTACAATTGAACTCGTTCTTTGTAAAGATCCGTTCAAGAATTATATATCTTCATTTGTTAATTACACCCTCTACATTGATACACTGAACGATGTGATTCCTTTTAATAAATTTATCTCTTATAGATTGAGTAACTTTTCCAAGTACTGGAATAATTTTGAATTCTGTTTTAATGCTAGAAAGTTGTGAAACGTATGACCAGAAGATTTTACATTTTAATAAAGATGTGAATTGTAAATATATAAATTGATCATAATCATTAAATGTAATTATGTTTAAACTCTAGATAAAATTTAAATTTAGAATATAAATAATGTCAAATATAAGTCACGTGTGGAAACTTACAGAGTTATAAGTTTTTAATTTCCATTAAAATCCATGTAACTACAAAAGTTACAATTATAATTATGACTGGATATTATGAATCTAATATCTAATCAATTTAAAATATATATATATATATATATGGACACATGTTTAGCTCGGTGGGCTAGCTCAAGTGGTTAAGTGCTGTAATAATTTTTGAGCAGCAGCTCTCGGGGTCAAATCCCCTAGTGGCTATACATGTAACATCGCTATATAAGGGCCTCACTTGATGTCCCCATCGTGTTAGCTCTGTAATCAGAGCAAATGGGCAAGGCCCCTTCGGGTGGGTCCCCTATGCGTTGTTCCCTTGAAAAAAAAATATGGACACATGTTTAGGGGCAGATACCATAGGGCAGTTTCCCATTTTACAGGGGGCAAAAATCATGGCATAAAAAAATGTTGTGGCTCTGAAGAGGAACTCAATGAAGGGTTTTCATATGAACACGAAGCAAACAATTGCTGTTGGCATTGTACTTGTCACACATCCATGGTGTTTTAAGGTTTGGACTTTTGGGGTTACCACAATTTGGTTGATTTTGGACAACATAAACAATCACTAATTCATTTTATCATTAAATAAATAAATAAATATTGGGAGCATATTTATGATTTATGGTTTAAGTGTCAAATGGATCTTCAATATTGAAGCTGGCATTGTGAATTGTGGTTTGATAGGAACTGTAAATGATATTTTTTAATTTTTAATCGTCAATTTTAATCTTGATTCTTTCTGTGTTTCATTGTTTGATATTTATGTTACTTAGAGGCGTAAATTAATGATAGTATTATTAATAGTATTATAATTTAAATTTATCAATGACAAAGCAATACTTATTCTATTTAAGGTTTAATTTTGTTTTTTTTATTTCTATTATTTTGTTGTATATTTTTTAATATATATTATTGTCATTTCCTGCAAATTTGGGGGAAACATTCCGATACTCGTACCTACGATCCCAACATTCGTATGTTCCGGAAACTTGTGCAACATAGGTTATTTCAGATTGTGTGGCCAAGTAGAAGGTATGACCTCAGTTTGTGGAAGAACACAGCCTGCACAAAGGAAGAAAATAGCATCAAACATGTGCAATCACAAATGCTGCTAGAAGCTGTTTTAGGGTGAGAGAGCATCTGAAATTAACACCAAGTTAAAGATGTTGAAGAGTCCTCTTTCCTGAAAAATGCTCCAGCAAATAAGTTAAGAGAGTTGCAGCTGATTACTTCCACCACCATTCTTTAAAGTCATTTTATTCACTTTAAAGAATAAAATGACATTTTAAATAAATTTACGTGTGGTTGAGAAAGAAATTATTTAATGGAGAGAAAATTGATTTTTCTCATCCATTGATGAAAAAATACTAGATTAAAAGTGGGCCCTTGATCTAGTGTCCTTTCAGCTACCCCAGGAAAAGGAAGTGAAAAGACAAGGGAAAATAGTGAAGGGCACTTCATTCCTCATTTGCACTCACCCCAAGAGAGTTGGAGAGGAGTCGACCTTCATGAGAAGTGAAGCTGAGTCTGAGAGAGAGAGAGATAGCTGGCAAAAACTCCAAGAAGCTGAGATAGGTCGAATTCCAATGCAGACCATACAGCAGGCTGTCCGTACAGTGATTTTTCTGTAGAAGATTGAGCACAATATTCGAGGTAGAGGCTGCACAGAAATCAAGGAAGATTCTGGGCAGAAATTTCAAGAAGAAACAACACGAATTTCAAGAGTATTTTCTGCATTAAATGTGTCCGTACAGGCAGGCCATACTCAGAAGTTGACAGTCTGTACACAGCAGCAGTGACACAATTTTTGAGGTGAGAAACAGCATGAATTTCGAGACAGCATTTAACTGATATTTTTCCTTTCTGCCACGAAAAATGAGCTGAAAAGCTGTTACAGCCGTACTGTCCTGTACAGCATAGGAGAAATTCTACAAGTAATTTCTGTGATTGCTGGGCACATTTTTCTAGGTGGAGAAATTGTATCAGCACTTGAGATAAGTCTGAGTTTTATGCTGAGTTTAATTATGCTATTGTACTGTCAATAACTTTTCAAGAAGAAATAAATATTCTCACACTCTCTCACAGGTTTTCCCCAAGTTAGGGTTTTGCCTGGGCCAAATTGGAGTCTGAAATTAGAGTCTGAAATTTTTATGTGGCTGTCATTTTTAATTCTGATCTCCACTATATTGGTAGAATTCTCATGTGCTTTATGAGTTAATTTCATTTGCAGCTGAATGTTGAATGAGATAGTTTATTAAACAGTAATATGAGTTTAACTAGTAGCCTGTTTGAGAAAGAAAAATCTACATGATATCAAATCTTTATTGAGATGGCTACAGGGTTAAGGTTGGATGGCGCAGCCAACTTCACTCCATGGAAAGCCAGGATTGTACTTATACTGGAGGAGAACGAGTTGTGGGATGACGTAGTAAATAACACTCAAGCAAAACCAATGCAAGTACCTGCTTCTACTGATGCGGTAGCGTTGGCAGGCTTCAACAAGGACATCAAGGCGAGAAGAATCATCCTTGATGCTGTAAAGGACCATGTAATCCCACACATTACAGGTAAAGACCGTGCATTTAAAATGTGGGATGCCTTGACCAATTTGTACCAAAGTTCAAATGAAAATCGAAAATGGTACTGCGAGAGAAGCTGAAGAGAATAAGGATGGCTACATCTGAAAATGTCGCTTCTTACCTTACCAAGATGGCAAGATCACTCAGGTGTGGGACGAGCCTGCAGCGGTTGCGGAGAAGGTTGATGGCAGTGAGTTAATGCGGACAACATTGAATGGCGGGAAAAATCTATGGACCGTTTTCATGGAGGCTATTGTTGACAGAGAGAACATGCCTTCTTGGGACCATCTTTGGAACGACTTTGTGCAGGAAGATACCCAGAAAAACTATGTACAGGATAGCTCATAGAAAAAGAGAATGTTTCCTTGTCAGCTACAAGCAAGATGTCCAAGAAGGGCCCTAAGGAAGGGGCTAAGAAGCAAAGAGGTGAGCAGAAGAAGGACCTAAGCAAAGTAAGGCGTTATGCATGCAATGTGTTTGGCCATTATGTTGGACAATGTCCTAATAAGAAGAGGGGTAAGCAGGACGAGGAACAAGTTGCAGCTACAGCTGAGATAGAGAGTTATGCTGCAAAGTTTGAGAAAGAATTCTCTCTTTTCAATGTTGTTTCGAGTTGCGGCAATAGTAGACCTGTGGACGCAGGGAGTGGATAATTGAGAGTATGTATTTTGAGCACATGACTGGGATGCGAGGTGCATTCGTCACTTTAGATACTATTCCAGAGCAGCGCGTACAAGATGGTGAGGTCATACTGTATGCAGTCAAAGAAATGGGGCAAGTATGGTTCCAGCTAGAGTTTGGAGAGCTTCTTGAGGTATCATGAGTGCTCTATGTCCCAAGGCTCAGAGGTAGCAAAATCTCCATTCTAGCCTTGGAGGGTGCAAGGTATGCAGTGTTGTTCAAGAGTGAACACATATTTATCTACCTAGTGGGAGTGGATCCGGTTGATCCTGTGTTGATTGGTCATCTGAGAGACGGTGAGTATGTGGTGAGCGATCAGGCTACACCCAAAGGATTTAGGTGGATAACAAGATCAAAGTCTGAGATAGACGGAGAGTGTGAAGCTCCAAGGATTGATGTGGCGCCGAGTAGTCAGTCCTTAGTTCAGAGAGGAGAGTGAGATGCTTCGAAGATTGAAGTGGTACTGAGCATTCAGTCTTCAATTCAGGGGAGTACACAAGAGGCTACTTCTTCCAGGGCTCGCAGGAGGGTCAGCTGATATGACTTGTCACTGATGGATGAGCAAGATGGGACTTCTCGACATGTAGCACCAGTGCAGAGTACAGGTTCTATAGAGAGATGGCTTCCAGAGACAAAGGGAGCTTCTACAGCAAACAGTGTAAGACAGGAGTGTGATTTTGGTGGAGGACAAGCCAAAAGGACAAAAAGGAGCGGAAGTGATGAGTGTTGCAGCTTATGATGTCCTTCATGCTATGATGCCTAATATGAAGGAACATTAAATTCGACCTTTCTAGAGAGGAGTTTAGAGAGGGTGGGCATTTTTTCATTGTGTGAGAAGCACATGAGCAGATTTACCAGCTTTGGTGGAGAAGCATTCTATCTTCTTCAGGGATAAGTTGGGAGTGAGTGAGCGTTGAATTTTTGTATCTAGGGAAGTGTTCCCCTAGTGACTTTGAGCCTAAGTCGCTAAAAGGGGACAAATGACATGACCCTTGTATTAATAACTTGAGATGAGTAATTAATTCACTTTAAAGAAAAAAATGACTTTTTAAATAAATTTAAGTGTGGTTGAGAGAGAAAATATTTGATGGAGAGAAAATTATTTTTCTCATCCATTGATGAGAAAACACTAGATTAAAAGTGGACCCTTGATCTAGTGTCTTTTTAGCTACCCCAAGAAGAGGAAGTGAAAAGACAAAGGAAAATTATTAAAAGGCACTTCATTCCCTCATTTGCACTCACCCCATGAGAGTTGATAGATCGAATTCCAATGCAAACAGTACAGCAGGCTGTCCGTACAGTGATTTTTCTGTACAAGATAGAGCACAAAATTCGAGGTAGAGGCTGCACATAAATCAAGGAAGATTCTGGGCACAAATTTCAAGAGTATTTTCTACATTAAATGCAACCGTACACAGCAGCAGTGACATGATTTTCGAGGTGAGAACGACACAAATTTTGAGACAACATCAAACTGATATTTTCTCATCTTGGCGCAAAAAATGAGGAGCTGAAAAGAAGCTGTTACAGTCATACTGTCTTGTACAGTACAAGAGAAATTGCATGTTGGGCATGTTTTTCTTGGTAGAGAAATTGTATCAGCACTTGAGATAAAACTGAGTTTTATGCTGCGTTTAATTCTGTTGTTGTACTGTCAATAACTTTTGAAGAGGGAATAAATGTTCTCACTCTCTCTCACAGGTTTTCCCCAAGTTGGGGTTTTGCCTGGGTCAAATTGGCTAAACATCATAGTCTGGAATTTTTATGTGGCTGTCATTTTTAATTCTGCTCTCAGTATATTGGTAGAATTCTCATGTGCTTCTAGTTCAGACATGTTTATGGGTTAATTTTGTTTGCAGCTGAATGTTGAATGAGATAGTTTATTAAACAGTAATCTGAGTTTAACCAGTAGCCTATTTGAGAAGTATATATATATATATATATATATGTATATACTTCTATATAGTTTACTAAACATCAGTAAACAAGAAGCCTATATGACTTCAAGTTATATCAAGTGTTGATTCGCCAAAGAATGATCCGAAATCCAATTGGTATAGTTCGAAAATGGTTGAGTTCTTGTTCATGTTGCCAATTGGAAGGGGAGGAGTCCACGCCCGTAGCCACGGCGAACAATGAACGGCGCAACCTGCACAGCGTAGAGTTGAACGGCAAGTGTAAGCCTCTTACTACAGTTGCATTTCTAGTCTCCTAGTCGCTCTTTCAATATACTAGTTTCACGGCGAGTGTAAAACTCGTGCTGCTAAACAAATGATGACTTAAATACTAGTTCCAGACTTCTAGTCTCAAGATGCATCCATTGCACCAGTTGCGACAACTCAGCAAGGGCAATCGAGTTTCAATTTGGCAATTCCTGAAATCGTGAACGATGAAGGACTACTGTCGATGAGAGTTAATTAGGATTCATTTTCTAATTAGGTTCACAGTTGCTGAAGGGAAAAAAAGTTTGATTTAGGGTACGACATGAGGTTCAATATAGGGTCCGTCGAACCTCAACAAATTTCAAAAAAATTGAGGTTCGCCAAACTTCGAACCTCAAGATTGAAGTTTGGCAAACCTTCTGACATAGAGTATATGAATTTGAGACTTTTGTCCTCTTTGGAAAAGCACATGTTGGACCCAATCACTTATCAAGAGTAGAAAATGGAGGAAGGCAAACGAGGAGAAGAGGATTCTCTTGATGCCGACATATTCTTGATAAAAGAGACCCAAATACTTGGAGGACGTTCTATGTTCTACAACATTGGGCAAGCATCACAGGGATTAAGTGTGGCACAAAGAAGAAGACTACTCCAAAAAACATAAAGATTTCAGCTCTTGTGAAAGATGTCCAGGATAGGCATGGATGGGATCATCAAAAGATGTGTTCAACTAGCAAAATAGATCAAGAACCACAATAACAGCCTCGGCAAAAGTAGCAACCAAGTTTTTATTTGAAGAGAAACTATGCAAGTTTGGCTGTCACAGCCAATATTATTAAACATTTGATGAAACCTTCAAGATAACACACAACAAATGTAACCGCTACTATGGTACAATAGGGGAACATTTCTGAGTAAACAAAACAACTCAAAAAATATTATACACAAGACTTTGGTGACCCACATTATTTAAGGATTGTTTTAGAAAGGTAAGGAGATGTGAGCAATGCCAAAAAAAGGAAACAAACCACAAAACCAAGACTACCATGAACTAAATGCCATAGTACCGATGCAACCATTCAAGCACTAGGGAATTGATTTCCTTGGACCCTTTGTACGAGCAAAAGGAACATGGTGCAAGTATATCATCGTAGCTACTGGTTTATGCACAAAATGCAGAGAAGCAAGAACCACAACAACAGCCTCGACAAAGGTAACAACCAAGTTTTTGCAATAAAAGATACTATGCAAGTTTGGCTGTGAAATGACATCAAAGTTCAAACAAGGGCAAGCATTTCACTACCAATATACCTTCAAGATAACACACAACAAAAGTAACCCCTACTACCCCAAAGCAATTGGACATGCAGAGAGCATCAACAAGATATTAGTTTCAGTGCTTACCAAAGCATGTGATTGAAGAACACATTGGGCAAATAGACTACATGCAGCACTATAGGCATATAGAACAACATGGAGGACAGATTTAGGACAAACACCATTCAAGTTGGTGTTTGGTAAAGAAGCAATAATTCCTAGGAATATTGGATACCCTCAAATAATTATAGCAGTTGAGGAGAGATGGGAAATAGACAAATCAATGAAAAACGGACTAGAGAACTAGAAAAAGTAGATGAAGATAGGTTGTGGTCAGAATTTCAACAGGCCATGCCAAAGGTCAGAATGAAAAGATATCATAACAGCAAGTTAAAGAAGCATGAGTTTACAGAATGTCAATTAGTTCTCCTATATAATGGCAGAGAAAAAATAATGGATGGTTAGGGTCCTATAAATTGAAGAAATTGTATGAAAAAGGATTAGCAAAGTTGGAAAGCCTGGGACTCCCATACATTAGCCAAGTTAATACATCTCAACTGAATAGACCATTCAGTAATTGAATAGACCAAAAAGTTGGGGGAAGGATACCCCATCCAAACCTTTCAAACAATAAAAGTACCCATCGGATGCAAGAAGGGGATGAAGAGTACAGATAAAGACATCCAACCCACGAGAAAGCAACAAATATCAGATGGAGGGGAGGCATATACTAAACTGATGAGATCGGAAGCTAGAAGACAAAATCTTAGGAAAGAAATTTCTGAACATGAATAACTGGAACCTGAAGGACCTACGCATCCCATATCATACAAGTGACTGAATTATAATTTATTATAAATAAACATTAGTTAGGAAAGCTTCATTTTGTTGTCATCCTTTGAACTATCACCAACCAAGAGGGATAACTATAGGTTTTGTATTCAGAAATTTTTCTATTATATTGAGAATAATTGGGAAATTATGTGTTCTAATCTCACGAATATTGTTTGGCATGTTTTTTTACTCTCTTCACAGGACAAGCAAAGAATAGTAGTCAGATGGGAAGACTATTCCCTCCACCCCAAATTGAGCAGATTTTTTGTTTTGTTTGAATCTCTCAAATGTTGCTTCACAAATCTTAAGAGTAGAGGAGCAGAAACAAAAAAGATCGGAGGGGAGGATTATCACCCCCAAACAGAACTAAACAAATAATAGTTGTTATTTTGATTATTGATGTTTTGGTGTGATATAAAGGGTTAAATCAATTTTGTTAAGAAGGAAACGAGTCACCGAGAGAATCCAGATGTGGATAACCCAAGGTAGATGAACTCCTAGTGTAAGTATTAAATTGGTGACATGTGATCCAACGATTGAGATCCATATCATCAAAAATAAGCCTGAAAGAGCCATCAAAGGTAAGAAACCTCAACTGAGGGTGATCCGATTAAAGGACAAGGTCATAAGGCATAGCTTGAATTTGAGACCATCGTCTGAGGTATCAACCTAGAAGAAGCCACTGATCTGAAGGAGGGGACCACGATGTGATCTGAAGGAGGGGACCACGATGGGACATGAAAAATAAGCCTGGAAGAGCCATCCAATGAAATAGGACAAGAAAAGCTCCAAGATTTCTCGAGGGAAGGTGATGTGATGGTTAGAGTCAGCTTCAATAAGACATTGGAAACAAGCCAAGAAAAGCATCAAAGGAAATCAAACAAGGGAAGTTCCAAGATCCTCAATGGAAGGTGATATGGTGGTCAAAGTCGGTTTGGATGATGTAAGAAACATAAATAATAATAATATTAATAAATAAATAGGTTAATGAAAGGTCAAAGGATATACCCTTCACCCATTGATCAGTGAAAGCATATAAGTATACCATCATGAGGCTCATTGTAACATCATCAATCTTATCAAACATTTATTACTTCTCAATTGGGTCTAGTTTGGATAGTTGTAGGGAATGATTGTCATTCTCCCCACCCAAGTTCAATTCCCACTAGTAACTAAGATCTTAATGAGTATATTCTTGTATCAGCCTTGCGCTTATGCAAAATCTGGTTTATCCTATATACCATCCTCAGAATGAAGGGAAGTACCTGATGGGTTTCCTTGAATATGTATTTCATAAGGATAAAAATAAACATTTATTACTCTAGAGTCTATACATCTTTATATACTTGCAGAAATTCAATGAAATACAAGTTTGTTTATCCCATTTGGTATCAAAGCAAACACTTAGCCAATTTTTGTGGGTTATGTCTACAAACTTGGCCAATTTTGGCACTTACAATCCGCCAGCGCTCCATACAATCTACCATTCAAATGTACACTTCGATATAATTTCCATACACCATATATTGTCACCCAATTGTACAACTGTGAATCGAAAAGCAATTACCATACAAACCATTATCGTCCCTAGCTGTACACTCGCCATACATGCAACCATTTTTTAAAAGTTGTACAATTTCAATTAAAATAATTACAGCCATCAAATTCTGAACTCAATCAACACATGATTGTCATACAGTCACATCCCTTTAAAAAAAATCACCACGTTTTAACTTTTATTTTCTTCTTTAAGAAGTTATATTTAAATAACATTTTTTTAAATTCCTCAAGTTTATATGCAGATTATATAAAGTAAACTAAAATCGAGTCTCGCAAGGAAAAAAAATCAACCCCAAACATGGTTAATAAAGACGAGTTACAGGCAAAGAGTCATTGTTATGAAGATGAACAAATGAAACGAACAGCACAACACAAATTATCAATTGGATTGAGAAATCGCTAAAATAGTTAAGGGATGGACAAAAAGAGTTAACAAAAAATCAATAAATTAAAAGGAAATGGAGACAGATTTGACAAGTTAATTAAAGATTCCCAAAGATGATGGCTAGAATAATAAACAAGTGAAATATTTGTTGCAGATGTGATAGGAGATGGACTCTAGGACATCTATGTGAAAACAAGTCACTACACTATTCGAAAATAGCGAACAAAAATGGAGGAAAATTGAATCTAGCAAACAGAATCATTATTGGATACAATTCAACATCTAACAAAGACAAAGCGTCCAGGATAACTAATCAACGTAGAGAAGGGATTTCTTAACTAACTAAAACACAATATTAGTCAACAATATAACTCAACTTACAAAAATCAGTCAGTGATCCGGAACTCATCAGCCACAGTTCACGAAAGAGTTCAGGGTAAAACAAGCCAACCCAATAGATTTAAAATTAAAAAACGAACGATTGATAATGAAGCACCACCAACAATATCATTAGCTTCAATCTCATGCACTCAACAAAATAGAAACGAAGATGTGTGTAAAAAAGAAACTACTATTCAAAAGGACCTATTACAAAAAAACTAGCACTCACAAAATGTAAAGTCCCAAGCACCAAAGTGTTAGTCTTGCATAACTCAGAAAGGCTACCCACTGTCACCTCAATAGCTCTCATCTCACTTTAGGTTGGCTCTTCTCCAACACAAGGCAGGTATCCCTATGTAGGATTGCTAAATCTATGGAGTGGAAGCTTTAGGTGCTGGTTGAAGAGTAAGGATTAGCAAAACAAGTGGTTGTTGTAGCATAGAAAATGGAAATGGAAATGGAAATGAGAAATGGGGATAAGGAAAGAAAGGAAAGAAAGAAGAAGGGAACAAGGAAATGGGATGATGTGAGACTTGTGCCTATCAACCTATTGGGCTAAAAGAGTCATGAAACATTGAATAAATGAAGGAACTAGTGTGTCACAATCAACTACTTTGTGGTAGGCAACATGGTAGAAAAGGCTAGAGTGCCACGTTCAACCATCTGGTGGATGAAAAAACTAATTAATACATTGAAAATGCTGGAGTGCCACATTCAACCATCTGGTGGATGAGAAAATAATTGATACATTCATCATAAAGGTGTGTACTTAAGTTTAAAGGAACTAGTTTGATGCACTTTTACCCCTAAGTGTTTGCTGAAAATAAGCTATAGAATCAAGTCTTGGAGGGATAGGGGTGCAACTCATGAATACAAATATGAAGGTGATGTTTTATGTCTGAAATGTAGTTCCAAATGTGCAACTTAATTGTTAGAAGAATGGAATACAGGTACAGAAATAAAACACCGAATAAACAAGAGAGAGAACCCCCTCACATTGCTTAATCCTAAGTGAATAATGAGTTAATTATTAAGCCTTCACATAAGTATGATGACAAGAATATTCTACAACATATAAACAACAATTGAAGAGCATAACAAGACCGTACAACAAAGTTGATCAATAACTCAATGGATCATTAATCTTTAATGCCGATATACAAGAGAGCTCTACATCCATCATCTCCAAGCTTTAAAATCCCTTATATCAATCTCCTACTCCAAATCTCTTCTCACCCAATTACAAAATGAAATGGAGAGAAAGCTCTTTTATATAAAGAGATATTTTCCTAACTCCAACTCCATTAGAGGTCAAAGAAATATAAAATAATAAAGTAGTTAGGCCCTATCCTCAAGGAAAACAACATAATTATGCCCTCATGTAACCAACTTCTCATAATGATAATATAATGGAGTGGATACAACATTCAACAAGATGAACTCAAGAAGAGTGGGACGAATCCTCGAGTGAATGGTTGGTTGACCATGTCAAATGCTCCATGAAATAATAAACAAGTGTCTCCACATGTGCATCCTCCAAGAAAATAATAAATACTCCAAGGGTGCGCTCCTCCAAGTAGATATATGCACAAATGGCACATGTGGATCTCCCCCAAGGTAAAAGTGGTCCCATTAGCTATTAAATCGACGTCCACATGTGCACAAAGGTTAATGCTCTAATATAACCAGAGCCCTCCAAAAGCCAACTAATGATTAAAGAAACAGGAACATGTGTGTGCTCTAATACAACCATAGTCCACCTCCAAATAGCCACTGAAACATTAAATCAACATGAGCATGTGTGCCAATGAGGGGATGTGCACCATCAAAGTGTTGTACCTTATAAAAATAAGTTGTATCTCCTATCAAAGCCCTACTACCATGGAACTAAGATACAATTAAAACATTAGGCTCAACCTAGGCGCACCACCACCAAGGGACTAGTGTGTCACCAACACCATAAAAAAAGGAACATATGAAAAGTGTTAACTCCTAGTGATACATAAGTATGTCCCCACCACGCCCAAAGGGCTTGGATCCATTGGCAAAGGGCAAGGATTTTTTCACTAGTGAGCAAGGTTCAATTCTCGTGAAGACTTTACTTGGAGCCATGGGATCACCTTGAGGTAGTGGTCAAACATGTGGTTGCACCCAATGTTTTAATACTCGAACTTGGACTCAAAATCGGCTAAGGATCAAGTCGAACTAGGCCATGACTCAAATTGGTTTGAACTTAATGACTCGGTTTACTAAAAAATACACAATATTAAAATTTTAATCGAAAAAAAAATTATAGGGTCCAAACGATTAAAAACAAAATAAGGGTGAGTATATCAAAATGGCACCAAGTGCAATACATATGTGAAACAACATACATAATAAACAAAGCTTTAAATGGCCTCTAGAATCGAAAACACAACTTGCTACAAGCCTACAAGGTACTAGCCTACTACATATCAATTATCAACATGATCAATCATGAAACCTATCACCACAGTTGGAAATGAGATCCTCGAAACAAGCTCTAAGACCATCCTTTGGCATGTCTATTTTTAAACAAGTCTACATTTCATAAGTAACATGTAGTCAAAAAGTAGGGTGACATTTTGTGTGATTTGATGGTTTAATGGACTTGTCTTTAATTTGGTGCAATTCAATTAATTGGAATTTTAAAAACTACATACTTTGTTGAATTTTGGATGGAATGTGAATTATATTTTCACCATATAAAGTCTAATGAGGTTGGAACCCCTCTCAAACATTCTAAAACAATTAATGATGTCATAAATTTCATTTTCTACCCTTTTACTTTAAGAAGTTTATATTGTCATTCTAGGCTAGCAAGTTGTTTCTTACCTCAAATAGTTTTATAATATATAGGAATCCTACAAAGCAAGTTGACTCAACAATGAAATAGGTTTAGACTCTTAGGTTTTAGGTTTCTAGGTCAATGACTGACCTGTGCAAACCCACATTGACTCGGTAGAGTCAGTATGGACTCAACTGAGTTGACCGATTTGGTGCCGAACTAATTCAAAAGGCCAAGTCAACTCACTTGGGGAGCAACTCGATCGAGTCTAAATCCGAGTTAGTCGAGTTTTAGAACACTAGTTGCACCTAGAGTGATTGCATTGAATGATCTTGTGACATATGCACACAAAAGTGGATCAAAGCCCACCCCCATGTCCTTCAAATTTAATTAAATCCCCTAAAGTGTAGATCAATTGGCTATAAGGTGCACTGTTAAGACACTCCTTGCAAGATCACTGATCCAAACCTTGTAACCATATCTACCATGCATGGGGTAATGTCGATACCCTTGGGAGTATATTGGAAACAGACCAGAATCGGCCCTTTGTCACGCGAGTACAAACCCATCCAAGTTATTGATTCCCCTAGTTACAAAAAAAAAGTATGTCCCCACCACACATTCAACAAAGGGGCCCATGTAGAACACCCCATAATAGTGATAAACCAACATCAGAACACCATCATGTATAATCACTAGGATATAGTAAGAATGATATGATGCCTGGACATATTTTCTATTCTAGAATGAATTTGAAACAGGCTTGCAGCCAGAAGAGAAAGGAAAGTCACCTTCAAAGAAATCCACCACCCCCAGAAGTGGAAAAAGGAAGAGGAGGGCTATCTCATCAGTAACAGTGGATCAGCCTTCTCCCACTGCTAAAACCCACCAAGCTAAAAGAAACCTGGACTTCAGTGAAAAAGAGAAGGAGGCCCCAGCACAAAGTGGAAATATTCTGAACTTACCTTACTCAGACTCAAAAGAAGAAAGGGAGGAGGAAGATAACCTAGCAGAGCAGGTTGTAGCAAAAAATGAAGAACTTCCATCACCCACACCAAAAGAAGACCAAGGTGAACCAGTGGAAAATGCTTCCTCCAGCAAGCCTAGGTCACAAAGAGTCAACCAGTTGCTGAGGCAAGTATATGAACTAGAAGTTTTAGAGAGAGAGATAAAAAGAACTAATGCAGTCTTAACCAAGAAAAACACTCAATTGAATAATTCCCTGCTAGAAATGAAAGGAAGGTATTTTTTGCTGCAAAAAAGGAATCAAAGGTTTATGAAGGACAACACCAAGCTTTACAGAATGATTAGGCTTCTAAGGCTGCAGGTGAAGAATTCCAGATCAAACCCTAGCTCTCAAACTCACTTTGCACTAGAAACCCTAGCTGAGGCAGCACTATGCCTTCAGAATCCAGAGGCAATCCGAGATGTAGCTGTTTTTCAAAACCTTATGCAGGCTAAAGGAATGCCAGAAGACCAACAGCAAAACTAAAAAGGGATGATTGGGAGGATGATTACATTTTTGCAAAAACAGGGCTTTCGGTGGCTTAAGCGGACGCAGCAGCAGTTCATTAGCGGACGCAGCAGCAGTTCATTAGCCACCGAAAGCAAAGCTTTCGGCAGCTAACAGACCCAGGATTCGGCTTCCTTAACCACTGAAAGCAGAAAAGGGTGCAGAAAGATGTTTTGGCACACAGAACTAGTTTTGTCAAATATAACTATCTCAGGGATGAAATACAAGGATGAAATTTGCTGATAAACACCATTGGAGGAGGTCTGCTCCAGATTTTGAGGATATAATCAAGGAGAAAAGGGTCACAAACCCTACCTGTTTTTACCAGCAGTGACTTATCTATCAGATGACAGGTTACAACTCTACTTCAATACTCACTGCAGTCATCAAGAGGTTCTATGAGTGAACAAGAGTTCAAGTTAGATAAACTAATAGTTAAATTAGGGCTTTTGTCCTAATTTTGCAAAAAACATTAATTTTAGCTATTTTTAGTAAAACAGATCCAATTTTTCAGGATCTGAATATTTTTGCAAAGGCTATAAAGCCTAAAGACTTATTTGAAACAAGGGTTCGACTTCGGGGACGTGTAGACCATTATCATTACCAAGCTTCTCATGTTATTCATGACCTGATATAAGCTCTTTTGTTATTATATGTTCAGCTTCCATATCTTTTTTGTTCTGTGCTTGTGCTTGAATGTTTGATTCAGGTTTATTTATATTATCTAATATCTGATAGTTGTCATCCTATATGTATGTTGATGAGTTGAATTGCAAGTACTTTTCCTTGTTATGATTAGCCATTTATATGTAATTGCTTTATATCTGTGTTGCATGAGTACGCGTACCGAGGGGTCGGGTACACGTACCGGTACCGAGTACTTGGGTACGGCAATGGTACGTACCCAGACGTACCATGAACAGTGTTGCCGTACCGGGTACGTGGTAAAAAAATCGGGTACGTTTGCAGGAAATGGTACGGCGTACCCCGATTTTGGGTACGTCTGAGGTACGGCAGTTTACAAATTTTATAAAATGAAAATCATTTATTAATTTATTAATTAATAGTTAATGTTTAATACCTAAATCGAGGCATAACCCATGAAATATACATTTTTTTTAACTAAAATTTTCATATTATATGTATTTTTTGGTAAACTCAAACTGGATCATAAACCAAGTCGTCGGCCTATTCCGATCAAGTCGGTCTACCCTCGGCCAATTCCAGTCCGATTCCAACTTTTAAAAGACTACTGCAGCCTGCTCTAACGAAGTTTGATGCTGTTTGTTAAGTTTTAACCTTCATGTTAAAGAATAATGGAGGTAAAGCATTTCCCGCGGTTTGTTAACCAATGTATTATAACTTTTTAAGTTTTTTGCAATAGCATTTCCAAAAAAAATTATAATGCCCAAACGCTTTGGCTATAGAGACAACTGAGTGAATATGTTTGTTGTTTAGGCATTACAAGTTATTTTTGCAATTGCATTTCCAAATAATTTATGTTGAATGTTTGGCATACTGTGTCAAAGAAGTATAATGAATCAATATATTTCAAAAGATATTTACT
>LPNX010680592.1:896001-1064739 GCA_001517045.1 Pseudotsuga menziesii | reverse complement strand
TCAAAGCATAATCCAAATCTTCATCAAGGAGTCATGGACATACATTTGTCATTAATATATTATAATTTATAACTTATTTTAATTTATGTTTGAACTTTGAATAATTCAAATTTTCAATGTGAATTGTGAATTTTCGTTGTTCAATGAATCAATGACGAAATCTGAAAGTGAATATGCAATGTGCATGTATGGATCATTGGATCATGATGTATCATGTGAGTCATGTGACTGTGACATGTTTCAGTTTTATTTTTAATATATATTATATATTATATATATATTATTAATAGTTATATATATTATATATATATAGTACCCCCGACGTACCAAAGTACCCTGTTTCAAAAAGTGTTGTACCCGTACCCGTACCCGTACCCACGTTTCCTGGCAACATAGCTTTATATATAAATCTGTCAGCATAGTAAGTTCTCTATCTGTTCACCCTATTATCAAACCTCTGAACATTAGTAGTTAGAAGCCTTAACTTTTGATTGAGTTTTATGCATGTCTTGAGCGTGTGAGATCCTTTAGGTCATCTGACTTGATCCATTTAGAAAAACCATAAAAACGTTTAAGTTACCAGGCATCCTCGAGCTGCAACGTAGAGGAGTTTCCTGGAGTGATAACACAACGCACCATCATAATTCTCTCAACATAAGGATAGGGATATGAGTGTACTAGCAATGAAGTAAATAAGACCATAGGTCAAGGGTTCATACTAATTCAAAAAGGGAAAAAAGAAAATTGAAGTTTGTTGGGAGATTATTGGAAATATGTGTTGGTTTATGTTACCCTGCATAAATGTAGTACGCTATTTTGTATGGCTAAAGCTTCCATTGTATCAATTTTGATGTGCAAGTTTTTTTATCACATATGCAAGTCATTGGGGTTTATTTAAAACAAAGTTGCGAGGAATTGGCAAAAAAACTGAAAAGAAAATAAAAAATAAAAATAAGAAGTCATTGTACTTCTACACTAGGCTGTGAAACAAACACTATAGTAGACAAGCATTTGATACAATAAAATGTCCACAGATTAATGATTTTTTGAACCAACGGTAGGCCTCTATTAATTTTGGAAAATTACAATGAAACAAAATCAACGAGACATAAAATGTCAAATTACCATTCACCAATTTAGGATCAAGGTTTTGCTCTTGATTTAGGGTGAGGGTTTTATAGTTTGCCTTTCGGGTTATTTATTTGTTTATTTTCATGTCAAAAAATCAATATTTCTACTCAAAAACTTGCCCTGTAGCAGCTGAAACGTTTCAAAAAACCAAGAAACTGTTGGAAACGTTTCAGGAAACGACTGGAAACTCTGGAAACGGCCTAGAAACGTTTCTAATTTTTGGATATGACTCGGAAATGTTTCAGTGGCGTTTCCAAGCCATATCCCCTTTGTTTCAGTTTCTGAAATGGGGAATGGAGTTTCCCCCCCCCCCCCTTCCTAGACATTTCCGGTAACGTTACAAGAGCATGTAGAAGAAAGCCCTCACAACACACCCATAAGCATGAAGATCTTCAAATGAGCAATAGTGTTAAGCAAGAAAAGGCTCCATGTGTGACCAAGTTATCCATAGAATCCATTCAAGTGACAAAAGACAAGGGCAGTCATGAAGGAAATGATCAATGTGACACATGTGAATGAAATGCATCATCAAACCCTCATAGAATCATCCATATCAAAAGACAAAAATCATGAGAGGCCACATCCAATAGTTGGACCACAATAGTATAGACCCATCTAACTCTGGTTCTACAAAGCGTCGAGAGGGATCAAATCCGCAAACCTTTCACCACTAAACTACAACACACATCACTCTCACCACTATGCTATTGATGCATGCACTCTTATTTTTGTTTTTTGTTTTTATGGGGAAGACAAACCCTTCCCCCCAAACAAGCTCCTTAATGCATACAGTCTTTTTTTATGGGGCAAACAAACACTTCCACTGTGCTACAACACATTGATGCATGCATTCTTTTTTTTCTTTTTTATGGTACAAATGGACACTTCTCCCCCACCCAAGCTGTAGAAATGTGCCTTCTCGACACAATCATGTAGATCCATATGCTAGGGCATCATCAACATCATCATAGCATGAAGCAATAATCCAGCATCAAAGAACCTAGGCCATCCCAAAGCTCCATCATCGTATCAACACCTGCTAAAGTTTTGAAAAAACTCATTAGCAGATACCCATGCAAAATGGGGGTAATAGCCCTCACTTGTTTACCTTAGTCTTTTGAGCATTTTTGTGGAAACTTCAAATATTACCTCCAAATGCACCACGATTACTTTTGACCAATTGTGAAGCTATATTTTGCAAAAGAAGAGTTAGATAAAGCAGTTTGGAGGTGGTGAATCATTAAAGAGTGTCTTTGCAACAAAGTTTAAAGGTAAACACAAAAACAATTGCATGTTGGATGTAAAAGTGGTTCCAATAATGCAACTTCCACAAGTAACAAACACTAGTCCTGATTCCTAAAAAAGTTGTTAGTATTGCGGTTATTAGAGTTTTACCAATTTGCTTTGAAGGTGTTCTTCCTTCAGTAGCACAGTAGTACATCATAGTTGCCCCTCAACAGATAAGTGTACCCTGCTACAGGCTTGGTCTGTGTGCAAGTGGGTTGAAGGCACTGTCAAGAGCAGCTACAACATGGCACCGTAGATTTATCAGCAGTGTTTTGCGTTCTATTCTATTGCATCAATCTGTTTGTTATCTTCTGCAATAGTCAGCAAACCTTCATAACGCACTCAGGTGAGAGGTGAGGGTGCAATAGTGGTTATAGATGTTAAAGATAGTGCAGTTGAGAGACCCATTCCCATGGAGGATGGTACCCTAGTCTATTAACTAGGGCAGAGTAAGACCCTAGAAGGTACCCTAAGGCCCCTAGTAGTCTCTTGGGGTTCTTGGTCCGAGACTAAGCAGGTTAATGCCATGGCAAATTCCCCAACATATGGTTAGGACCCCTATATGTCTCTAGGGTATTCTAGTTTGTGTAGAAAATCTGAGTTTTACTGCTTGCTGGTTTAAATGAACATTTCGTGGTTTTCACTTACAGCCAGTTTTGCATTGGCTGTAAGCTACTTAAGAAATTATACTAAACAATTTTAAACACACAGTAAAATACTAACAGGCTGAAAAAACACATTTGGACAGTCACACCATAAATTTTAACTCAGAGATTTTTGGCCAAATAAGCCCTGGAAAAACCCCCACAGGGAAAACCAGTCAGAGAGAGGAGAGAGATTATTATTTCTTTCAGCAAAATTCAGGACAGAAATACAGTGAAAATACAACTTATCTTCACCACAGATTTTATCTCAAAATCAGGAAACTCGTGCCCAGCAAAAACAGCAGCCGTACACCCTCGATTTATGTGCCAAATAAATGCAGACCGTACAGCCTTTAATGCAACCGTACACCTCGAGTTCTATGCCTGACCGTACAGCAAATAAATGCAGCCGTACACCTCGTTTTCTGTGCAAGACCGTACAGCAATTAAATGCAGGTCAAATCCTCCTCAATTTTTGTGCAAAATTAATGCAGTCGTACTTCTCCTCGATTTCTGTGCAAATAAATGCAGTCGTACAGTATTTAATGCAGGTCGTACTCCTCTCGATTTCTGTGCTAGCATTAATGCTCCTGTACTCCTCGATTTCTGTGCATAAATTTTCTTGGGAAATGTGCCAAAACCCCAGCTCGTCCTCCTTCTCTCACAGCTCTTCTTCCTTCTCCTGAAAAAAAGAAAAAAAGTGAAGTCCCTTTGCCTCCCTCAAGCTTTTTGTCTAAACCCTAAGTGGGCATCTAATCCAACGCTGGAAAAAGATCCAATCCAATGGATGAGATTCAGTGAGAGTAAAAATCCCTTTTATTTAATTCACATAAATAAAAATACTCACCCACTTAAATTTATTAAAAAGTGACTTTATGTTTATAAAGTCTCATTAAATGACATTTAATGTGAGGGTCACCTTTTTCCCTCTTCTAAGTGACTTAGGCAATAAAGTCACCTAGGGAACATCTGCCTAGGTACAAAAACTAACAGTTTGGGACAGGACAGTTTCTTGGATACGATGTCCAAGTAGATCCTATGGGCTGAGACAGAGACTTCCTGGTCTGGGACCAAGCAATTCCTACAGGTACATTCCTGGTCAATTAACCAGGTAGTTTCTTCGTCAGTTGACCAAGATGATGATGTGTGATGTCCTCTCTCCTATTCGGTTATTGCTAGGTTGCTTCTCAAGGGACTGGCCACCCCTTGATGATGTCACTAACACCCAACCCTTAGGACCAGTACCAAGGACCAAAGGATCATATCATCCAAGTTGGATCTTCTTCCTTATACTGTGATGATAAAAATAGATATGGAACACATGTGACAATATACATTGAGAGAGAAAAGGTTATAGTCCTTGGCCTTGTTGGTCTTGTGGGTAAAAGGGGTTGTTTGTCCACCTTAATGGTTCATCTTGGTCTTGTGGGTATGAGAGTTGTCTTAACTTCTTATTGTGACCCCTTTGGTTGACTTATGGTCTTTTATCTTTTACTTGGTCCTAGCGTCCTTATTATGTGTACCTTTGGTATGATGACTTTTATCTTATGGTTTTTATTTTGGACCATTGGTACCCTATCTTAAGTCAACTTGACTTTATGGTTTTTATTTTGGACCATCGGTACCCCATCCTAAGTCAGCAAAACTTTATGGTTTTTATTTTGGACCATTGGTACCCTATCCTAAGTCAACTTAACTTTATGGTTTTTATTTTGGACCATTGGTACCCTATCCTAAGTTCACTTAATTTTATTTTATTTTTTATTGGTAACCACCCTAAAAGCTAGGGGTGTTGAGAGACTCTTCTAGAAGTTCTTCCAAGTTATAAATACAAGTCTTATCCCTCATTGTTTTGATATCCTTCAAGAAACATCTCAGCTCTGATTTAGTTGTGACGCCTTTGCTTCTAGGGTTCCATTGGTGTTCTTTGTTGCTAAGGTTTTATTGGTGTTGCTAGGGTTTGGTTGCTTCATCCTTGGGTTTAAGGGTTGCTCCTTTCACAGCTGATCTGTGGACTGTGTCCCTCTTGCTAAGCCATGACCTATTGCACTTGATCTACAGACTGTGCGATGTATCTCCTATTGGGTCGTGAACTTGTTTGCAGCCCTCTTGGGTTGGGCCGTGACTATTTAAAGTCTTCCAAGCACTCAGTCGTGACCTTGTTGGGCATCCATCACTCACTCGTGACCTTGTTGGGCAGCCAGCACTTACTCATGACTGTGTGGGCTGCTAGGTTCTGATCTCACTCAGTCGTGACCTTGTTGGGCAGCCAGCACTTACTCGTGACCGTGTGGGCTGCTAGGTTCTGATCTCACTCAAACGTGACCTTGTTGGGCAGCCAGCACTCACTCGTGACCTTGTTGGGCAGCTTGCACTTACTCGTGACCATGTGGGCTGCTAGGTTCTAATCTGTAACATGTCTTGACCTTCTTCTATTGGACTATGACCCTGTTGATCCTTCTTGGAGAGTTGTGTGCATTCTTAGAGCTGAATCGTGACCATTACAGGCTGCTAGTATACTACTATTGTTGGGTCGTGACCTAATCTACAGACTGTGTACCCTGCTAGGTTGTGACTTGATCTATCGTCTGTGTATTCAGCCTGGGTCGTGACCTGATCTATGACTATGGGTTGTCCCTTTTATTGTTTTGTGATTGTGTTTGTATGCCCTTTGGACTAGCCCGGAACTGTGTTATCCCTCCAAGAGATGGTCGTGACTGTGGCTATCTTCGTGACTGTTATGTAGCCCCTATTAGCTGGCCATGACTGTTTCGAAGCCCCTTTGGGCAGGCCATGACTGAGACTGCTTTCTCCCAACAGACTATGGTTGTTTTGAATACTCCTTGAGCTGATTTATGACTGTGTTGTCTCCTTCCTGTTAGGTTGTGACTTGTTCATGATTGAGGTATCTTCTCCTGGATGGGTTGTGACTGTGTATGCCCTTTAGGGATGGACTGTCACTTTATTCACTACTGTATGTATTTACTTACTGCACTCTCTCTCTCTCAAGGTATGTCATTCATTCCTTTTGGCAACTTGTCCTTACAGTGACAAGAGTTGATTCCAAAAATCTCCGAGTATAAGGAAGATCCAAACCAGATCTCAACTAACCATTATTACTTGTTGTTCATTAGTCTATACTACTGCTATTATATATTTTGGTTATAAGCTTTTGTCTTTTGCATCTCAAGGACCAACTTTAGCACAGGGACCTATTATCACATATACATTCTTCAGCTGGGCTACCAAGATGCAGCATACAGACTTGTCTCTTTTTCTATTCCGGGCTATTTTTCACATGGGGTATTAGCATGGATCTTTACAACTTCAGTTATTCCAAAGCCTTGTTCATCGGATTTTCCTTGCCAGGACTGAGATTCATGGATCCATTGAGATGCTTTTGGTGACGATCTAGTTCATTATAGCAGAGCAACAGATCAGAGTTGGTACACACAATTATAGAGGGACTTCTCAGGTGGAGACAGATATATATGGTGAGATCAGGTATACTCTTTCATGGTTTGATTTTGCTCTATGATGTATGTCAGATACCTATGCTTATCATGTTAAGATGATTATGGTGACCTATGCCTATATCTATTGTGCTTTAACTTGTATTTTGATTAATTGAGGAATTTGATGTGAAGATTGTTGCTCATGCCATGCTTGTACAAATTGTAAACCTTGGTGCTAGGATGGTTCCATGTCATTTGTCCTCGTCCATCCAGTTCATCCACATTCAATTTTATCCCATGACTTAGACTGACTAAGACTGTTGAGATTGAAGATCATTTTCCCCATTGTGACCCCTATGTATGATAAACTCCATGTTACTATGTGTCTCTGGCTACGAAGTATGTGGCTTGGCCAGTGTGGCTGGTTCACAGGGTAGTTCTTCTTTAGTACTCAAAGCAAGTGCTCCATCATAACAGTGTTGCTAAACACTAAAGTATCGGAACACATAAAAGTTATATCTAAAGGATGCAAAAAGTATAAATGTTTAAAAAGTAGTCGATGGCCAAGAGTTTGAGAACTCATTCCTTGTATAATGTAAGGCTCAATCTACCCTCCACAGGGGCAGCAGGGAGAGGCAAACCCGTCGAGGCTATGGATTGCTCGCTGCCAGCAAGTCTAGGCCTTGGTCATTTACTGGAGCCTAGAAGGCTTTCCAGGGCATCTGCTCTAGTAGGTTGGCTACTATCTTGTAAAATGTAAAGTGATTTGAAAAGGTTAATGGTCAAAGGATGAGCACTCACTCCTTGTATAGTGTTCAGATCATGTGCCCCCACAGGGCATCAGGGTGAGACTAGTTTGCAAAGGCTGGGTCTTTGTCAGTACTAGAGCCCAGAAGGCTTCCAGGGCACCTACCTTTGATGTTTGGCCTATGTTGAAATAATAGTGCAAAGGAAAACTTGTTAGTCTAAGGGAAGCATATCCAAGTACTTTATTCATCGGCGAGACACTCCCATCCCCTATTGTTATCTGTCATACACATGTCACCTTGGTTGAGTGTATTATTCATCATTCAGATAGACCACTGAGTCAAAGTCAGTTAAAAGTCATTCCCCTTTGCCTTAACCTTGTTCTTCCATCCTCACCCATCTGTAGCACATTGTTTACCCTTTGGAAGTATGGCATGAACAAACAGGCTTCCAAAAAGTTCTAAGATTCTTCAGAAGCACAGGTACATTTTACTACTATTATTATTATTTGTCACCATGATTATAAATAACTGATTTAAGTTGAGTTTTGATATACACTATTGGAGCATTTCTTACCTTGGATGGTTGCAAGATCATATTGATACAATATCTCACTTTGATTTTGAGTGCTTTGACCTGGTCAACCTAGTTGACCAAGTCAATCACGGTTCCCAAAGAAGTGACTCAAAAAAGCAACATGATCTATATTTGTTCCAAATATGCCCAATACCAACACTGGGGTTTTAGTTTTGAGAGTTTGGCCCCTGTTCTCCTAATAAGTGATTATTATCACTTAATTATTGGCCAAATGATCAAATTTTATTCCGGAAGGCAATATGATTGGTTCTCCTAGAGTAGAGCAGTGTTTCGGGGGGTATGAGTAGTCACTTATACCATTCTTTTGTCTCCAGATCATCCAAAGCAGTTAGTTTGTTCCAATTTGCACCCTAGACAGAGTTATGCTGGATTTATCATTTCCCAGAGATTGTACCAACAAAAATGAACTAGAAAAATCACTGAAAAAAATCGATTTGGCCTCCTAGGTCAAGGAAATGGCTTAGAATTTTAAAAGATGATGTATTTCAACATCCCGGACAGTCCTTTAACAGTTTTCAGTCAACAGATGTCCGAATTATTTTATATTAGCTCAGCCAGTGAGGAAAGCCCCCCCAAGGGGCGCCCCCTCAAATTGGCCATTAATGTATTTCATTGTTATATCTCGTATTATGAAGTTGTAAAGGGGCCTAGGTTGAATTAAGCCCCTAATGACCCCCTCCTATGTAGTATCATGTCATATCTTATGTTATATTGTGACTTTCACATAGGATTGAAATCCTTGAGTAAAGTGTGCCCCCTCTTTAACTTAGTCACTTGATCCATGTTGTGATCTATGTATTGTTGATCTCCACCGTTGATGATGTTTTAATCTCAACCGTTGGATGTAAAAATGAGTTAGGGTTTATATCTCTCTCAAACTATTTAAGAGAGGTGACCCCCCCATTGTAATTCATGAGCTTTGGCACCAAAATTTGAATAACGAGATTTTTGTCTGGGATTACTCTTCTGTGTATCTTGTAAATGATTAGATGATCTGATCACTGGCATGTTGAATTTTTAGCATTAGCATGAATACTTTTAAAATTTGCAGACTAACGTAAACAAATGACAAATGCAGTAACAACATCAACACATTGAACACAAGATTTTTCACAGGGGAACCTTTAAAGGACAAAAACCCCAAAAGCATTAGTAATTCATCTCGTAAATGAAATGACTGAGTTTCTCAAAAATTCCACAAACCCTAACTGAGTATGCAATTACACAGTTACAAAAGATAATCCTTTTACACAGAAAAATTGACAAATTGGCTTTTTCACAAATTAGGGCTTGCTGCCCTAATTTTCTCTCCTGCCTAGAGAAACCAAATTGCACAAAAATATTTTGAGACTGCCTAGTTCTATTTTCTCTCTACTATCCTGGAAATCACAGGTTGCCCAAGTCTTTTGTTTTGCCCTACCCAAGTTTCTTCTTGTCTTCCCGTGACCTGCCCTGGATGTTGCTGCTCTATTTGGATCTACTTGGAGGGCACGTCAGTTGCCCGATGATCTGTTGGGCAGATCTATTGCTGCCCGGGTGATCTGCTGGGCAGATCTACTGCTGCCCGGATGATCTGTTGGGCAGGTCTACTGCTGCCTAGGCTCTCTTCAGCCTGCTAAACCCTGCTCGGAGGGCCTGTTGGATGCCCAAAGGGCTTGTTGAATGCCCGGAGGGCTTACTGTAAGCTGCCCGAAGGTCTGTACAGACCCGGAAGCCTACTCAGGCTGGTCTGTAGGCTGCCCGAAGGTGGGAACCAGCCTTGGCAGCCCTCCCGAGTTTCCTGTTGATGCTTGGTGAAGGCAGCAGAGGGTTTGGAGTTGCCCGTAATGCTGCCCGTGGAGCTAAAGTGACAGTCGATGGAAGGATGGGGCTGCCCGAAGATTCTGCTGTGAGGAGGAGGATTGTCCGGAGTAGCTGCTGAGAGAAAGAGGACTGCCCGAACACAAAACCCCAACTGCCCGTGGAAGTCTTTCTGCTATTTGTGGAGAAGAGAGGTGTTAGGGTAAAACCTTAACCAAAACTGATAGATAAATGTTGTTGTTGTAAAAACCCCAGTTTAGGGTTTACAGGAAAAATAATTGTGAACGCCTAGCTAGACTCATCCATGCTAGGGCATCACATTAATTTTCCTTCTCTTCAATAACCTGTGCAATCTTCAGTTGGAGGAGTTGTACTTGTGAGAGCAAGCGTGTGTAAAAATGAAGTGGCTTGATCTTCTTTTATATCCCGAGTCACATGTAAGTGGACAAAAATTAGAAAGAACAAAATATTATTATTTTATTCTTTTCTAATTTTGACTTTTGCCTTTAGCCTTCCTGTGGTCCAAAGGTCCTTATGCACTTTTTACTTTTAACTATGGTCCAAAAGTCCTTATATATTTTTGACATTTCCTTATGGTCCAAAAGTCCTTAAGTATTTTTTACTTTTACCTTTATAGCCTTTACTAGATTCCCTGTGGTCAAAACAAGTGGTCATAGGGTCCTTCAAACCCACTCAAAGTACATCACCATAAACAAAGAGAATTACTAATGCTTTTATCTCACACTCCGTGTGACACCAAGATCGGGTACTAAGGTGTCTTAACCAAGGGTAGCTAAGCCTTGGAGAAGATCGCAAAGCCCACTGATCAAGGTTCAGACTGTCACACATGCCTAGACCCGGTCTAGGGCTTATAGTGCCTTCCTGGTAATAGAACAGGTTCCTCAACCATAGGCTGCATAATTTGACACTAGGTCAAATACTTGGTAACAGACCAAGCGCCTCCATTCCCCCGGAGAATGGCCCTCGGCCCCGGGCTGAGTCCTGGTAACTAACCAAGTGCCTCCATTCAAAAGAATGGCTACTCAAATCTATGCTAAATCTACCAGTACTAGACTAGTTCCACATCCTGGTCCCGAACCAGATGTCACCATTCAACAAAATGGTCGCTCAACTCAAGGTTGAGTCCCTCCAGTGCTGGACTGGGTCCACATCCTGATCTCGGATCAGATGTCACCATTCAAAAGAATGGTCACTCAACTCAAGGTGGAGTCACCCAGTGCTGAATTGGGTCCATATCGTGGTCCTGGACCAAATATCATCATTCAACAGAATGATTACTCAACTCTAGGTTAAGTCCACACCATGGTCCCGGACCAGGTGTCTCCATTCTCCTAAGGGAATGGCTCTCGATGTTGCTCAGAAAAATCAACATGGCACTGCTACTTTTCTACACTGAGTTTTGTTCGGGATCGATCTTGCATATTTTCCTTTGCCCATTTCATCTGCAAGTTGAAGGAGGCACGCTAGAGAGAGAGAGAGAGAGGGTGTTTTTGTGGGGGAACTCACCATCGTCTCGGCTCTAGGGTGTCTGGATCAGGGAGTATTTCTATCTTGATGATTTCTTACTTCCTATATTTTCTTTATTTTGTTGATCTCACTCGTTTGCCTTATCATTTGCTTCTCATTGATCTGGCAGGTTGAAGGAGGCGCTAGGGTGACTGGCTATGGCTCAACTACATCAAGATCCTCTCCGAAAAGGCACATTTGAACGGGAAAGTGGCATTCTTCATCATTTTTGAAGTCATTACAAGATCCAGGTATGTCTCGCAAGTAATTTCTTCTTTTATTTTCTGCATGAATTGTCCATCACTTCCATAATTATAAAACCCTCGTTTCTTAGATCTACAAGTTCTGGTTTGCGACAAGCTATAAAACTTAAAACCCACTTTGGAATAAACATAAAATCCCTAAGTTTAAATTTTCATCACAATCGGACTCCATTTTCCCATCCAAAGAATTGGCTTGCTACTTAGGGAAAACGCCCCTCCTTGGGAGAAATGGGTATCTCCAAAACCGTAAACTGGGTATTGTTGGTTTTGCTTTCATTTATTTAATCCTACTTCCAAGAATCGTTTTGAGTGTCCAATTTCATTAATTTTCACCGTTTTACCCTAGATCCCAATTTTTTGTATAAAACCCTAGGGTAAAATTGGGGCTTTTCACCTCAATACTCGGAATCTCTTGGTAATCGAACTACCCTCTAATTAACCATTATACTAAGAGATCTCACCAAGTTTCCCTCGGTCATCTATTCATTCTCCTTGTTTTTAAGGTTTCTTAGTCATAGGAACGCCGCCCCTTGGGCCCTATGTTTTCACTGGGTCTAAAGTGTCGGTATCCTTGGCTAGTGTGACATTCGAGTTCTTTCAGAAGTCTTGGATATCGTAGGTCGCGACTTTAGTTGGCTTTCCTCTGTCATCCTAAATAGGATCACCTCATGGGGCAACTATAAGATTCGTGACAACAGGACCATTAAGGAGTGCTAAAGATGAAAGAGATGAATATTATATTGTAAATTGTATTATTGTTGTACTGGTTTGCAGCTAGCACTATTTTGGAATTTATCTTGTGTTACTACTGCTGTACTTTTACTTTGTCTAAGTAATTGACTGAATTGGTGTGCAAAGTTGTTACGAAAAAAAAACTATTCTAACCCAAAACTTTAACAATAGAGTGGTGGTGCACTTATGGAAAAGGTAGCATGCACATCTTTTTCCAATTTTAGTACCGTTGTTCCAGATTTTGCAGTTCCATTCTTAAAATAGATGCTTGTATATTTTTTTGTTTGCTTTTCTAGAATTTGCTTGGGGCTATTTTTTCGTGATAGCTCTATTTTTAGCTAAAGCACATGAGCTTGAGTAACTTTCAATTATAGATAAGAATGCATTATTCTAGGTTGGGTGCAAGCTTGTGTGCATGAGCAGCCTCTCCTAGTGGATGCACTTCCATATGTAGTTGGCTCATGCAGGGAGGTGCGTTGCTCTAAGCAAATTTAGGATTAATGTTCTATAACTAGCCTAGGGTTTTTTTGCAGCCTTTGTCTTTTTAGTCTATAAAAGATAGTCAGAGGTAAGGTATTAAACAATTTTATTCAGTTTTGATTGCGTTGTTGTACTAATTTTTTCTAGTTAATGAGAAATAGAGATGTGTTTTTAAGTGTTGCATATTCTATTGTTTGTTGTTCATATTTTCAGTTAGCTATGTGCTTGTAGATCTAACATCCCTTCCAGATATTTTGATAGGTTAGTAATTTTTTGTTAAAATAGAGTTTATAGGAGTACAAATTTGCTTACCATGTCCTGAAGTTTAACATGGCATTAGAGATGTGCTTCTGAGGTCTTCCAATAATCCATGTATGAATAGATCAGCTCCCTATGGGAACAAGAGGATTTCAGTGGATGTGATGACCAAGCTTCAGTAATTGAAACTGATATGTGACTGTGAAAGGCGACAGGGCTTGTGATAGGTTATTTGGTGAAATATATAGGATCTTCTAGTGATTGGAAGGCTGTTTTAACCCTGTGATAGGTGATCCACACCTGGGATAGGTTGCTAGGGTGGTGGTGGTAGTAGAAGAAACTGTGTTACTAGCAGCTGCAACAACAGAAGCTGAAGCAGCTGTAGAAGCTACGATAGCAAAAACTGTAGCTGTGGAAGCTACAGTAGAAGAAGAAGTTATAGGGATAGAAGATTTTCATAGAGTAAACCCTCAAGTGTTGAACATTGAATCTTCCTCTGAAATAAGAGGAACCATAATTGAAGAGCAATTTTTTGTTGAAACAGGATAAATTTTTACACTTCTAGGTCACAAGGAAGCAGGAAGAGATCAAATACTAAGGGACAATCATCCGGTCTCACTAAAAGAAGGAGAACTAGAGCTTCTTCTGCAGCAGAGGCAGAAAATCTTGAAATTCCCATTTTAAAACCTAGTATACCCTCTATAACACAAGAACCAAAGGGTAATGTACCTACGGAATTCGCCTATCCACAAGAACCTACTGCAGACCAACCCCAATTGAAAATTTTGCTTTATGAGAATGAGTTGCTGAAGAAGGATGTACAAGCACTTAGAGAAGAATTGCAAAGATGGAAAGAAGCATGTAAAAAGCAAGCAGCACAAAGATTGGACACGTTGGCGGAAGTTGTTGATCGGTTTGAGAACCCCCACCTTCTGTTTTGAAGAGTGGAGAAAATGATGAATTATTATGTCCTGAATGCAGGGACTTGTTTAAACTTTCAGGTTACAAAGTCATAAAGGAGGAAGTGTCAGCTTGGAAATTGGCAAAATCAAGGCAAGGAGGAGGTGAAATAGCAACGGCAGAATTAATGAAGGAAAATGAGCTAAAGGTGAATATAACTCCTGATCAGGAGTTACAGGAAGATGAAGAAATGCAGCCTAAACAGTCAAGGGACATTGAATTGCTTCCAGACCAATCTCAGCATTCAGGGGACACCGAGTCATTTCCACACCAGGCTCAACAGTCGGGAGACATAGAAATGATCCAGGAGCAGTCTCAGCAGTCCAAAGGTATGGAAACATTTACAGAACGGGTTGTTGAAACACAAGAGCCGACATTCTTAAAATGCGTTGTTGAAGTAGCAACTCAAACAAAAGTTACTGAGGTTGAGGTACAAGAATTGGATGTTGTTACACAAGAACCAGCGTTCTTAAAACTGGTTGCTGAAGCAACAATGCAAACGAAAGTTGTTGAAACACAAGAAGTAGCAACACAAACGAAAGTTGTTGAAACACGAGAACCAATAGCACAAGAGAAAGTTGTTGACTCACAAAAACCAGTCATATATGAAGAGGTCGTTGTGGTCTTGGAGCCAGAGAGTCAAAAAGAAGTTGCTGAAATTTGTAACTTACCTTTACCTAGAAAGATGGAGGGCGAGGCAGAAATCATTGAGTTGGATACCGGTGATGAAGTAGATGCAAGAGATGAAGGTAATCAAGAGATGGCAAGAAAGCTTTCATAGCTCAAGCTCGAATTAGGCAAGTGGAAATATCATGCTAACCAGTGCAAGGAAGGAATGATCCCCCTTCACGAGCACAAGAAGGTATTAAAATAACTTAAAGAAAGGTGGGCTGAGGAGCTCTTTTTCAAAAAAAATCGCTGGGAAAAGTTACAAGAAGAGCTGAAAGAGTTAAGAAAACTCAAGCTTATGCAAAAGGAAAAGGAGCAAATGTACACTTTAGTTCAAGAACTATTGAGCTACAAAGCTCCATCATAGTGGAAAAAATCGGCATCGGCAAAAAATTGGCAAGGGTCCAGAAAACATCTTCTTGGTAACATCGACGAAAAAATCGGCAAAAATCGGCAAACCGCAGCAAGCATTAAAAAATGCAAATTTTGTACTTCAATAGGGTCAAAATTTGCTTACTGATTTTTCCCCTATTTGTCGATTTTTTCCCGATCTCTCAAATTTTTTCTTATTTTTTCCCGATTTTTCCCGATTTTTCGCGATGTCTGATTTTTTGGGCCGAAAAATCGGCAGCCAGAAAAAATCGCGATTTTTTGGGACATCACCAAAAAATCGGCGATTTTTTCCACTATGAGCTCCATCACCCTCCTATCCTGTATTTCTCTTTGGGCAGATGACCCTATTTAAAATAAAGGCTCTGAAAGAAGGTAAGCCTTATCAGATCATGACAACCTCTCAATTTTTGGATACCTTCACTCAGAGTGATTTTCCTGGACAGAATCTGTTATGTGAACTATACTTGCATGAAATGGCATGTCTTATGGACTCCTAGTCTAATCGTGTTCCTCACATAGGGGACATTCACCTAAGGTTGTTCACTTCTTTTATTACTAATCATATGCACTGGTGGAATGCTTCTCAGACCCTTCATAGGAATGAGGATAATTCCACTCTCTGGATTCGGAGTGAACCACAGTCCCATGTACCCTTAATTGCCAGACATAAAGGACATCTTTCATCTTCAGAAAAGGTTAATCAACTAATGGTATTTCAGAAGGAGATTATTTCTACATGTGTCAGCATGATCTCTAAGCAGGAGGCTTATGCCTTGAAAGGAAGCAGTTATCGATGGGAAGTTTCTTCCATATCCTTAAAGGCAAAGGATCCGTATTGTTTTAAAAAATTTAAATATGCCTTGTCTCGAGTGCCAGGGCCAAATTGGTTGGGGTTGAAGTTCAGATTTCCACTGATTTGGATGCCAGATAGGAAGTATAAGAGCATCTACAGGTTAAGCAAGAAAGCAAAGAGGGATTGTTGGGCCAACCTAATTGCAAGCAATGGGTTTTTATAGACAAGAGAAAGGCATGAATCGTCCTTCAACCTCACCAATTTTCACAGAAAAAGTTTTGAGCCAGACTCAAATTCATACTAGTTGGAGGTTGTTGCATGAGGACATGCAATAGGATAGCTAGGGGGAGATGTTGGGTGCTAGAAATGCCATTTTTACCTAATCTTATTTAGCCCTTTTTCCCTGATTTTGCCTCTTATTTATAACCAAGTCATTACCTTTCCCAAATAACAAGCATGGATTTCAAAGGTATAATTCATTATTGCCCTGTTTCATTAATGATTGATTTTGGTTATGGTTATGAACTTTATCTTTGAATTGCGTTGACTCATGATTGGTTTATAAGAAGAGTTCAAAATCTCCAGATGTTCTAAGTGTAACAGCTCACTGGACTTGGAGGTAAAGAATGCCTAGCGCTAGTTGCCCTTTTATGATCCGGTCGAAGCCGTTGATGAGACAAGCTCGGATGTCCTTCCACGCAGCTAGCTGAAACTGCCCAAGCATCTTTCTTCATCAGCTGGAACACATTCAACCTTTGAATAGTTAAGATTAAAAGTTCATTCGTGATTATGAACTAATTCCATGTAATATAATAATAGTTGTAACTGTTTATGTTTGATTCGGCTTCCTAAAGATCATAGATCTACATGGTTGCCCAATATTGGTGGATCTTCATGGCAATTTGAACCAGGGGTTTGGCAATATTGAAGAAGGATTGTAGCAAGAGGATACTGTAACTGTACTTTGATCACTTTAATAAAGGAGCAGCAATTCTCAGTATATCTGTGTTGTAGATTTCGTTAAGCCTTTAACAACACCTCTGTTCGAGGGCTAGGGCCCGCCTTCTTACAGAGTTGCCGATGTTAGTATATGTTTTAGTTTTAATTATTTTGGCTTGGTGTGGAATTTCAGTTGGGAGCATTTGTAGATGGCTGCTCAGATAATTGCATCGTTCTACTTTCTTTTGGTTTGTTGCAACAGTGTGGTGTGAACAGTCGAGTGTGTAGAGTAGTTTCTTTCTTTATGCATAGTGTAGTTGTTACAGTCGCGCTCAGCTCCTACGTATTGCTGTCATTTATCATTCCCAGAATTTACTGAATTAGATAAATCATTATCTTCATGCACTGAATATTATGTCAATGGTTTGTAATTGTCTTAATTTGGTAATTTAGGATTTAACTTCTTGCAAAAGCAATTCTAGTTAATTCATTCTTAAATCAGTAGTTGCAGGATTGATACTGTAGGAATTGGGAATCCTTTGAGTTCTTTGATTGATAATTAAGATTGGTTTTCAAATAGAGAAGAATTGACTGAGCAGCTGTTAGGATTGAGTGATCTGCATTTCATTAATCAGCTACTAAAGTGTTTATGCATATATTTTGCTTAGTTACCTTTGAAATAACCAGACTTCCCTGGGTTGACAATTTATATTGAACACTTTGCTTGTTACTAAAATTAATGAATATATAGAGTGACCAACAATATCTTGAAGATAAATGTTGATGTAACCATTCAATGGAACCCTCACAAGCCCTGCTCAAATCATAATAAGCTTTCCAATCGCCTAAGTGGGTACCACCCAGATTTGAAACTCTATTAGCTTGTTCGACATGATTGTGGGCTGTGGCATCAGGCTCAGGCTTATAGTGGCAGTTTCTTCTGACTAAACCCTGGTCTCCGTGGTGAAAGACACTAGGGTCTACTGAATCTCCAAATACAAAAATAAAATAGCCTAGGTGGGTTGGGTGGTTCCTATGGTTGCTTTTTATGTGTTAGTGTCGATGCATTTCGTTCATCTTAAAACCATTTTCTTTTAATTTTTTGAGTCTATATAATCCTTGAGTTCAATTCATCGTGGTGATTAGTGAGCCCCTTGTTCAAACCCTGAGCTATCACATCATAATTTTTTGTTTCAGATGTCGTTGTGTCTTACAAGTTTTTGTGAATACTTTAATAATTTCCAGAATAGTATTTTTTATTTTATGCATAATTAGTACACTATTTGCTGTTCTGATTTTTCAAAGTATGCAGCGTCTGCACCTTTTTCTTCCCAAGAAAACCTTGTAGAAAAAGACTCAAGCACTTGCCCTCAATCATTGATGATATACCCTATGCAAACCCATCAACGGCACTTGACCTGGCAGGAGGCACACATCAAAGGCAGCCAGCCCAAGGAATTCACCTCAAGACATGCTACATGAAGCTCAAAGCACTCAACCATTCAAGCTATCCCACCACCAGGCTATGAAGTGTCTGCACTTATGAATACACAGTCCAGATTTTTTTAGTGTTGACAATCTACTGTTTTGAAAGGTATTTTAGGCAGTTTTCAAGGTTCCAGACAAGGGTTTGATTCATGGAAGTGCAGATCTGCTTATCATGTTCGATAATTCCAACATGGACTTGTATAGATACTAGAACATTCCTTCAATTTTAGAAAATGAATCTCAACAAGAATCTTTGATCCAAAACTACCTTATTTAGACTTCCTGGGGAAAGCATCCAAAATGCTCATTTCAAAATTCAATTGCACCAAACCTTGAGTAAGTAAAACATACCATAATAAACTGAAACTTGAACCATGAAGCACACTCAAATCCGGCCCATCACTAATCAAATATGAGGCATGCACTCATATTTATAGTTGAAACATTCAATTATGATGTTGATTTTCTTTAGAGAGACCAGAGCCAGATAGATCTCTGACAGCAAAGGTGAAAACTGCACTTCGTATTCATATTCAATTAGATATGGGAAGCATATTACATTAAGCAAAACATGCTAAAGTGCAACTATGTCGTGATTGAACTTCCTAGGACTCAGGATTGATGGACACAGACCACTTATAGGCTGAACAGTGACAACCCAATAAGTACAATTTTGAATTAATCTATTGATTCAGCAGAAGACAAAGTGTTCAACAAATGCATTTATGAACTTGCAGAACAAAATTAAATTCAAGCACAAATTAGGAAATATTGCTATCACCATTACAAATGGAAAAAAATAAAAATAAAAATAAAAACTACTAACCATTTCCAGCAGCTCGCAGACAAGCAGTCATGTTTTTATTGTCTTCACAACTATGATCTTTTTCACAGATCTCATTTGGTGTAGAGGCCCTGCCCTTGTTCTTGTCAGTCGTCGTTGAGGGTGAAGGCTCGTCCTTCCCTCCTGCGCCTTTATCTTTCGTTTGGGTACCGGGAGGTTCAATCTTCTTCCCTGGAGGAGGAGGAGAGCCCATGGTATCATTATGCAGTTGACCCTTGGATTCCCCAGGTTTGGCTAGAGATGTTGGATCCTCAGCTCTGGGTATGGTACTGCTATTTTCAATTTTGGGCGCTGAACCGAAATCGTCCTTTGGCTTTTCGATGGGAGGCGTGCCACTCTTGTTATTCTCTGATTCATTGGGCTTATGCTCATCTGACTTATCTTCTTTTGAATTCCCATCAGGTGGCTTGTTGTTTTCCACTTTTGGTGGTTGTTGATCAGATGGTTTATTCTCAGTGCTTTTAGCTTTGGTTTTGGAAGTATTGTTATCAGGGGGAGCTGGAGCAATCAAGGGTGTATTATTCTTTGTGTCTGCCGTGTTCTTGACTTCTTCCTTTTGGGGAATTGGTTTTTCCTTCTCTGTTTTATGAGGCCCGTGTTGGGTTCCCTCTGCTGGGGTGAGGATTTTACTTGCATCTGCATCACCCTGCCCAGCTGCAATATGAGGTCAAAAGTATAGGGGTGGAAAAATAACAGCATTTATATAAAACCCACAGAAAAACACCCACACAGAAAGAAGAAAATCAGCAATAAGCATGTACCTTGGCTACTGGGAAATTTCTGGATTGGTTGTCTTTGGTTTCTAGAAAGCTCCGGGAACTCCTTATTTGGGGTGTCGGGACTTCAGGATCAGAGGGTCGAATCCTCGATCCAACAGCTACAGTAATAAATATGAAAAACAATGCCAGATGCGTTATTTTACACATGGTTTCTATCAATATCAAAACCCTTCGGGAACGAATCGCTCCCTACTCACTTGGCGATATTCTGTAATAAACCCTTTCGCTTGCTCTAAGAAAAATTTTGTAACATTGCATTTTGGCGGGGACTTGATCCTTCCTGGTTTCTGCTGCCGTGTCAAAACATTTAAAAAAATGCCACAGGATTTCAAAACTGGAAGGATTGACGCCAAACGAAACGAGGGGTCTCTGAACACAGAAATCAGCAGAAGTGATGAGATTGATTTCTTATATAGGGAACCTACTTTCGCTTCGCTGCAATGACCGTGGGGGAATGAAAAGCCCCGATGCCTTGTAGGCTAGATCTTAAATGTTAAATCATAAAAACGAAAGAATGAGTCCATGGACGGGCTCTCGTCCGGTCGGAGAAACTTGAAAAGGAGCAAACAGTCCAAGGGGATGGCATTGAACGATTCCATGGGGTCACGCTTGAGATTCCCTCTATGATAATTATTTATAAGGTATATATTCTCGTTATTTGTATTACTAGAACAACCACAAGTAAAGTCTTCGGTAAATGTAGAATGGCATAATTAAACACTTAGTTTTGTGAAGATAAATAGGTGTTGAATAAGGGCTAAAATATATAATTTTATATATATTATTCATATCAGATTATTAGAGTTAATATAAGTACAAAACAAATACTATTTAATTACGTTATTTGAGATTTGGGGTGGACTACGGCCTATGTTTTTCATCTACCGACGAGGATGAGACAAGTATACTATTGAGATTGATTCTATGGCAATTGTTCAAAATTCAAAATAAACAATTATAAAAAAAGGAATATAAAAAATAACAGGTAACTAACTGGGGAATGGATAACTCATAGTTTATGAATGGATAACCAACAATTCATGGCACATAACTAGAAGAATGTGAGATAAAAAATAATAATAATAATAATATAAAAAATAATTTATACTTGATAAATGGATAACAAGAAGAATGTCGGTGATAACATTTAGCTACGCATGGATAACTCACAATTGAACCGTTTAACTAGAAGAATACGAGGAATAAGAAAATAATTTTCATTCCATAATTATCTCTCAACCATTTGATCCCTATCAACTATGTGGGTGTGTATGCTAGTAAACAAAACTAAAACTAAAACTGATATGAAAAAACAAAAACAAATTGTTATGTGTTACTTTAACCACCTTTTCACTAGAGCTTATTTAAATCTTAGTCAAGATGCATTTAAGCATAACAAGATAGATGATCATGAAATGAATCTTTGTCGTACATTTGTTACACTTGGGTTAATCTTGTTGATCCGCTTAAGCAATTCTTACTTTCATTCTTACACCTTCATTCACACAAGTATTATTGTGAGGATGAAGATGAGAATAACTTTGTTTTGTACAACAAGTTTTAGGTAACTATCTATTGAGAATTTACTTGGTCTAGAGATGAATCCACACACTCTGATTGAGAATTTTCCTCATATCCCATGCACAGGGTTTTACTCATACTACAATCATATTCCTACAAACTTAATTGTGTTTTAATTATGATTTGAAAATTTACTCGGTCTGAAGTTATTAAAGTAGAGATAAAAAAAATGTTGCAGGTGCGCGACCTAGCCTCCCTACAAGCTGCGCCTGGCCCTTCCTAACTTCTCCCATGGCCGTTAGAGGGGGCCCTCCCCCTCCTCTCCCACTTGAGATGGATGCCTTTAAACGTCTGGTCGCCTCCTACGGCAAGAAGAATGGCACCTCGAATATGCAGAAGTTCATGAAAAAAGTAAAAAGTATTCCCTCTATCGAATCTGTCACCAGCGTGTGATAGGATCCCTAACACAAGACATTTGCCCTCAAATCCCAAATTTGAAGAGAATCCTACTCCATATGTTGATTCCAACATATAAATTTGCAGCACCGCTTCTACCCTCAAGCAGATAAGCGGTACCCTGTTCAGCACCGCCCTAGTTGTGTGAGAACCAAGCAGTGCCACCACCTTTAACCTATGTTGTTGGCACGGTTGCTACCCATCACCGCTCTGTCATAAAGGGGTATAAGCGGTGCCCTTGGTAAAAGGTGAAAAAAAAGGAGTTTTCTCGAGGCTTCTAGATCAAGAACCTCTTGTCTAACCTTATCCCTACTCACCTGGGTTGGTTAAGTTCGAGATCCCTCTTTGTAGGATCTTATAGCCACCTCACCCACCAATCTCTCAACCATTCTATCCATTTGATTCCTATAAATACAAGCTCATACTCCATGGTTGAGGGGGTGAGAAGAATAGTAAAGTTATGTTGTTGAATTGATACCTTGGCTTAATCCATCAGAGAGCAATTGTGGAGCAAGTTGGAGCTATTGGGGGCAAGGTGCTAGTCTTGTGAAGGAGTGTATCGGCACTAAGGCACATCGTTGTAAGCTCTTTCATTTATTTTCTATTGCAAAGTTGATTTCCTTCCCACATGTTTGTTGTGTTAATCTCACATATATGTTATTGGATTCCTTAGTCACTAATATGGATGTGTAGATGATTTTTTGGTAGCTTTGATGTTTTTGTGTGTTTGATATGTTTTACAAGTATACAGGTCTTTCATCGGAGTTACATTCCTGGCGTCTATAATGTTCAGGGAAGGTCTTCAACCGAGTTATTCACTCATTTGTTCTGGATCTGAACCATTCAGACCAGAGGAACAGCTTCTGTCCGCAGAAGGTGATATATTCCTGATAACAAATTTGGTGACTCCACTGGGGACAACCCAACCGGTCCTACATGCCAGCTATGGGGAGGATACCTATTCATATAGCTGGAGGTGTCGAAGGGCCACCTTATGGTGGTCCTCCTCCTAGAGGTCCCGAGGGTCCTGGTGGTCCCGGGGGTCCTAGTGGTACTGGAGGTCCCGGTGGTCCTCCTCCTTATGGTTCTGGGGGCCTTGGTGTTCCTCCTCCTGGTGGTTCCGAGGGTCCTGGTGGTCCTGGAGGTCCTGGTGGTCTCGGTGGTCCCAGAGGTATTGGTGGTCCTGGCAGTCCTCCTCCTAATCCTCCTAATGGCCCTTGTGGTCCATCTTCTGGAGGTTCATCGTCTTATCAAATCAACCTTTTCAGCAGCCTGTGTATCAATCCACTTACAGTCCTAGTGGTGGTTACATGCCTTATCAATGTTACCAATATGTTGAACCGAATTGTCAGTTACCTTTCCTTGCAACTTTGGACTTACCTGATTTATCCAAATTGATCAATGACCCCATCCAACACAATGCTTCATGGCCTCCCATTCCAGTCAAGTTACCATCGGATATTTCAAAATTCGATGGTAAGCAGGGAGATGATCCTAAAAATCACGTTATGACTTTCCATCTATGGTGTTCATCTAATTCCTTGATGGATTATTCTATTTGATTAAGACTCTTCCATGGCACTTTGACTGGCACGGTCGTGAAGTGGTATATCGAACTTTCATGACACTCATTTGTGGATTTTAGTGCATTGGCAACTGTTTTCCTCACACACTTTCAGCTACCCATCCGATACGAAACGGGTATGGACCTTTTAACCTCTCTGCGTCAAAACACCTCCACACACATTTTAGATTATATTCATGAATGGAGAAGGCGTAGAAGGCTCATTAAAGCTCCTATCCCGGACCAACTCTTGGTTGATTGGTTCACGAAATCTTTATTGCCACCCATTGCCCGAGATGTGGCTATGGGGGGGTGTTGTTACTGAAGAGAAAGCCATTAGTCGCGCGCAGTATCTAGACTTGGTCTATTTCCAGTCTGGGACTTTGTACGACCTCATTCCTCAAGCTCCTCAACCCAGCACTGACCCGGCTAAGCCACCTGCAAAAACCCCTATTGATGGAGTTATTGGTTCAATCCAACCCCTGTCAATGGTTAAAGCTGCCAAACAATCCAATCCTTCCACTCCTGCTCCTTCCAACCCTATGGCTTCTGCCAAGGTGAATTCTATTCAAAGTACACAATCATCCGGTAATAAGAAGAAAGGAAAAGGTAAAAACAAGAAACCCGGAAACCAACAGGAAAACCCCAAACCTACAGCCTTGGAGAATGACAATAAAGGAAAAAGGAAAGCTAAGTATCCCTGCCTATTGTGTGGTGGCGATCATTTCACGAAAGAGTATCCTCGACGTGATGAAATTAATAAATTTTTAAAGAGTAACCCCGCACCGGCAGTTCTCACTGATCATTTTCCTTCTCAGGAACAACTGGCAGACCACATGTCTAACCAGGGAAATTCTAGTTCTACAAAGGAAATTCGAATGATGTCGTCGGATACTATTAATCTAACAACTTGAAGTCAGTCATATGACAAACCGGGGGAGACGAAAATTGAGAAACCTTCTCCTGATAAAACTCCTTCTACTGGTTCTCCCGCATCCTCATCTAATGGCCCCTTAACGATCGAGAAGCCTAACCTTGACAAGATTTTGCTTCCGCCCAAGAGTACTCTTAGGAAGGTTGTTTTTAATCCTAACGCCCGAGCTGCATAGTTTTATAATGTCATAGAAGACCTAGCTCATGCACCATGTGCAATGCCTACCTTAGAAGTGCTCCAAATCTATCCTACACAATGCAAAAACTTGTTAACCGCTTTGGGAGCTATGAACCCGAGTGACATGAATCTAATTCATTTCAATCCGAAGAACCTTAAACCTATATTACCCCACCAACTAGCTTTTCAAGTCATAACTAGAGTAGTTTGGAAAAAGGTATTTAGGATTGTTCTAGATGAAGGTGCTTCAACCTCTATTTTGTCTTTGTCCTGTTGGAAAGCCATTGGCTCTCCCGAGCTTGTAAAATCTCCAACAACACTAAAATCATTTGACGGAAGAGGTTTCCAGCCCTATGGTCTCATGCCAACCCTTTCAGTTGAGCTAGGAGGAAAAACTATTTACATTCAAGTGGAAGTAGTGGATGCCCCATTAGACTACAATCTTCTCCTAGGAAGAAACTGGTTTTATGCTATGACCGTTGTCGCTTCGACGGTATTTAGAGCCCTCCAGTTTTTGCATTTGGGAAAAATTGTAACAATTGATCAACTTGATTTATGCATGCCAGATGTTACCACTCCTACGATGAATAATATCCCTTTGCTAGGTCAGTCCTTTTCTCCGTACCATTCGATTGGGGTAGGGATGTTGAAAGACTCTGCCCTCATGGGCGTGTTTCCGTCAACCCCTTCTAGCACAGAAACGATAACAATTAATATGATCTCTTCATTTAATTATGATCCTAAAGGTAAACAAGTTGTTTAGACATCCTCCCTCAACCCGCATGAAGCAGTTTATGATGCCATCCAATCTGTTTTCGATGTTCCTATGGATGATCTTCATCTAGTGGCCTCGGATCCTTACCACCTGCCCTACTGGTTAGAACCTTCACTTCCTATTATAGATTATCTCTCGTAGACTTTTCCATCGGACAATTCTATTATAGAGATTATGAATACAAGTACATTCGTATGGGAGGATCACCATCATAGATCTTCATTCCTCCCCAATACTAGTGCGGAAGATAATGATTTTGGATCTCTCTTAGGTACTGATATTGTCAACGATCCACAAACACCTATCTTGTTGCAAGATTCTGAGTCTGAAGGCAATTTATGCAACATTACCAAAACAGTTCCAATCGACATATCAGTCAAGTCTTGAACTATTGAACATGTTCACATAGGGCATAACTGTTTAATAGCTTAAACTGAAGAGTATAAAGCACTTTTTAAAGAATTCCAAGATATTTTTTCCTGGTCCTATGAAGAAATGCCTAGGATAGATTCATCCATTGTAGTCCACAATATCAAAACATATCCTACGGCCAGACCAATTAGGCAAAAATTTAGACAAGTCCATCCGCGAAAGGTTGCGGCTATCAAAGCTGAAGTCGAAAAACTTCTGAAGGTAGGATTTATCTATCATGTACCCCTGACGGGATGGGTATCGAATATTGTTCCTGTGAACAAAAAGCAGGGAACTATTCGAGTCTATATCGATTTCCGAGATCTGAATAAAGCTTGTCCCAAGGACAACTTTCCAACTCCACACATCGATCAGATTATCAATAATTGTGTTGGGAGTGTCATCTTCTCATTAATGGATGGCTTTTCTGGCTACAATTAGATTGAGATATTTCCCGTCGATCAGCATAAGACAACATTTATATGCCCGTGGGGAACCTTTGCCTACAAGAAGTTACCTTTTGGCCTTAAGAACGTTGGGGCCACATTCCAGCGTGCCATGTCCTATGCGTTTCAAGACATTAAGAATATTGTGAAGCCTTACCTCGATGATCTCCCTGTGCACTCACAGCTACAGTAAGACCATCCTCGGCATCTTAGAGACATTTGACTGAGGTGTCGCCCTTACAAGATACGACTAAACCCACACAGATGTGTTTTTTGCGTTGAGATGGGATGTCTCTTAGGCTTCATAGTTTCCAAGGATGGTATTCGGATTGATCCCTTAAAGATTGCTGCAATACTCGCTTTACATGCCCCAACCAACCTACTTGAACTCCAAAGTTGAAAGGGAAAGCAAACTTTCTTCGACGTTTTGTTTGTAACTTCACTGAGAAAACGCATGGTTATATGCATCTCCTTAAGAAGGACACTCCATTCTTCTGGGATGACTAGGCCCAATGCGCCTTCAATAATCTCAAACATGCTCTGACTCATTCACCCATCATACACCCCCCAGGTTATTCAAAAGATTTTCTCTTGTATGTTGCTACCTCTACTACTACTATCGAAATGGTTTTAGCTCAAGAGGACTAGAACGGCCTAGAACACGTGATTTATTATGCCAGTAAGAATCTTCTAGATTTTGAAACTCGATACTCATGTGTGGAGAAGCTAGCATTGGCTACGGTCATTGTTGTCCAAAAATTCCGTCACTACATCCTGCTTCGCACCACTATTATACTCGCAGACCAAAACCCTATGTACTACATTTTGACTCATCAGGTGCTAGGGGGAAAATAGTCCCGATGGATTGTTATCCTACAAGAGTTCGATCTTGAGTTTGCCAAAGCTACTTCAAAGAAGTCATTAGTTTTTGCCGAGCTGATGTGTGATCTTCCCTGTGCTTTAATGGATTCTGAGCCCAGTGATTCATTCTTGGATGAATTTATGTTCCTAATAAGCACAACTGACCCGTGGTATGGAGATTTAATAATTTATCTCCAGACACATTGTTTTCAGCCTATTATATCTCATGAAGATTGTCGTTGTATTCGTCACCACGCAAAGTACTATCTTATCCTCAATGATACCTTGTATAGACGTGGTATAGATACCATTCTCCGACGATGCCTCACCCATGATGAGGCTGAACAAGTTCTTAATGACTTCCATTTAGGAGCATGTGGCGGTCATCTTTCTGGGATGGCTACAACTTAGAAAATCCTACGCGCTGGCTATTTCTGGCCTTCTATTTTTAAAGATTGTCATGAGGTTGTTAAGAAATGCCCACCTTGTCAACACTTTTACCCGAAAAAGCGCACCCACCCTACTCCGTTACACCCCGTCATTGCCATTGGCCCTTTCGCCAAATGGGGGATAGATTTCATGCATTGTAAGCCTACCTTAGCCGGGGGGCATGGTTACATCTTAGTGGCCGTGGATTATTTCACTAAGTGGGCTGAGGCTATGCATACATATGCAGAGGATGGTAAGACTGCTGTCTTTTTTCTTTTTAACCATGTAATAGCTAGGTTTGGAGTTCCTCAGTCTATTGTCACTGATCACGGATCACATTTCTGAAATCAGATGATGAGAGTTAAGTGCTAAGTTGGGTTTTCGCCATGAAAACTCAACCCCCTATTATCTACAAGCTAATGGTCAAGTTGAGGCCATTAACAAAGTTTTAAAAACTATGCTACGTCGAATGGTTGGAGATCACAAATCCAACTGGCACCGGACTCTCTTCTCGGCTCTTTGGGCTTATAGAACTTCAGTGAAAACAACAACTGGTTTTACAACTTTTTAATTAGTATATGGACTAGAATCTGTCCTACCTATTTAGTGTCAGATTTCGTCTTTGAAACTTGTCGTTGAACTTCTCCCTAATACTTCTACCGATGAAGAAAGGTTTTTATATTTAACCAACCTTGACAAAACTAGATGAGATGCTGCCTTAGTTAATGAGGCACACAAAAAACGCGTCAAGGCGCAATACGATAAATCTGTCGAACCTCGCATACTTAATGAAGGTGACCTAGTCCTGACTTATGATCAGAGACATGATAAGCTAGGAAAAGGGAAGTTTGAAAAGATGTGGTATGGTCCTTTTATCGTTTCCAAGGTTTTAGAAAAAGGGGCCTACGAGCTCGTGGATTATGATGGAATCCCCTTCGGGAAACCTCGCAATGGGTTGTACCTGAAGAGGTACTATGCCTAGATCATTCATGTATGGTACCTTGTATATATGTACATTATTTGACTTTTCAGTGTGTTTTGGTGCTTTCAATATGGTTTTGAGTTTAATGTCTAGACTGTTTATACCATGTTTTGGTTATGCAGATCAGATGGCTTTTTATGGCTTTTTCGATAGTGCTTGCCGCCATACCCTGAACCTTGCCTTAGCTGCTTGGGTTCGGTATTCCCTTCCACACAATCTAGTGAGTTCAGGAGCAGATTGTATTGGCCCTGCCACCAACAATATCGCCGAGTATGAAGCAGTCATAGATCTCTTGACTGAGGCTGCATCCCGGGACATTCGTGACTTGGTAATATTTATGGACTCGCAATTGTTGGTTTGTCATTTAAACCAGGTTTACACCATTCGAAACCCTATACTAGTCCATCTCTATTGAAGGGTACATTTATTAGAAAGGTCATTTGAAGTCATTACTTACAGGCATATCCATAGGGAAGACAATGCAGTTGTTGATTCATTGGCAAATTGTATCCTAGACTGGTATATTGCTCATTCATAGCATGAAAGTTAAACATGGTTAATAACATTGTAAATAAATAGTGAGGACATATAAAAACTCATGTAAATACATTTCCCATTTGAAATGTTTTTACAAAAATAGGTCACGAGACCTCATCTAAAGCATCGTGGCTTTCAGGCAGCACAAAATCATACAAAAATATGAAGCTATGGCAGCTTTTAGTGATACATCATGTAGGAGCTAGTGATGCTCATGGTAGCACATAACGACCCACACTACTCTACGTAGCAGATGGTTGAAACGGCCTGGCACCCCTGCTGTGTACCTCTGATATCGCATCGGGAGATCATCAATGGATACATCGGGTATGTCCAATGTCAACCTCTCTAGGTTCTCCTCCAGCTCTACCATAGGGTCATCGTTGAACAAATTGAGCTCCCGCTCGTCTGTCCATTGAGGATGATCCCCTAGGTCGTACAACTCCTACATCTGCATGAAAATTTTAGGTCTCGTTACTATACATACAAAATAAAAAACATTAAAATACAAAAAACACAAATATCTATCTTAGGGTTTTGTTTCTTACCCATGTCTGCCCACTGTCCACCAGTTGGAAGTGGTAGGTCAGGGTCTCCCCTGAAATCAGTGCCTGCATAATCATAATCCTCAATCATGAGGATCTGGTCACTAAGCCATCGGAAGAATGGAGCCCCGAACTTCACCTTCCCTTTGCATGCTCTTGTACGGACCATGATCCTAACCCACCTCAACATACGAGGGTCTCTCGCCCTTAGTTCAGTAAAAACCACTTGGGGTCTCAGCTGAGGGACCCACTAAAAAAAGAAACAGGCTAAGATAGAACCATAGCCAAACTGTTTTAGTTCTCCCTGCTGACACTTGGGTCAGTTGGTCTTTAAAGACCGGTAGCAATGCCTCCGCCTAGTTGAAAACTGTAGGTGCCATAGGCTCTATCGCATACAACATATGTGCCCTAGAACCCTAATGAGGCCATTGGCTCCCAGCCAACCTCTGCATGGTAAAAATAAGAGTGCGGAGAGGAAGATCCACTACTGCCTTTATGGGAATCTTCTTCCCTGAAGTTCTAGTACCAGGAAGGCAGTGGTGATCAATCAGCTCTTGAGTAGTCACATCCCCTCCACAGGAACCAGTTAATGAAATCGGGGCACCCCGTCTCGACAATCCAGTTAAGAAGTAGATATCTTCTACCTCAATGGTCAACACATGTGCCCCCACCTCAAAGTATTGTTGGTCCGGATTCCACATATGGAGTATATACTCTAACAATATCTCATGAGACACCATACTAGGTGTGCGGAAGAACTTGAGGAGGCCGCAGTTCCTTAATGCGGCTACACATCCTGCATTTCTTTCAGTAAGGGCATCATCATCATAATGATGTCATTCCTTCCATATCACCATTTTTTACCTCTGAAAACCTGCCAAAAACCATTGATGGATTAGTTAAAAGCATGCCCAATCAGTAAAATCAATCAAAAGCTTGTATTTTTTCTTTTCCACACGTTTTTATAAGCTCAGGACGACACCACCTGAGCCCTGTTTGCACAGAGCGGTGGCACCGCCTGAGCGCAGTTCTCACGGTGCACCTACTGTCCCGTAAGGGGCAGGAGCGGTGCCTGCATTTTAAGATTAGGGACTGCCTAGAATGGCCAAAAACCCTCCTAAAACCAAAAATAAATACTTAAAAGTGAAAGATTAGGGTTTTGTCTTTTACCTGGCTCTAACGACACTCAAATCGGACGGTTGGATCTCCCGGAATCAGCAGCTGAAGATCTGGTTCGAAGTTGCTTCAAAATGCTCTTGACTAGTGGTAAATAGTGAAATGTTTTGATTTTTACTATTTGAAATGACTTTTATATAGCTATTTTAGGGGTTTTTAATGTCATTTTTATATTTTAAAATCGTTATCATTATAAAATCCATCCGTATGACTCATTAAAAGTCATTTTTTGAGAAATTAACGTTGCTATTAAGTTTTGCAGGGGTAGAAATGAAAACAGTAAAAGTCTATGGGGAGTTTGTTTTTTACTTTTTCGTACTTCCTTAAAACAGAAAAAGTCCCCGAGCGTTTGTTTCGACACTTTGGTCACACTCTCAGAACTCGGTATCAAAGTTCTGGGTCTTTTTTCTGATTCTTTTTAGGCTTGTAAAATTGTTCATCGTTAAAAAAGGGACCTAATGGAGTCTCCTTTAAGCTCTTTTCGAACTCCCTAAATATGAAAAGATTGTCGAGTACTTGTCTTCTTCATACTCGTAAAAGTATTTGAAGAGTCGTCTCTCCGACGGTAGGTTATCTCTTTTTCGGTTTGGATAGACTATTTTACGAAAAGGACCCTTTGGAGTTTTCTTTTGTTTTCGTTCAAACTCTCTAAATATGAACGATGCCGAGTTTGCTTTCATTGGACTCGTTAAACTAAACATTGAGAGACCCTTTTCTGGGATCGAACCCCTCTTTTCCCAGGTTCGTGAAATGTATGGGAATGGACTTGTCTTCAGATAAGCTTAAATGAGTGTTTGTTACCCTATTTGAACTTGTAAAAACAAAAACAGACACTCATCAATCATGATGGGGGAGATAAATGAAAGAGCTTATTTTTGCAAATCCAATGGCAGTCGTTTGTCACCTTTGAACATGGCACTTGTTTCCATATCATTCAGTCAATTGGGTATTCAACTGACCAACAAGTCGATCCACTTTCATGAGTCATGCCACTCCTTTGAGTTTTTCAAAAGAATGCATTTTCCACTGTCGCATTGTGTGTCTGTCTAGTCTAGTCATGCTGCCAAGTCTTTCGTCACGCCGCCCAATGTTCAAAGGAAGAAAGAAGTTTACCTTTGCAGTTAAAATAGCCCTTGGGTCAGTACTTTGAGTCAGTCCTATGGTTATGTTATCTACGATATTCCAAAACTTTGTTCCAAGTTTTGTGTCGTTGATGTGGGATTCATTATGGCCCTCCGTCGACGAGACTATTCCTGTCGACATCAACTCATCATCCAGGAAATAGTCTTAGAAACAAATATAGTACCTTGAGATCTCTATGCCTTAATGACAGATTCTCTTGCTATCGACAAAGGTTCACATCATTGGCCTTTGATCGAAAGACTCTACTGGGTGTTTGACACCAAGACATCTATTCACATTCAGTAGATTGTACTAGGGTACCTTGGGAATCATTGACATCAATGGTGATTTCCCTCGCACTTATTAACGGTTCACATCATTGACCGGTAATCAAGTGGTTTCTACCATGTTTGACTTCAGAACATTGTAATCACCTGGATAGAATCGTACTTTGTGGAAGATGAGACGAAGACCCTGGGTATTTGTTAAGCGCTCATAGCTTGCTCCCCAGGTTGCAATGGAGTATATTGTATGAAGTACCAGCATGGATCCACATTTGTATGGTCGTGGTTATGCTCAAATTTGCTTCTGTATGACATAGATCTACATTGTATATCTGGTAGCTATGTCCAAGTTTGAGTCTTCTATTACATGGATCTACGATGTATTCTAGTAGCCATGGTTGTCTATTCCTCTCATGGATCTGTCTTGTATTGGTCTACAACCATGATGAGGTTACATCTATTCATGAGTCAAAGTATTGATGAATTGTAGATGCATGTTCGATGACACTCTCCGATCAAGCTGGCTCTTATCTTGAAGTGATAACTTGCTCTGTCAAAGCTCTTGCCTATCATATCCCTCTAGCCTCATGCTTTGGGGGGCATTCTATTACACTCAAAATCTATCACCAGCATGTGATAGGATCCCTAACACAAGACATTTGACCTCAAATCCCAAACTTGAAGAGAATCCTGCTCCATATGTTGATTCCAACATATAAATTTGTAGCACCACTTCTACCCTCAAGCAGATAAGCGGTACCCTATTCAACACCGCCCTAGTTGTGTAAGAACCAGGCGGTGCCACCTCCATTAACCTATGTTGTTGGCGCGGTTCCTACCCATCACTACTCTCTCATAAAGGGGTATAAGTAGTGCCCTTGTTAAAAGGTGAAAAAAGGAGTTTTCTCGAGGATTCTAGATCAAGAGTCTCGTGTCTAACCTTATCCCTACTCACCTGGGTTGGTTAAGGTCGAGATCCCTCTTTGTAGGATCTTATAGCCACCTCACCCACCAATCTCTCAACCATTCTATCCATTTGAGACCTATAAATACAAGCTCATACTCCATGGTTGAGGGGGAGAGAAGAATAGTAAAGTTATGTTGTTGAATTGATACCATGGCTTAATCCATCAGAGAGCAATTGTGGAGCTAGTTGGAGCTATCGAGGGCAAGGTGCTAGTCTTGTGAAGGAGTGTATCGGCACTAAGGTACATGGTTGTAAGCTCTTTCATTTATTTTCTGATGTAAAGTTGATTTCCTTCCCACATGTTTGTTGTGTTAATCTCACATATATGTTATTGGATTCCTTAGTCACTAATATGGATGTGTAAATGATTTTCTAGTAGCTTTGATGTCTTTGTATGTTTGATATGTTTTACAGGTATACAGGTCTTTCATCGGAGTTACATTTTTAGCGTCTATAATGTTTAGGGAAGGTCTTCAACCGATTTATCCACTCATTTGTTCTGGATTTGAACCATTTAGACTAGAGGAACAACTTTTGTCCGCAAAAGGTGATATATTCTTGATAACACTTGTGGATCGCCCTTGTAGAACATATTTGAATCTAGCAGAGAGAGGGATCATTGGTAAATTTACGAGCCTCTGGCCTTCACCCAAGGCAATCGATGGATGGGTTCAGCGAAATTGAAGGCCTCTCGTCTCTGAAGGAATTCGAAACCACCTGGTAGGCAGAGGTTATTATGTCTTCATTTTTTACTCAGCTGAAGACCGTGATCTCATTTTTTGAAACGCTCCATATTTCATGGGCCCTCAAGGGCTATATCTGAATAAATGAAGTCTGTACTTTGATCCTACCCAGGACGTGCCTTCAATCCTTCTTGTCTGGGTACAGCTCCCCCATCTACCTTTACATTGCTGGAATTCAAAATCTCTTAAAACCATCGGGAATAAACTAGGAAAATACATCGATAGGGTAGAAAGGAAAGAACAATATTTGTGTGCAAGAGTATGTGTTGAAGTTGATTTGGAGATAGCGTTGCCCGAGGCGATCAAGGTAACGGTAGTCGATTGGTCACACATTAAGGAGTTCGACTATGAGCAACTCCATTTCAAGTGTCTTCATTTTCATGGCTATGGCCATTTTGCTCGAAACTGCGAGAAACAAACAGAGGAAGAATCTGAGAAAGAGAAGGTTGATCAGTGGACACAAGTTCAGAAAGTAGGCACTTCCTTACATGCTAGTAGAACGAAAGGTAAAGGAGGATTTGCAGGGAATGGAGGCCCTTCTACTGGAAAGAGATTCCCTGAACCTCATGTTGCAAGAAATGCTACTGTTAAACCAAATCCTTTTGTTGTTCTAAGTTCACTAGAAGATCAGAATTCACCTACTCTTGAAGAGGGTGAGGTGTAGCGACCAAATGCGTAGGTAGAAGACGACCCATAGGAACAATCTGGAAAAGCAATTCTAGAAATCCCTAGCGTAGTTGCAACACCGCAAGAAACCCATGGCTCACCAACATGCACCACCTCTTCATGCTCTTATGCAGATACGATTAAGAAGAAGCCGATAGATAGCTCTGGTTCTTCTGAAGAAGATTCTTTTGAGAGAACCACCCAAAAGACAGGAAGGAAGTCCTGAAAGAAGGTCAGAGAAGAAGAGGTTGAGAGATTAAAGATGCAGGGTGGTCAGTCTACAATCGAAATGTCAAAAGCCATAAATACGCGGGCTAGAGCCCCAAAGGGAAGCCCAACACCTTTCTCAGGTAAATAATGCAGACCATCTCTTGGAATTGGATGGGTATGGGCAATCCAACGAAAGCAGAAGCAGTTAAAGATTTATTACAAATGGAACCTTTCGATATCCTCTTGCTCCAAGAGACAAATATAGAAGATGAAGCTATTCTATCCTTAAGCAGATCAAAGTGTAAGAAAAATGTCAATAAGGGGGTCAGTGCACGAGGTACTTCAAGGGGCCTCACAACCATATGGTCCGAGGACAAGTTTCTTTTGAAAAGGTTCTTTTTCAACCCAAAATTGGATTTACACAGAACTTCAACACATACCAAGCAAGATTTCTTTGGATCTTTTTAATCTGTATGTCCCAATAAATTTTCTAGAAAAAAGGGACTGTTGGAACACTCTTTCAGATTTCTCAGAAGTATACACCCCAACGAACATCACAGTGGCAGAGGATCTCAACATCATTCTAGACCCTAAAGAGAAAAAAGGTGGAGTCCAGGGTAAAGACCCTTTCCATGACTTGGTGGAGTCTTTGATTCATGCTTGGGACCTTCTTGACTTCAAACCTAAGAAAGGTCGATACACCTGGACCAATAACAAAGTAGGGGCTGCCGACATTTATGCCCGCCTAGATAGGTATCTAGTTCAAAGTTCCTTGATGGATGGGAAAATCTTAATCTCATCGAAAATTCTACCTAATATAACTTCAGATCATAATCACATTTCTCTGTTGCTAGAAGAAGAGGAAGATCTAGGCCCTATCCCATTTCGATTCACTCCTCTTTGGATAAGGAGAGATGGTTTCCTGGAAACTATGACACAAGATTGGTCCCAATATGTCGAAGGATCCCCCAACTATGTTTGGGAGCATAAAGTTAAGTTTACTAAGCATGCCTTGAAAAGTTGGGAAAAAAAACCCATCACAACTCCAATGAGGAGACAGAAAAAGACAGTGCATATTTTAGTAGATATCTAGATAGGCATGGAGGAAACAAAAATTACCAAAACTCAACTAGTCATCGAGCAGACCGCTCAGTTAAACTCCTATTTCTCCTTTCGCCAGGAAGAGGAGTACTTGTACCTTAAGTCTCACAGCCTCTGACTGCAAGCTGGTGATAGAAATACTTCATTCTTCCATAGACAATGCAGAGCTAGACTATCGTGAAATCACATTTATGAAATCTCCTCTCGGGAGGGGGAGTCATTAAAGGTCACTCTCAATTAAAGTAGGCTGCTGTAAGGCACTTTCACCAACTATTTCAGGAGGACGACACCTATGATGAAGAAGTCACTACTGATTTTTTGTCAAATATCCCCTCTCTTGTTAGTGAAGAGATAAATGTTGGCTTAATGAAGCCTTTCACTAAAAAAGAAATAGTGGATGTTATTTGGGAAATGGAACCGAATAAAGCCCCCGGGTCGAATGGCTTCTCTATACATTTTTATAGAGTTTGCTGGAATGTAATAAAAACATATCTTCTCTGCATGGTCAAAGCCTCCCAAAAAAATCCAAAGTGGGAGGGTGTACCAATTCCACCTTCCTTGCTTTAATTCCAAAAGAAGTTAACCCGGAGACTTTTGACAGATTTCGGCCTATCTCACTCTACAATGCTTCTTACAAACTTCTTGCCAAACTCTTAGCCAATAGAATCAAGCCTTTGTTAGGGAATCTAATTTCTCCTCTCCATGGAGGGTTTGTAAATGGAAGGCATCTCATAGACAATGTGATCCAAGTGCAAGAAAGTCTTCACTCCAGTTTCCTAAGGAAGGAGAAATGCATGCTCATCAAGCTAGATATGGCAAATGCCTTCGATCGTGTCAAGCTCCACTTTCTCTATCAAGTCCTCCTCTATTTTGGCTTTAGTGTTGATTTTGTTAGCTTGATCAAAGCCTGCACAGATAGGCCCTGGATAGCGCCCCTCATCAATGGTAGGTCAACAAAAAAATTTCAAGCCACTAGAGGACTCTGCCAAGGGTGTCCCCTGTCACCCTTTCTCTATATCTTGATGGTTGAATCCCTAAGCAGAAAGCTAACAGCCAAGAAGGAAGAAGGCTGTATTCCAGGCATCAAGGTAGCAAGAGGTGTGGACCTTATCAATCATGCCCTCTTTGCGGATGACTCTCTCCTTCTGGGAGGGGACTCCTTAAAAATTGCAAGGGCCTTCAACGAAATACTCCAAATTTTTTGCTTAATCTCAAGATTTATGATTAACAAAAGAAAAAGTGTTGTCTATGGATGGAATGTAGATCATCCATCAATCCTTAGAATAGCTCATTCATTGGGATTCACTGTATTTGATAAGTGGGACAAGATCAAATATATGGGCCTTCCATTAACCTTGGGTCCAAGTCCTCCTTCGCTTTGGCTCGAAGTTGTAAGTAAGATAAAAGCAAAAATAGTATCCTAGGGTGGCCAATGGTTAACAAAGGCTGGGAAGTTGGTTTTGTTAAAGGCGGTACTTTCAGCCCTCCCCATATTCCAATCCTCCCTCATGCTTGCTCCCAATTCTATCATGGTTCATATTTCCAAGCTTCTTCGAGATTTTCTTTGGAAAGGTGGCAAAGGAAATCAGAGAAAGTTACATCTGGCAAGCTGGGATATTCTTAAAAGACCAATCCTGGAAGGTGGATTGCAGATTCAAGACCCTGGACAAGCTAACTTGGCCTTGGTAGGGAAAATAATATGGCAATTGTTCGCAGACAAAAATCATTCTGTAAGTAAGATAATTTGGATGAAATACCTCAATGGAGGTTCTTTGAGAAATTTAAAAACAACAAATACTCCTACAGGCACAACAATTTGGAACTTATGTAGAAAAGGAATATATCACTTTCAGCAACATCTATTTAGAATATCAGTCAATGGTCTGAGAACCTTTATGTGGGAAGACAATATTCAAGGGAACCCCCCTCTAGCCTCATTAATCTCCTTAAATGAGATCAAGTTATGGTTAGTTAACAAAGGCCTTCTTCGGCTCACAGACATCTACTCTTGGTACAACTCTGGGAACTAGACAGGATGGATATTTTGGGAGGTCCCATAACTCCTTCTCTCTCAAAAGAACTTGTTGATTACAACACTTTCGGGACTTTTCCTAGTTCACCGCTCTATTATGGACAAATGGGGATGGGGAAGGACCAAAATCTATACAGCGGCTCAAGGTTTCTCCTCTTTACAACCTCTTCAAGCCTCTATTTTGTCCCCTGCACTTTGGAAAGCAATTTTGTCTCCCTTCAATCTTCCTAAGGTGAATTTCTTCACTTGGGTACTTATGCATAAACAGGCTCTGACATGTGGCAATTTGAACAAACGAGGGTTCCACGGACCGTTTAGATGTTGCTTCTACAACTCTGCCTTCGAGACTTCAAATCATGTATTTGTATACTGTGAATTCACTTAAATAGTGTGGGAATTGGCCCTGCAATGTCTAGGTACCTCCGTCCCTTCTAAAATAACAATATTTCCTCTGTACATCTCTTGGAAATATCATAATCATGGAAAAAGAGATAAAAACGCAGTTTGGAATAAGATCTAGCAAGATCTTCGAAAACACCTCTGGTGGAAAGTGTGGTTGGCAAGGAACGAGTGGGTATTTAATAACAGGTCTTCAAATCCAGTGACCATGGAAACTAAAGTGAAATCTCTCTTGCTGGAATTTGCAGGTAAATAGGTTTCAAATTCCTCTTTATATCCAAAAGAATGCTCGTGGCTGGGATCCTGCTCGACTGGTGAGAGGAGGGAAGTAATAAAAATATCAGGGAAACTTCCTTCATGGCGGTTGTGTTTCAGTGAAGCTGAATATTCCACGTGGTGGCAGATGAATTCTATAGCCGCTGTCTTCTTTGATGGAGCGTCCAAGGGGAATCCCAGGACCACAGGCGTAGGGGGTATGATTCTCTCCTCGGACAGGTTGCTTGAAACTTGCTTTAGCTGGGGACTAGGAATAAGTTCGAATAATCAAGCAAAAAACTACAGTATTCTCAAAGCATGTCATATTTCTAAGGAGCTCGGGTACAATAAAATCCAAATTATTTGAGACCTAGAGTTGTTGATCAAACTTTTAAATTCTGAAGATCAGTTTTGTAATCCTGCTTTGAATAAATATCTGCAACGAATTCACAATACTTTGAAAGATTTTGACAATTTCGTTTCTTATCACATACTGTGAGAGCTAAATAAACAAGCAGACTCTGGCCAATAAAGACTGTCTGTTTTCACAAGGACACCTCATCATCAATGGAGGACAAAGCTCGCTTCACCCTCTCCCTTAATCGAGTTTCAACAAATAGCGATCGGTCTTTCTGAGGGCTATATTTTTAGGATTTATTTTCTCTGTAAGAACTTTGATCTCCATGAAGAATGTTGTCTACTCTTTTTGTAATTGGTTGATTAGTCAATAACCCAACCAAGTTGCCACTTTCAAAATAAAAATTATCCATTTGAGTTAAAAAAAATTAAAAATTACTCGATCTAGAAATGAACCCACACAATCTGGTTGAACATTTTCATCATATCTCATGCACGAGGTTTTACTCATGCTACAATCATATTCCTACAAAATTATTTGTGTTTTAATTATGATAGTGATTGTGGAGATCTGTTTAATACACTGCAATGAGCGCTACATTTTATGAAATGTTGTGTAATAAAGATCGCCATTTAGTTTCTTTATTAGAGAGATAAGAAGTGATATTTTGATAATGATTTTTATTATTTTGATAATGAGTTTATATTATTTCTCATTGGTAATTTTATTACTTCAAGAGTGGATATTCTCTACTTGTTGTAATTTAAATTTTGGTATTCAATGTGGATGAATGGAATGGATTTTGTAATGAGGTAATGAGGAATAGGAGAAGGCAAAATTAGATTCCATGTTTTAAAACTTGCACAATTAACATCTTTAATCTTTGAAATTAATATTATTGTTTTCTAAGAATTAAATTTAAATTATTTAGTATTAATGAGGGCATGGTTAGTTGGTTAAAATCCTCTTTGTGAATATTTTTTTAAATCCATTATACTTTGGAATTCCAACACCCTAATGACTTGCTTGTAACAGTGAATGACAAACTTACAACTCTTTTGAGCTAGTTCTAACGTTCGTGGTAGTCCTTTCAATGTGATAGTGATATGTTTACCACATTCTAAGGTTGGTATTTTTATGAGTGGGTAGAACCTTTTGACATCTCTACGACGTTTTGGGAGTATTCAACCATCACATTTTGATGTGTCCTGTAAATAATAAAGAATTGTAAATACATGTTATAGATTTAAAATGCCCAATGTTTTAGACGTCCAAGGGGAGTCCATCATCAGGGGATCACAATGCCATGAGTGAGATGGTTAATTATGCCTGAGAGCGAGCTCATAAATACTATATATTTATTGAGATGGTGTCCAATGACATTTTTGTGGCACACTCCCGAAACCAAATTAAAATCAACCATATAAGTTTAGTACTTTCAACGATGTTATATTGTTGGCATGTGGTCAGAAAACCAATGAGAGATCAAATAATACTTGATTCTTGGAATGTGTGGTAAATATGATGGGTTGGTAATGTGTCGATGGAGTATTGAAAGACCGATTTCGTGTTACAAAAATCATTGTTGGTTGCATTATCACATGGTCACCAAACGATGTCGAAATTGAGATGAAGGACCCAACATGAAGATAACTCGATTTAGTTACAACAAAAATCCATCAACAATGAAAGTGGTAATACATTTGGGCTTACTATTTATAAGGTAAAACCTTCCTTAATTTTTCTTAGTCTTAAGGCAGTAAGTGAATTGTCACTTTCTCTATTGCATTGTGATTGTGTATCATGGCTTGAGGCATGTATATTGTTCATGTATGCCTTCAAGTCATTCTCTTCCCTATTTGTACCATTCAATTCCTTTTTGTAAAGTCTCTTCAAATATTCTATATTTGAAACCATGTCTTTTAAGTACACACTTGAATTCACTTTTTAGGGTTGTGTGCTTCTTGTACTTGTCTTCTTTAGCACCTCAACAACGATCTCTTATTGCTAGTTTGGCTCTAATATTTTAGACTAGTTGCTTAATCATATGGCACCATCAAAGGATTATTCCTCTCATATCTTGGAGAAATCAACCCTACGACCCCAAGGGAGGTTCTATCATAACTAGGGAAAACAAGGTATCAAACCCTTATGGGGGAACTTTGGGTCACCCTTCATTATTCATTGCTATATCATTTATGTGTTAAATATAATATTATTTATTACATTATATTAGATATTAGTACAAACTTCTATTTTTCAAAGAAATTGAGCTATATATGGAGGTTTAGTTAAGAGGTGGAATACTCTCATAGAAACTTGTCACAAGTCCCGTATTCATCAAAATAAGATTCAACACCTACAACAATGCTCATCCAAATGAGTTCATTCCATTTATCTTCTCACATCTAGTGCTTAGTTTAATTATCTCACCAAAAGATATTATGGAACTAACCTAAGTAACTTGGATTTCCTTCATTGAAGTGTCATTAATTATTTGTTGGAAACCCTAACTAACCTAAAACCCTGGATAACTAGTTAAGATTAAAACGTTAATTGATATAACAGAATTTCTCCTCTCTTTTATCTTCATGTTTTACCATCCCTTAAGATTTCTAAGTTTTTCCTAAACTAGAGTGACGACCTCACTCTTTCCTTACATCTTATGATACCATGGTTCTGTTCTCACACTACATTTTGGATACTCCATTAGGGATTTCCAATCAAGCGTTCCATTGAACTTCAATTTAATCAATGGATATGAGTCAAAAAATCATTGCCAAGCTACCCTACTATTTCAAATATTTACCTAATAAATAGAAAACCCTAGTTGAAAATATCATTCTAAGCACTTAATTTCACCACCCTTAACCTAGGTATTTAGATAGCTTGGCATCATATTAGGTTTCCACCACTTAGAGATCCTTTAAGTTTATGAAATATGATGAAATTTGCAATTGTCTCACTAATGATGGGAAAATGATGCTCTATTGTTCACCAAACTCATGATGTCACAAATTACAATTTGATTGCATGCAAAATGCAAAGATTGCACATGGTGAAATTGTAGTCAATATTGGCTTAACTAATTACATTGTGAGACATACTGCACTCAAGGATTTGTTGACACAGTTATGTCGATAGGGGTTCACTTCTCACTGCTGTTGACATCTACCGACACAGACTCCCTAAACATCGACCCAAAAAGGATTTACCCTTTCCAGCAACACCTGTGGGGCAGGTACAGTTTCACTCGAGATGTCTAGGGGAGGGCTACAGGAACCAAGTTTCCGCAGTGGGAAGAAGACTTCATACTATCTTTTACCCAATTCCAATATTACCCATAAATCTAGGTTTGTAACCACACTATTAACCAGATATACTTATCATCATTATTTGCAATCGTATTAACCTAGATTTAGATCAACAAAGACATCAACATACATTAAATCGATAAGTACCACGATACTTCGCATTATTCACCGTTAAAGGGAAAACATAAATGTAGCATAATTGTTCATCAACTTATTTGATCCATCGCAGATTTAACCCATTAATGCAGAAAATAGTTTATCAACACGTAACTAACATTCGAAACATCTTCAGATACAACACATTCCATAGAGACAAGACATTACAACTCAAAGGATCAAAATGTCGATCAAATTCACTTCATAAGATAAAGTCTTCATAACACCAATACCATAAATGAATTGTAAAATACAAAAAACATTCCTCAATCGATTGATGCTAAGCTCATCGATAGATTGATGCCTTTTTTATTTACAATCGTACTCTATTTATAGGCTCACTAGGCCGTTAAAAAATGGTCCACTTAACCAATCTCTCACTACTCAACCAAAATACCCTAGTTTGTCGGTTTCTTCCTCCATCGTGGTTGACTTTTATCTTTGTTGACATCCTTTCTGTCGATGGCGATAGTGCACTTTGTGCACTCCAACACCTTGCCAAAATCCCCCCAACAAAAACTTGTGGCTCATCCTCGAGCCACCTCAGCTGGAAGCAACCAGTGCATTCAAATTTTCCTTGAACTCATCATATTATGTTCTGACTTGGTCGACGACTTCTCTGACCTTTGGCCTAAGTGTTGCGCACTCTTCCACTTCCAGTTTTATCAGATTATCTTCACTCATCTGTTGTACTTTGCTCAGCTCCACCTTTGTCTTCATGATCTTGTCCATGGCCTTGGGTGCCAATTGATCTGCTATACTCTGCAATTCATCCAAGTTTGTTGTTTTCCATTGGTGCCTTATACAGGCCTTGTTAGCGCGCTGCCCAACTCTTTTAGCTTTGCCACCTTGGTTACTTGTGCAAGTGGGGCCATCATTTTCAGTGACCCCCTAAATGCTGTCAATTGTGCTTCTGCCTCAACAAGTTGCATGTCTAGTTGGTGCAACTGCTCGTCTTCTACTAAGCTACCCCAAAACTGTGTTATTTCCTCCACAATCGTCTGCACTACCTTCTCTAATTATCCAATATCTATTGTGGCATATTTTATTGCACTTCTCCTTTATGCTAGTTTCTCTGGCGGCGTGTTGGGTGTCGCTCTAGCCTTCAACTCCTCATTTTCCTTCCGCAGATATGCGACAACTTTCTCTAGTCTCAATACTTTCACTTCTGCAAACATTTTCAGACTAACTTTCGGTACCTCTTCGCAGGCCATGGAGATGACCCTCTCCAGTCTTTGCATGTCCTCGGATGCCTTGGTCTTTTCATTTGTGAGTGCCTCCTTTTCCACTTTTAGTTGCTGAAGTTCCTCTTTGGCGCTTTATGCTTAATGTTTGGACTGGAGTAGCTGATCGTGGATTGTTGCTTCGTGGTCTCTGATGTCTTCACTTTATGCGATATGAAGTCGTGTCAGTGTAGACACTGGAAGCAAGTTGAGTTCAAGTCCAATCAAGTCGTGCCCTCACAGTGTAGCATTGGTATCCTCATCCCCCGTTGTGATCGCGTGTGGTAGGGTCTATACTAGTCATACTCTTGTGGCGACGTCGACCTCAACTACCCTTTGCAATGCTCCTTCTTGCGGTATCCCCATCTAAAGCACTACACTCATGTGTGTCTGTAGTAGTTGTATGGAAGTATCATGTGGCATGTTGTGTTACTTTTGCTTGAATTTTGTTGGTCGGCATAGTAATTGTTGCCAATACCTTGTTCACTTGTTCATCGGAGAACCCTTTGGTTCCACTAACCTCACCTTACTCGAACCGACGATTCATGTGCTCTTTTTATTGTTGTTTCTCCAATTCTGACTTTGTTAGAGTTGTTGATGACATTTCATCTTGTGAATTGTCTTCCTCTTCTGAGTCCTTGTGTTCCTCTTGATCCTTTGGGATATCCGTCAATGGTCCATCTCCTGGGTCCGACAGTTCTTCATCCGCGAAGAGTATCAACAACCAGGAATAAGTGAATGGCTTACCAACCTCTTGTGCCAACATGCCATCCTCCATCAGCTCGTTTAGCAGGAACAAAGACCAATTCATCAGTACGCTAGTTATGCACTTCTCTGCGGATGCAATGAACCTTGATGTACACTGATTCGGGAGATTCTTCGACACTATCTTGAAAGTCAACAACTTTGGTATGATTTGCATTTCCTGATCGTTGATGGTTTCAATCACGTACGCCCTTTTATCCTTTACTACGCCATATTTGTTCCATAGCTTCGCTACCAGCTTCTTGTCATTATCTTTTCCTTAGAAGTACTGCGACAGATCGAACCCTGCCTTGGGTAGTCCGGTGATTTGGGATATCAAGTTGAACGTAATTGGGATATTTGTCCCTAGCCAAAAATAGACGCCATTGAAACATGTCAACATCTGCTTCATGCACACATTAACTTCTGTGGATTATCCAAAATGTGGTATATGGATGATCGACAGCAGACCAGACCACTGCAGTCCCAATTCCCATTATGCAAGATCTCTATTGATCGGACCTCTACCGTCGTGTGCTCTTTCCTTCCTTGGTGGTACATACCCAGGAATGTCTTCTATAGTCGGCCCTAGTGGCTTGCCTCTTGTCGTTGTTTCCTCTTCTTCTATAGTCGATGGACCTACTTCTCCCTCTATTGTGGCCCCCCTCGTCGAACCTCAGATTATTTAGGTTCTTCTATCCGGAGTGATCGAATGATTGGCGCTTCTCTTCTTCCTAATCGTTCGCCCTGCTATGTACACAATCTCCTACATTTATTCTACGATAGTTGCCCTTGCAATTGGTGTTTCTTGTGTGCTTATCCTCGAAATAATTTATGCCATGGTCTTTGCAACACTTCGCTTCGCACTTACACTTCTCTTTTCTCTAACTCTTCTTCTATTTGCTCTGATTCTTCCTTTCGATGCGCACAATGGGTCAAACCATGCCCCTTGGTCTAATTTTATAGCCTTTGATCCTTTCGTGCGAGGGATTTTAACCATCATTACTAAATTCTCATTGATTGACCAAATCCTCTATCGATTATGTAAATCCCATGCGTGCCTTGGTCATTAATTGCAAATCTTTCTAACTTGTGTCGTCACCCTCCTGGTGTGATTGCTTCATTTATTTCCCGATTTGACTAGTTATCGCCTCATCTGGTATCAACAAGTTCTAAACCTTGTCGCAGTTCAACTTTTCTCATCGCTCTTCCTTTTGTTGACATACTTTTCTTTAGATTTTTTCCTCTTTTTTTTGTAGTTATTAATATTAGTGTCGCATATGGCTATCCTAATAGGGCTTTAACCGACTCCCATTTACTAGTTTCGGCAAAATTACTCCATCTAACTGTTGCAGTTGTACCGCACCTCCATTGGTAATGAAGTGTATGATGTAGGGACCCACCCAATGCATTTGAAGCTTACCTGGGTATTTCATGAACTTGATGTCATAGAGGAGAACCATATCTCCGCGTTGGAAGTGTTTCGTCTTGACATGGCAATCATGCCATGCCTTCTGTCAATCCTTTTCTACTTGTTGATGAAAACTTGCGATGAAGTGATCCTCTTTGAGGCATACTAACTGCGACAATATATCTTCAATTGATCCTTTGTCGCTTATTCATGTTATGGCTGTTATAGCCAATATTTCTTCAATTGATCCATTCTGTAGGCCCATAATATCATAGGTATTTTCATATCCCAATCGTCATCATTCGTATTGCATACCTTAGTAAGCGTATTTTCCAGTATCTTGTTGAACGCCTCTACTGCACCATTTACTTGTGGATTGTATGGAGTACTTCTCTTATGTTGTATCTGGAATTCTTTAGTCATTGCTTTGTTTGTATGATTGACGAAGTGAGCTCCTTGACCACTCATCAATATCTTAGGACATCTAAATCGGGTAACCACATTGCAGAAAAGAACCTTGTTGTTGTCGCAGCTGTGTAATCCTTTATTGGTGTTGCTTCAACCCATCTTGTTAGATTATTAGTCGTAGTGATGATGTATCTCGCACATGCTATTTTCCTTGGTGGGTTAATAGGTACTACGAAATCGACTGCCCACTTATCGAATGGTTGTAGTGTTACTTAAGGTACTAACAACATATCATCTCTCCACGATGGTTTTTCCGTCCTTTGACATACATTGCAGCTTTTAGAATAATTTGTGGCATTGGCATGTATTTTTGACCACCACAATCCAGCTATAAGTATTTTTCTAGCAGTTTCCCGTCCTTCATAATATCCTCCTACAACCCCACCATGTGCCTCTATCAACACTCATTCTTACTCATGCAGAAGAACATATCGACGTAGAATTTCATCCGGCCCCATATTCTATAGTTTCCCTGCGATTAGTTGGAAGTCAGCATCTCTGACAACTAGTTGCTTCTTCTGAGTAGCGGTGAAATCCTTAGGGGATTTTCATGTCACCAAAAATTAAACAATTTGTTCGTAATGGTAATCAACCATTCAGACTCTAAACAGTTACACATCAGGTAGGTCGTCCTCTATGTTGTTTGGTTCTTCGCCTGATTCTATCCTTGATAGATGGTCGAGCCTTCCGTTTAATCGTCCAGGTTTTATAGTGATCTCAAAATCAAATTCTTGGAATAGTAGTAACCACTGACAGATCGTCCCCCCCAACACATGCTTATGGACCAAGTACTTCAATGTTGAGTGATCTGTAAACATTTTGAAATACCCTTCTAACGGGTAGTGGCGGAAATTTTGCAACGCATGCACAATCACCAATCCTTCTCTTTATGTTTTCATGTAGTTTTTTCTCTGCAGTAGACAACTTTCGACTTGTAAATGAAATTGGGTGATCAATTGATCCTTCTCCTGGTTGGGCCATTATTACTCCTAAAGCGACTGATGAAGCATCAACATGGACATGGAGCGCCTTTGTCCAATCCAAAAAAACCAATATTGGTGTTGTGACCATCTTTTGCTTTAGCGTATTGAGGCTCCTCTGGAACTCATCGTTCCATTCGAACATCGCATCATTATTCAATAGTTTCTCCATCGGTGTGGTGATCATTGCATATCCCCTTATAAACTTCCAGTAATACCCAGTGTATCCCAATGTTTCCCTCAATTGTTTCACTGTTGTTGGTGCCTGTAGGTCGACAATTATTTCAATCTTGGCAGGATCGACCAACATGCTTTCCTTGCATACTATGTGTCCCAATATGATCCCAAATGGTGCGCAAAATATACATTTCTTAATTTTCAATGAAATTTGATGTTGTCGACACCTTTCCAACATTAATTGAAGTTTCACAGTATGATATTTTACCAACCCATAGATGGTTAAATCATCCAAGTAGACAGCTAGGAATTTATGAATGAAGTATTTGAATGAAACGACAACTAACCTCGAAAATATCACAGGTGCATTCTTGAGACCGAATGACATCACTATATACTGGAAACATCCCCATTTTGTTACAAAAGTGGTTTTGTGTCTATGCTCCTTCACAATTTTTATCTAAGGATAGTCTAAAAATCCGTCTGTAAATGAATAGATTTCTTGTCCTCCAACTCCTTCCAACACTTCGTCGGTGAATGGCATTGAAAATGGGTCGTGAATACTTGCGTCGTTTAGTTTCCTCAGATCGACACAGATCCAGATTTTACTAGTCTTTTTGTCCTACAAAACCATTGGGCTGATCCATTCTGATTCCTCGACAAGCTCGATAATTCCTGCATCCAACATCCTTTATAGTTTGGATTTGACATGCTATTTGTATCTTGAATTCAACCTATATGGTCGTTGCTTTATTGCTTCGCATCGAATTTTAGAGGAATCTTCATTTCGCTCAAATCCCCTGAAATGCCTTTCATTTCGAAAAATTTTGTCAGGAATAAGTCTTGAAACTCGTGTAGTATATCAGTGACTTTCCCTCTCACTGAATCATCCTAGTAATTGCCAATACTAGCAAACTTTGGGTCTTCTATTGTTCCAATATTAACCTTCTTTATCTTCAGTGGTTGCTTGAATTTGTCGTATGACAGATCTGGTGCTTCAATACCGCAACTTCCTTCCGATTTTGGAATATCGACAACTCTCGAATCATCTTCATCATTAGGCTCTCCCGACACATTGTAACATTCCATCATCATCTGCGGTGTCAGTGTCCATTTTGATCCTGTCAGTAGCTCGGCTGGAGCTATCTCCAATACTTTATCACGAATTTCCTGTAGTGCACTATGGATAAATGGATTTTCATTCGTGAAACTAAAAGTATGACTGAAGCTTACAGTCAGTTCTTACCACATTGGTGTTTCCCTTCGCAACTCTGTAGAAACATACCATCTCCGTGTTATTTCATCCAGTGTATGGATGAACTCATGAACCCATTCCTCCTTCGGCCTTAGTTCCCATGTTGTTTGGCATGTTATCAGATGGTTGCTTACATCATTTCTTCCATTGTATTTCTTTTCTTGATAACATTCGTCCTCCCTGAATTGAACTTCCATCAATTATCAACATATCTTCCATTCCGCTATCATCGCCTTATGCGCATCCCACCATCTTGCTGGAGTAGCCTTCAGTGCCTCTTTCAGGGCCAACAAGCGTTGTGGTTCATATACTCTCTCTTCGAATTCACTGATAAAGACCGCCCAATTAGGAAGCTGTTACGGAGAAAACTTCCTATGGCTTGGGGTACCACAACAGATAGGGTAACCGTAGAAATCAATCCTTTCCCATATGCAAGGGAAACCAAATATCTAACACTAAAGGATCTCGAGACATACCTTATTCCAGATGGTTGATGTAGATCCCCGTTGAGCTTTTCCACTCTCACTTGTATTAGCAATTTGCTCTCTCAACATTCAACAAACAAGACAAGCATGCTATATAATTGTGTTAGACCTACTCTATACAATCAATAACATATAGGCATTTAAAAGCATCCATGGATTCAATACTCATTTAAATACACATTATTGGATAGGAAAAGATATTTCTATTAATATAAATAAGAGATTACAATAGTGACAACCTCTATCGGCACATCTGCGAACCAGAGAAACTGAGTCCTCCACCTGGGCCTCCACCACTTCAATCCTCCATCTCTCAATAGCAAGCTCACAAGCAAAGACAAGCTTGGAAATAACACAAAGTGCTCCAAGGGACAAATGGATGCAAACTCAAGTATAAGCTCCGACAATAATGGACTATAGTTTTCTTGCTCTTCAATTCCTCTCCTTTCAATGTATCCAAAGGGTTCCTTATATAGTGCTTCAATGGGGTAATGGAAGGTCAAATCCGAGCGATCTCAAGGCATATGGAAGGCCAAGAGACAAGTGACTCAGATCCCTATCAAGGAAAACTCCAAAACTATTTGTCCTTTTGCACACATCCCGATGTATGCGGGTTTGAGGGTCATATCTGCGTATATACACGAGAATAGGTTTAAAAGTCATGTATAGCAAATAATGCATATTTTTAGGGATGATCTTGGAAACATCAAAGGTACAAAAATGGTCCATGTTGTCTAAAGAGTCTGCAGAGGGACATGGAAGGACATAAAGGTGTGATCCACCATGTGTGGTAAAATCAGTTGTAACAGATGCCCCCTAATGTGTGAGGTCAGAGGGGTGATACAATGGTCAAAATACATTATAAGTCCATCCCAGAAGTGGAGTGATGAAGAACCAGGTGGAAGAACCAGCCATCCAACAGTATAATACAATAATCAAACTTTGCACATAACTGCAAGTACATATAGAAGTACCGGATACATAAGAGTACAATGGCCATGAATAGGCATGATACAAAATATGACATGTGTGGTCATCGGCACGTACAATATAGATGGATCAGAATATCCATGATGAATATATACAAAGGATCATGATCTCCATGAAAGCTAAAGATATACAATAGAGCAAGATCTCCATAATGGCTGAAGATATTCGACATACACTGGAATCAAGTCACAAGAGCTGAAATGTCATGAACACTGGCACGATCAAGGAGGCAGCATATATGAAATTCCACCAATCTGGAAGGTCTTCTACACAATCTGCTATGAGTACATGTCCTACTATGTGAATAGAGGTATCGAGGTCGAACATAGTAGTCCATCATCTGATTACCGGTCATTAATGTATACCGTTAACAGACGTGGGATCACCCACCAATAATGAAAATGGGAATCAAGTTACTAGAGTGCAAACTAACAAGTGAGAATAAATGTGTTGAGGTCAAACACTTGAAAGGATCCATTGATCAGGGGACATTGATGTATTCCCAAAACTATTGATGGCGACAGAACCTACCATTGATGACTGCAAGTCTCAAGGCACTCAAAATGACTCTAGATTCCTATCCTAGAATAAATGATCTGAAGTTGATGGGATGAAATCTGTTGGAAGGAGGGCATTAAGGAATCCCCCATCATCCAACACAAGGTACTCAACAAAGCTCTATAATGTGGAAGGACTTGATCATAATGTGCACGAACCAATATCAGTACCGGGAATGGCTGACATGCAAAGTCAAGGGAACCGAGGAATGGCCGACTCAGGTTTCATCTTCCTTCGAACAAGAGCATAAAGGCGAATGATGACTGAATGTAGGCAGCATAGAATCGATATACAAAACTGGGACATCTCTGCGACACAGGAGGCATCGACAGAGGCTCCATAGGGACTGGAAGCTTAACCAGTTGGTGAAGATAAACTCAGAGAAATGAGTACAGCTCCTAAAGTCAAACTATTAACCCAACCAACGGATGTGATATACAGTGCTCTGTTTGAAGGTGACACGACTCGATTGCTGCCAAAGATAACATCTTTTCCTATCCGACTTTTTGGTTTTTTGATTTTTTTTGGACTTTTTCAAATGTTTTGAAAAGCTTGAAAAAGAATAAAAGTGCTTTATAGTTTCATACTAGGAGGAGACGAGTGTCAAGGGGAAAAAAAACTAGTTCCAAGCAGTGAAACATACCTATGCTCAATGCAAGGACACATGTGTAGGTAACGACACTCGGGGGAAAGTCCCCTCCCGGTAAAAAATGGGGAATCAAGCTACAAAGGATATGTAAAATGGCTCTGCATGGCTAGACATGAGACAAGCTCAGGCTATATAGCTGATAATCAAAGTCAGGGAAGCCGACATAAGGCTCAATAAGGCAAGCAAAACTCATGATAATGCAATTACAACTTGACATAAGGGAGTCCTAGGGAAAAATGCCAACAAAAAGATCAAGAGGAGTATGAGGCTCTTGCTCAAGGACATGGTGGGACTAAAAGGGACTCCCGGACCTAAGAGAGCACTCACAACATGGATACCAAATGAAAAAGGGAGCTAACTAGGACACCCATGTATAGGAAAGCTCTACCATTCACATAATATCACTTCTAACAGCAGCATGAAGGTTCCGTGATACCATGGAATGGGTTTGTACCTAAGCTTAAGATGGAATGGTCATAAGACAATGCATAAGTGCAAGCGGATGTGATATCCTAACCTATATGCCAGTTCAGACATAATATCTTTGATAGGAATGAACTGGTCGAAACCTCGGAGAGAGTGTACAAAAACTAGATCCTACATGACAACCATATTAGCCTAAAACAACCCAAAATAGTCAATAAAGAATCCAAACTATAGGATATAAGGAGGAATGATCATGACAACTGCACCCAAAGGAAACAATGCGGTGAACGATGGGATATAAAAAAGGAAAGTAACATGTAAACCCAACGTTCATGCATCCACTACCACCCCCGTGAGGGTGACCATAGGTGTAAAGATCGAGAGAAGGGACTCAACATCTTCCACAAATGGAGTATAGGGTGGAATGTGACCACTCCCAAATCTATGAGCACAGTAAGGGGTTGTGATGCCCCGAAGTATGACACCAAGGTCTGTACTAGGACCACGGATGGGTGATAGGATACCGGGCATGCCGAAAATAAAAGGACCTAAACTCAAGAGAGTATAAATATACTTCAGTAACCACGATCCCAAAGGCCAACTAGCTCACAAATAATACACTCCTAAGAAAATATACAGCCAAAATACAAGCAAACCAAGGGGAGGATATGTGACCTCCCGAATGCAGCAGGTATGTCTCGCCTAGGAGAACACTCGAAAATCCCATACACTACAAGCGGAGGTATGTAACCAATTATAGTGGCCCTCAGCTTCAACGCATAAAGCGAATATGTTGTCCGACCTCTACCTGGCCGGGACACCTACAGAATAACCTCTACAAGTACCCCCTGTGATACCTAGGTAAGGAAATTAAGGTCACCCTAATATAACCAATGCTCAGGCAGACAGTCACAGGTGGGATCGACCGTATGGGCAGGGTAGCAAAGCCCAAAACTTTTGAAAGAGCCCCCAGATACGAATACAATCCTGGAAATATCTCCGGTGCTCACAGAAAGTGACCAAGGGTCATCCCAATCACAGTCGTGTGCACTGCCTCGTGCTTAACTCCTGTGTAAGAGGAGTGTCCTGAGAAACACTAATTATACCAAGGATTTCACTATCTCACCTGCACAGACACCTACTTGTTGTTGTTTAGTAGTCTTGGAGAATTAACTCACAATGAACTATTCCAAGACTCTAAAACCTAATCTTGTTGATGCATCCTATAAAAGAAAAGAGTATAATTCATTTTATTATGCGTTGATTTTAATTGACTGTAATTACTCAAAGGGAAATGATCGTGCAACTAATGAAGTTATGACTCAGCAGTGAAGTAAATATGCACACCATAACAAACAATGCGAAGTGCAATCTTTGTTAAATGAAAAATAAGGTATGCCACTACATGAGATGCATGAATATATATTCCTTTCGGAATGCCAATGCAATCCTTCCTATATGAAAGCCTAAATAAAACTTTCATCCAAGCAATCCAATGCAAGTACCTCCTCAAATCTATATGCAAAAAATGCAACTACCTTGTATTTTTCAATATAAAAGAATGAAAAATGCAATAAAAGTCATCTAAAACTCTCAGTCTCTGCAGCAAGTATAAAACACAAGCCCAGCAAGACACTGAGACAAAAAAGAGTAATGCACTAATGGCAAAACAAAAAGGATAAATGACTAAAACTACTTTCAAAGAAAAAACAATGAAAAAGCAGTCTCTGGTGACAAAAGAAGCATCCAACAGACAACATCATACCCAAGGAAGCCCAACCACACTCACAACCCACCGAAAAACTTCCCACAACATCAAAATCACCAAAAGGGAGGATGTACGCAACTGTTTAAAGAACAACTGCGTATATACGCGACTTTTGGCCAAAAAGCTGCATGTATATGCGGATTTTGGCCAAAAACCTGCATGTTTATGTGACTTTTTGCCAAAAATCTGTGTATGTACGCGACTTTTGGCCAAAAACCTGCGTATACAGAGAAGACAGTGGTAAAAAGTAGGCCAAGGGTCAAACCAATAAAGGGGAGTGTCAATGGATGAACATACTATAAAATGCAACACAAAAACAAGGAGAAATAAAGAGCAAGTCAAGAATATCAAGCACATTATGCCCCCAAACCCCCAAAGAAAAACAAAGAACGTTCCCAGTATGGTTGCCAATTCTGTTACGGAGAAAACTTCCTATATGAAAGCCTAAATAAAACTCTCATCCAAGCAATCCAATGCAAGTACCTCCTCAAATCCATATGCAAAAAATGCAACTACCTTGTATTTTTCAATATAAAAGAATGAAAAATGCAATAAAAGTTATCTAAAACTCTCAGTCTTTGCAGCAAGTATAAAACACAAGCCCAACAAGACATTGAGACAAAAAAGATTAATGCACTAATGGAAAAACAAAAAGGATAAATGACTAAAGATACTTTCAAAGAAAAATCAATGAAGAAGCGGTCTCTGGTCAAAAAATAAGCATCCAACAGACAGCATCATACCCAAGGAAGACCCAACCACACTCACAACCCACCCAACAGCTTCCCACAACATCAAACTCACCAAAAGGGAGGACGTATGCGACTGTTTAAATAAAATCTACGTATATACATGACTTTTGGCCAAAACGCTGCATGTATACGTGGATTTTGGCCAAAAACCTGCATGTATACGTGACTTTTGGCCAAAACGCTGCATGTATACATGGATTTTGGCCAAAAACCTGCATGTATACGCGACTTTTGGCCAAAAATCCACATATGTACGCGACTTTTGGCCAAAAACCTACGTATATAGAGAAGACAGTGGTAAAAAGCAGGCCAAGGGTCAAACCAATAAAGGGAAGTGTCAATGGATGAACATACTATAAAATGCAATAAAAAAACAAGGAGAAACAAAGAGCAAGTCAAGAATATCAAGCACATTGTGCCCCCAAACCCCCAAAGAAAAACAAAGAACGTCCCTAGTATGGTCGCCAATTCTGTTATGGAGAAAACATCCTATGGCTTGGGGTACCACAACAGACAGGGTAACAACAGAAATCAATCCTTTCCTATATGTAAGAGAAACCAAATATCTAACACTAAAGGATCTCGAGACATACCTTATTTTGGATGGTTGATGTAGATCCCCGTTGAGCTTTTCAACTCTCGCTTGTATTAGCAATTTGCTCTCTCAACATTCAACAAACAAGACAAGCATGCTATATAATTGTGTTAGACCTACTCTAGCATATACAATCAAGAACATATAAGCATTTAAAAGCATCCATGGATTCAATACTCATTTAAATAGACATTATTGGATAGGAAAATATATTTCTATTAATATAAATCATAGATTACAATAGTGACAACCTCTGTCGGCACGTCTGCGAACCGAAGAAACTGAGTCCTCCACTTGGGCCTCCACCACTTCAATCCTCCATCTCTCAATAGCAAGCTCACAAGCAAAGGCAAGCTTGGGAAAAACACAAAGTGCTCCAAGGGACAAAGGGATGCAGACTCAAGTATAAGATCCAGCAACAATGGACTATAGTTTTCTTGCTCTTCAATTCCTCTCCTTTCAATGTATCCAAAGGGTTCCTTATATAGTGCTTCAATGGGGTAATGGAACGTTAAATCTGAGTGATCTCAAGGAATATGGAAGGCCAAGAGACAAGTGACTCGGATCCACATCAAGGAAAACTCCAAAACTATTTGGCCTTTTGCACACATCCCGATGTACGCGGGTTTGAGGGTCATATCCACGTATATACACGAGAATAGGTTTAAAAGTTGTGTATAGCAAATAATGCATGTTTTTAGGGATGATCTTGGAAACACCAAAGATACAAAAATGGTCCATGGGGTCTAAGGAGTCTGCAGAGGGACAGGGAAGGCGATAAAGGTGTGATCCACCATGTGTGGTAAAATCAGCTGTAACAGTAGCCCTTCATATGATGGTAGATTGAATACTTCCGTTACTACCCATCTCAACGACTGAGTGATGCACACACACTTTCTGAGTGATACTTAATGCAACTGGTTCTACCAGTACTTTAGCACTTCATCTGATTCTAAAGATGCTAAATTGATGCTTCTCCATCCTAACTCTCCATTAGTAGTGGGATTGATATAGTGTTCAGAGATATTATAGGAATTATCCCATCCTCCTGTGACTTCATCTTTTACTGGTTCAACATATCGTTGTCCTTCGAGGGGATCCAATGGGGAAACGCCCCTTGTGTCGCGATTCTCGAATGTCATTATCCTTTTCTTGGAATTGATAACCGCCAAGTTTCCCATCACCCAACCAACTCCTAACAGTGTGGGGTATGGGCTGGTATCACTGACTATCTCGATAACATCGAAGTATACATATGTCCTCAGTCCTTCCACTTCGACAGGTAGGCGGGGTACTCATTCAATTAGAGAAACCTTGGCCTGATTTACCGGACAAAGTTGTATAGGGGACCAAAATAGTTGTGGCTTCACCATAATTTCCCATGTACGCTTGCTTGGGATATTAACATATGATCCTAGATCCAAAATACCTGAATCTACATTATATTAGCCGATTTGGACCTTCATTCTCATTTATCTTCCTATTTTCTCCTTTTGCAACAAATTGAATGGGCGATCATGTCATCCTTCGTCTTGTCGAAACAAAATTCTTGCTATCTCTGCTAATGCATCTTTATCTTTTGCTAACATTAGACAACTTTCTAGAAAAAAATTAAAAGTATTGACCTTTCTTTTCGACCTTGGTGAGTTTGTTGAATCAAAACTCATCAATAGGTAAATTACCATTATCCTTGATCAAGATGTATTTTTCTTCGAAGAAGGTTGCTTTCTCTGTTTCTACATCAAATTGGACTTGCTTTCGAGCTGCAGGTTGGACATTTAGTATTGGTCCATCATTTCCTATTGTGGCCCCTCCTATCATTACTACACCGACATGTACAAGTTGATTCCTTAGTTCAGTCGATATCTTTCTCACATTTGGTCCAGGATTATGATTATGATTTGCATTATGGTTTGGTTGCGGTTGTGGCGCTTTCTTAGCTTGACATTTCGCGATTAGCTATGGAGATTCTTCGACAATGTGATCGATTGCACTACAATAAGTACATTGAGCTGCTAGATTTGGGCAATCCCTCTGATAGTTTCCCACCACTCAATAGTTATAGCACGTAATTGGTCCTCATTCTCGACCCATAGCTCCTCTGCGGCCAAAGACTCCATTACGGCCTCCGTGAAATCGTCCTCGAAATCCCCCTTACTGCTAGTATGGTGGCTAGTTATACTGTGGCTGGTTAAATTGTTGTTGTGGCAGATTGTACTTTGATTGCTATTGATTATACTAGGTTTGAGATTATTGTGGTTGCGGTTGGTTGTACTATGATTGTGGTTGATTATACCGCGGTTGCGGTTGAGGTATTTCCACTGGTCGTCGCTCCTCTCCCTTGATAAAGTATGCATCCATAGTCCTTTCTTGGAGCAATCCATAAGCTCTGTAATCCTTTTCTTCATGACCAACCGATCAAAAAAAGTTGCAGAAAAGATTAGCTAGTTTCGACACAACCTTCTGTAGGTATACGCATTCTTCTGATCGGTGTCCTATTGTTTGATAGATTCGGCACCAAGGCAATTATCCTTGACTCAGCGGATTTGGACCCCCAGACTGTAGATATTCGTAAAAATCCATACACTGATCCTTTTGATTTCCTTCCGAACGACATCGTATGCACCATACTTGTTCATGGACTTATTTTCCCTTCTTAATATCCTGTAGTTGGATAGTAAGGTTGTCCAACTGTGATTGGATCTGGCGCATGCCAATCCCTGTTTCACTGATTGGTGAAGCCTCCAACTTCATCGCGATTTCCCGGGCTTCCGCCTAAGATGTGATATTTTGTTGCATCAACGACATACATATACGAGATACCAAGGATGCGATGAACCATTATTTGTGTTGCACATCACTCATTCCAAATCTAAGCTTGGGCACTAGAGTTTTAATCGTTGATCGAAGTCCCACACAAACTCATTGGGAAATTGCTTTATTTACTTCAATTTCATAATATACTACGGTTCTAATTTTGGTTTCTTAAATTCCTCGATCAGTCCAGTCCTAATTTGCACTAGAGTTTTCTGGGGTTTCCCCATTGGTACTTGCATGAATTTCATGTACCAATCCAACGCCCAACCTTGAAAGGTCATCACTAGTTGTCCTTTCTTAATATCGTTGTCTTGTAGTCGTTTTATTGTCCATACTGCTTCACATAAAAACAAATATTATTTTGGATCCTCAGTCCCATTACCCAGAAACAAGGGTAGTTTTACATTGTCACCCGCCATCCTAGGTCTCCTCCCAGTGTTTGTTGATCCGCTACTATTATCGGTGTGTCGACACAGAGGAAAACCTTGCGATGAACTCGTGTTTATTCCTCCCAAGTTTAGGACGGTGCACGGAGATGTAGGTACATTGTAGCTTCGGGTTGGTCCTTCCTCAGGTTCGGGAATAGCTTGGTCGTTTCCTTCGTCACTATAGTGTCGCTTAGTCCCTTATGGTCCCTTCTCACAGTTTTTTGTTCCTGTTACGCTAGGACTCTCCTCAGTCCTCCTCTTTTATTTCTAGAACCTCACCCCACTTCATAGGAGACCACACACTTCCATGGCTTCCCTCACAGTATCGTTGTGACTCCCATCCATCTACCCCGTATCGTTTCATCAAACCCTTACCTTTGCAGCATCCACAACCTTCACACACCAGGGATTTACTCGTATAAATTCATATTTAGTATTCCTTTTTTCACAGATGAGCATCTTGATCCACAACTGTAACGATAATAGAAATCCCCCCTTGGTCCTTAAAGAATTCTGTTTCAGCTTCGTTATAAGATTTAACGGTGTCGACAATGAATTCAGTAATGTACCCTTCCAAAAACTTTTCTATCCACACATCGACGGCCCCTGAAGCTTTGTAGTTTACCTTTCAGAATTGTTGGATTAGTTCTAGAGTCCATCAGTCAGGATCGCCTCCCTAAAAATTCTTCTTCAGAAAAGTAAGTTGCGCCAACCATTCGTATAGTACTATCAGAAATTTAGAGAAGAATATTTCATGAATATTTGAGTAGATATATTTTCCCAGCCAATCTTTTGGTGTCAATCTCAGGTTCTGGTTCTCTTCTTCCACAAATTCTCGGGCTTTCATGTCTAACCAATCCTGGATTTTCAGCTTCGTCAAATGCCACAACATGTCCTTTTCTACTTCACACTATGGTCTCGACAATGGAACCATTTATTGACATAGTTTTGTCAACAGGGGTTTACTTCGCATTGTTGTCGACAACTACCAACACAGAGTCCCTAAACATCGACCCAGAAAGGATTTACCCTTTCCAGCAACACTTGTGGAGCAGGTGCAGTCTTACTCGAGATTTCTGAGGGAGGGTTGCAGGAACCAAGTTTTCGCAATGGGAAGAGGTATTCACACTATCTTTAACCTGATCACAACATTACCCATAAATCCAAGTGCATAACCACACTATTAACTGGATCTACTTATCATCACTATGTGCAATCATATTAACCCATATTTAGATCGACAAAGACATCAACATACATTAAATCAATAAGTAGTGCGATACTTTGCATCATTCACAGTGAAAGGGAAAGCATAAATGTGGCATAATCGTTTATCAACTTATTTGATCCATCGCAGATTTAACCCAATAATGCAAAAAAGAGTTTATCAACACATAACTCACATTTGAAACATCTTCATGTACAACACATTCCACAGAGACAAGACATTACAATTCAAAGGATCAAAATGCCGATCAAATTCACTTCATAAGATAAAGTCTTCATAACACCAATACCAGAAATGAACCACAAAAGACAAAAACATCCCCCAATCGATTGATGCTATTCTCATCGATAGATTGATGCCTTTTTTATTTACTATCATACTCTACTTATAGGATCACTAGGTTGTTACAAAATGGTCTACTTAACCAATCTCTAACTAACTCAACCAAAATACCCTAGTTTGTGAGTTTCATCCTCCGTCGTGGTTGACTTTTATCTTTGTCGACATCCTTTCTATCAATGGCAGTAGCGCACTCTGTGCGCTCCAAACCCTAGCCAACAGGATTCCATTCCCAAAAACATTTCTTTATACTCTAATGCATTGCCTCACCTAGACTTTTAAATTTCTCTTAGTGTTCTAAATATCTCTTACTGTTATCTTGCTTTTGCTTCCCCTTATTATTTATTATGCAAAAAAATCTTGTTAGTCATTTGACCTTTCCATGTTCGATTCTATTGGAAGTAAAATTTAAAATAATTATATATACATATGAAAATGTCTACACTAAAACACCAAGGTGAGCTACTTATTATTGTCATTTACTAAGATTTCAAAAAAATCAAAGGGAAACCTCTTATTATTTCACATACATATTCCCACACCATGATTTCAAAAATAACTAAGACTTGGCCTTATATTATTTCACATTCCTATACCCACGCCCAAATCTAAAGTTGTTAACAGTTTTGGAAGCCCCTTTCCATTATTGAAATAGTTTAATGATCGCATTTCCCAATTTGTCTCATATTATTTCAGTTGCATATGCCCACAACTAAACCTCATATTATTTCACATACCTATGCCCACAATAAAAGCCAAAGTTGTTAACCATTTTGAAGCCCCTTTCCATTGTCAAAAATAGTTTCTTAACATTATTTCCCCACCGCTTTCCATTTGTCTCATATTATTTTAGATGTCTATGCCCACAAATGAACCACATATTATTTCACATACCTATGCCCCTAGTAACCCAAAGTCGTAAACCATTTTGAATCCCCTTTCTATTGTCGAAATAGTTTCTTAGCCTTGTTTCCCAACCACATTTTGTTTTAAAAAAACATATGTTAATGTGTTGCAGTCCCAATGATTTGAATTGTTGGAATATTGGACAATACTAAGAGGGTGGGGGGGATGAATCAATATTGATAACTTTTAACAATTTTAAACCACTTTTAACTTAAAACATAGAATCAACAAGATACACAAAACACAACATTTATCGTGGAAGCCCAATTGGGAAAACCACAAACACTTTATATAATTGCAAATTTATATTTACAATTGGTTTTGCAAGATACAACTTGCCAGAGACACCAATCCCCAAGTTTTCCAGCTATAACACCCTGGCTTCTGCCTGCTCCAACAGACAAGGATGCTACAACACCATGTTTTCCAGCCACTACTAGAAGGAGGCTACAACCCCCTTGCATGCTTGCAACCTTCCCTAGCACCACCCTACCACCCTATTATGATTTTATAAGTCTTCCAGATCTTCTTCAAAAAAATTCGTTGGTTTTTCTTCACTGCTTGGTCTCTGTCTTTTCTTGTTACTACATTGATCTGGACTAATGAGACATATTTCTTCCACTTCAAACTTATGTTTAAATACTTCTTTCATCATGCCTTTGAACCATTGTCACTTTTCATCAACGCGTCCCTTCATTAAAACCTTTTCACCAATGCATCTCTTCATTATGGAAACATGCCTTTCCATGAACTGGTGCAAAACATCTTGAAACCTTGTTTTAGCAAACCTGTAACTCTGTCTTCAGGCACCTTTTAGGAGAATAATACCATGGTCAGATGCACACATAAAAAAGCTACATCTTGATGGCCTCATATTATTTTTATCAGTTTCCTACAAAATATGGTGGACATTTTACTAGGACAACTTAGACCGATTTTTCAATACTTGGTCAATTTTCAGCAAATTTCCCAAAATAGTCTGAAACCTCATTTTGGAAAACCTATAACTTTTTCTTCAATCACGTTTTAGGGGAAATGAGACCATGGTAAAATTCACACATCAACAAGCTAAAAGATGATGGTCTCATATAAATTTTTATCAGTATCCCACAAAATATGGTGGGCATTTTACTAAGGCCACTTAGGATTTACCAGATTGAAACAATGCGAATCATGCCAAAAAATAGTTTTGCCAGGCTAATAAATTCACCTTCAGAGGATTTCTAGACAAACCAATCATATGGTTAGATGCACACGACAACAATCTAGATGTTTATATGCTCATAATCATTTAATTCATCAAATACAGAAGATGACATGTATTTTATAGAAGCTCCGTAGGCAGATTAAGAATAATTTATACTTAGTCAATTTTTTAGAGTTCTAGCAAGAATTTCAGTAAGTTTTCATACTTTTACAGAATGGTGTCAAATTGTAATAATGACTTCATGAGAGCACTAGAACATCATCATATGTTTTTGCAACATAATCACACATGTCACATCATCATACATGTCATGTCATTTCCTTTGTCATTAATGAACTCCTTTGACATCAATGACAACCATACTCAACGTTCTCCCCCTTTGGAATTGATGGCAACAACTCTTCAATTTTCTCCCCCTTTGAAATTAATGACAAAGGTCTCCTTTTGACATCTCCCCCTGTCAACGTGTTTCCCCCTGACATAATGCATTTTTTTTCTATATCTATTGTAGGGAGATTACTCCCAACTTTTGTCTAAGATTATCAAATGCTTCTTTGGGTAGTGTCTTAGTGAAGATATTAATTATTTGTTCCCTTGTATCAACAACTTCACCACCTTCTGTGATACTTGATCCCTCAAAAAGTGGTATTTTATAGGGATGTCCTTTGTCTTGGAGCGCATAACATGGTTTTTTTAATGTTTATGGCAATGGTATTGTCACAATTTATCACTATTGGATGCTCATACTTTACAAGTAAGTATTCCAATGTATTTTTCATCCAATGAATTGAATGCAACATGATGCAATAGTAATGTATTCAGCTTCTATTGTAGATAGTGCAATGGAGGATTGTTTCTTGCTTAGCCATGATACCAAACAATCTCCCAAGTAGAATGTTGATCCACTGGTACTCTTTCGATCATCAACACTTCCTTCCCCATCAGTGAATGCTTTTAAAGTGAAGTCTCGACCTCTTGGGTTCCATAAACCATACTCTATAGTACCTTTCAAATATTTGAGAATTCTTTTCACTGTTGGCACATGTGTTTCTTTGGGAGCTGATTGGAATCTAGAAACCAATCCTACAGTTTACATCACATCTGGTCTTGTAGTTGTCACATATAGCATCCTTCCTATCATAGATCTACACATGGTATGATCTAATTCCAATTACTCATCATCCTTACTTAACTTACAACCAGTGACCATAGGTGTACTGACATGCTTAGAATCTTCCAACTTAAACTTCTGAAGCATGTCTTTTTGTAGTTGTCACATATAGCATCCTTCCTATCATAGATCTACACATGGTATGATCTAATTCCAACGACTCATCATCCTTACTTAACTTACAACCAGTGACCATAGGTGTACTAACATGGTTAGAATCTTCCAACTTAAACTTCTTAAGCATGTCTTTAATGTACTTGGTTTGAGTGATGAAGATCCCTTTGTCTGATTGAGAAACTTGTGATCCAAAGAAGAATGTTAATCCACCCAACATTGACATTTCAAACTCCTTCATTTCATAGATACCTTCCAAATATAATATCATCCACATAAATAATAACAATGATCATATTCTTATCTTCAAAGTTTATGTAGAGATTATCTTCATTCTTATATATTTGTTGCTTCAATTAGTTATCTAGTCTTGAAAACCATGGCCTTGGGGCTTGTTTGAGACCATAGAGTGCCTTCTTCGATTTGCAAACATAGTCATCCTTTTCTAATAAGAGGAAACCTTCACGTTGTTCATTTGATAGTCCTCCATTTGATATACTTTCAAGTTTCTATAACATGAATATGTCAAGAACATTCTGATTGCTTCAAGTCTTTCTACATGGGCAAAGGTTTCTTCAAGGTCAATACCTTCCACTTGAGTATATCCCTTACACACGAGTCTTGCTTTGTTTCTTATCACTTGACCATCTTCATTTAACTTTTTTTTGAAGACCAAATTTTCCCTACAATATTCTTGCTTTTAGTTATTGGGAAAAGTTCCCAAGTTTGATTCTTTTTTATTTGATCCAACTCTTCATTCATGGCCTTGATCCAATCATCATCTTTGTTGGATTCTCCAAAGTTATTAGGTTCCACCACTGATTGTAAGGCTTGTTCATTAAACAATAGTTTCCTTCCTGTACTGAAACTCCCTCTGAGTATATAATCCCTTATAATGCTAATTTCAGGGTTCTCTTCTACGTCAAGAGAGATTTTTTAAAAGACATTGTTTTTAAGCTCCACCATCATTGTTATATTCTTCTTCATCATCTCCATCGGTGTATTCTTTTACATCTTCATCTTGCTTTTCATCATAATGGATTTCATTCTTATCTACAACACTATCATCTTTGGAAACTTCATTGATGCTTGGAATCTTTGTTTCCTTTGAATCTTTGTCATCTGACTTTCTTCTCCACATATTTCCATGAGGTACCATGCTCACAGATATTCTATTTCTTTGTCTTTTCAAACCTTGATATTTTCTTTTGATTATGCAATCAACAACCTTGTGACCAAACTTGTGACAAGAATGACAATATCCATATAATGTTCTTTTATATTTGAGGAATCTTTAATCTTTCTGCTTCACAAATTCCTTCTTATTCCATCCCTTCCTTTGTTCCTGAACCTCTAATGTAGCATTCTTTTCTATAGGACCTATCATCTTACATTATCTAGACATATGTACAAAATTCTTATAAGATTAGCAATGACCAATAAAGATCTGCTTATACCTGCTTGTCAGCAACATAAATCTTCTTGCTATATCCTAATCCAACTTTGTCACTTGATGGTCTTTGGTCACTTAGGATTTCATCTAGAATCTTCGAGTTGTTCTCAAACATTGACTTAATAGATTCTTCATCATCCTTCTTTTTAAGCTGAATAATTTCTGCCTCAATTCTTTCTAAGTCTTGTGTTTTAGTGCTTTCTCTGAACTTCTCATTACTAGTTTGGTGATATTTTATCCTCTTTACTTCTCCCTTAAAGTTATCAACTTCTTATTTTAAGCTCTCGGCCTCTTTCACGCTAACCATCGCTTGTTATCTTGAATTGTGTTGCTATTCTTGGAGGGTCTTGACTTCCTCTTCTTTTGATTTCTGCTCTTCTTTGTATTTTGACAATTGTTCTTTCAAATATTTGTTCCTTCTTCTACATTTTTCAATTTCCTCAAGAGAACTTATGAGTTTAGCCTCTAGGTCCACCTCTCCTTCTACATCTAATTCATCATCTGAAGTTTGAGTTTCTATTCCAATGAATAGATTTTCTTCATTTTCACTAATCTCTTCATCTTCACTATCTTCTTGTTTTGGGTAAGGACACTTTGTGTCAAGATTTCCAATTCTTCCACAGTCAAAACACTTTAGTGGTATCTTTCCTTTGTACTTGCCAAAACCTTTCTCAAGTTTCTCGATGAAAAGAGCTTCTTCATAATCCGAGTTCTCTGATTGGTTATGGGGCAAAGCTTCAAATTTCTTTGATTGTTCTGTAGCTTTAAATGTTGCCTCTTATATTGATGGTCCATTTTGTTCTATTCTCATCTCATAGGCAATGAAGAGACTTTTGGGTTATATATTGTTGGTAGGGTTCTTAGTACTTTTTCAACTACTTCTTTCTCCTTTATTTCTCCTCCCACACCTTTAATAACATTGAGAATTTCATCTACTCTTAGAAGATATTCTCCAATATATTCTTCTTCTTTCATCTTTAGACTTTTGAACAGCCCTTTGTATGTTTGAAGTTTGGATTTTTTGACTTTGGAAGTCCCTTCATAAGCAATTTTTAATTTTTCCCAAGCATGTTTGGTTGTCTTACATTGCATGACTTTAACAAACACTGAATATGCTAATCCTTTCAAAATTGAATTCAAATCTTTTGCATTGGATTCATATTCATCTAGTTCATCTCTATCTGTAGGTAGGTTGCCTAGTATTTTATACCATTTTTCAATAGAACTCCAAATTTTGCATCCAAGAGACATTAGATGGCATGTCATTCTTACACTCCAAAATGCATAATTATTTCCTGTAAACAATGGAGGTCTATTAGCAACTAACCCTTCTTGATGATCCATAGTGGGTTTTAATAGGATCTTCCTTCTAGTGGTTTAGACTGTAGTGAAGGATCCCGCTTTGATACCAATTGTTGGAATACTGTACAATACTTAGAGGGGGGATGAATCAACATTAATAACTTTTAACAATTTAAAACCACTTTTAACTTATTCATTAAATCACATAATCAACAAAATACATAGAACACAACATTTATTGTAGAATCCCAATTGGGAAAACCAAAAACACTTTCAATAACTGCAAAATTATATTTACAATTTTTTTTGCAAGATACAACTTGCTGCAGACACCAATCCCCAATTTTTTCAGCTACAACTGAAGGATGCTACAGCAGCCTTGTTTCTTCCTGCTCCAACATACAAGGATGCTACAACACCCTATTTTGCAGCCACTACTTGAAGGAGGTTACAACCCCCTTGCAGGCTTGTAGCCTTCCCTAGAACCACCCTACCACCCTATTCTGATTTTATAAGTCTTCCAGATCTTCTTCAAATTCTATCACTGGTTTTTCTTCATTGTTTGGTCTCTGTCTTTTCTTGTTGCTACATTGATCTAGACTAATGAGACATCTTTCTTCCACTTCAAACTTATGTTTACATACTTTCATCATGTCTTTGAACCATTGTGTCTTTTCGTCATCGTGTCCCTTCACTAAAACCTTTTCACTAATGCATCTCTTCGTTATGGAAACGTGCATTTTCATGAACTGGTGCAAAACAATCTGAAACTATGTTTTGGAAGACCTATAAATTTGTCTTCAAGCACCTTTTAGGAGAAACAAGACCATGTCCAAATGTACACATCAACAAGATACATATTGATGGTCTCAAATTATTTTTATTAGTTTCCTACAAAATATTGAGGGTATTTGACTATGACAACTTAGACTGATTTTTCAATACTTAGTTGATTTTCAGCAAATTTCCCAAAACAATTTGAAACCTCTTAGTTAATTTTCAGCAAATTTCCCAAAACAATTTGAAACCTCTTAGTTAATTTTCAGCAAATTTCCCAAAACAATTTGAAACCTCATTTTGGCAGACTTGTAACTTTTTCTTCAGGCACGTTTTAGAGGAACTGAGACCATGGCCGGATGCACACATAAACAAGCTAAAACCTGATGGTCTCATGTAATTTTTATCAGTATCCTACAAAATATGGTGGGCATTTTACTGAGGCCAATTAGGCAAATTTACCATAACTGAAACAATGCAAATCATACCAGAAAACACTTTTGGTAGACTAATAACTTCACCTTCAAAGACTTTCTTGACAAACCAATTGTATTTTTAAATGCACAAGACAACAATCTAGATGTCTATATCCTCATAATTATTTAATTCATCAAATACATAAAATGGCATGTATTTTATAAAGGCCCGTTAGGCAGATTAAGAAGACTTTATACTTAGTAAATTTTTTAGAGTTTTAGCAAGTTGCCATACTTTTACAGAATGGTGTCAAATTGTAATAATGACTTCATGAGAGCACTAGAACATGGTCATATGACTTTGCAACCACATCACACATGCCACATCATCATACATGTCATGTCATTTCCTCTGTCATTAATGAACTCCTTTGACATCAATGGCAACCATACTCAACAATGACCATATAAAATGTAGTTCATTTAATTTTTAGATTGCTTTATCTTAGTGGAGATGCTCGGTCGAGAGTCCAGTTTGGCATTTAATAGAGGGAATTTAAATCGTTATTATTTCCCTTAGAAGGGACATGGGACATATAGTAATTGCAATTGCTAAATTTAATTATTTGCATGGCTAAAAAGTTAAAAAGTTAGGATAGGTTATGATTCTTGATTTTCTTATTAATCTTGTTTTAAAAAAAATATTGTCGTTTTAATTGGGTGTAAGTAAATGTAATTATTATAAGGTTTTTTTTTTTAAAGAAGTAGCCTAAACATTCGACGATTTGGACTCGACGACAATTTTTTTTCTAGAATCTGGCATTTTTTTTATGTTGTGGTTCACCTGAAGGGGCCAGACCCATGGGAAGAAATCACAGGGGGCCCACCCGAAGGGGCCACACCCCGTTCGCTCTAATTACAAAGCTAACCCAATGGGGACATCAAGTGAGTCCCTTGTATAGAAATGTATAGCCACCCAGGGATTTAACCTCGAGACCTTCTGCTCACAACTTATAGCACTTAACCACTTGAGCTAGCCCTTCAAGCCTAGAATCTGACATTTTTTATTTTGTGAAATTAGAATTTAACTATGTTTTAATCAATATTTTGATGGTAGAAATGGATTCAATACCCTCATAAACCTCTTGGGCACCGAAAATTCCAAAAGTTGACAGTTGTAACCTTGATTTTGGAAAATATCAACTAGAGTTTTTCAAAATCGTGCCAGAAAAATTCGCTTATTCTGGCCCAAATCGTCAATTTTTTAGGCTGCACCCTCATTAGTGTCGTTCCCATGATGTTTGCCCTCGAGATTTGGTGCTCGGGGCGTGGCAATGGGGTTCATCTTTGGATCCTGTGTACATGTGTTGTGTTTTAAATGTGGTGAAATGTGTTCGCACGATAGAGTCCCAATGAGTTTGGCTTTGTGTACATTCCCGTTAGTATTAAATATGGTAGGTGATTGTACTTGACAAAATGGAATATATCCCTTCAACACCTGGCATCTCGTATCCACTAGCTATGAATTTCCTTTCTCAAAAAACATAAGAGTATTTACTACACCAGTACTTTATTCGGTCTCACTTCTAGCATTACCCGAGGTCTCTTCATATGGATTTTACTCTAGTGTTCTCTCTGGAAGGAAGGAAGCGAAGCAAGAATGGGGTTTTCCCCATGTATAATTTTAGGGGCTATATATATTAGATGGGCTATGTTAAGGGGGTTACAAAAATTTAGTGGGCTATTTTCTTATATGGAAAGTTTCTTTTTTCAATTGAAATATATTTGCCAAATATTGATTAGAAAAACAATATATCCAAAATGAATAGCCTCCCGTATATTAATGAGGAAAATGAAAAAAACTATTTTTGCCCTAGCAAAATCTCCCTCCAATCTATCTTTCACCCCTAATTTCTAGAGAAAATCTAGTCAAATCACTCTTTCACCCCCAATTTTTAGTAATGGATACTCCCAAGGATTATTATTTTCCTTGCAATGTAGGCATATGGTTGCATTTTCCTGTATTTTTAGTCAATTTCATGTGATACATTCTTTCAGCCCTTCATTTCTAGTATTCGAGGGAAAATAAGGCGTTATTATTTTCTATATAAATGCTACGGTGATTAATGGTTCACCCACATTAGATTGTGCTCAGTTAGTAAAGGTTCTGGTTGATGCGATTCCACTTTTCATTCCTAGTTTTCTTGACATTTTAATCTTCGCATAACATCTCCATTGTTTAAAGCTCAAGTCTTGAAGGGGCATGCCACACATGCAATTTATCAAAGAATACACACTCACATCACACATTTTATCCAATAATTAACACAGTATGTTTTTTCTCAAACTTTTTATGCTTTTTATCCACAATTAGAATAGATTATTATATTGTAAATTTACCTTTTATCATGCTTTTTATCATGGACTCTTTTTTAGACCTGTTGAATTCTAGGGAACTCTTGATTCTTAGGGATCATTCAGTGTTATTAGGGTTTTATTCTATCTTAGGAGTATTGGTTATGTGAAAGTGTTATAGAGCTCAAAAGGTATGATTTATTTTATACCTTATCATGTTTAAACTATCGACTGACATTGATATGTTGTTAGTGGATGCTACTCTTAATGGAGAGACGCCACATGGTTTTTATATGTTCAAACTAAATTTGACCCAGTTGTTTAAAATGTGCATTTAATAAGTTTATTATTTGCAATTGTTATTGGATTTAAGGTGTTAATGAGAGTGTATATGTTCATATTTTATGTATGTTATTGTTGATGTTTGATATTTCTATAATATAAATGAATGCACAATGATTATAATGGCGGGGCTACAGTGGAATGATCATTATTTTGGTTGTCTTGTTGTAGAGTTGTCTAAAGCGTACTTGTATATTCTTTTATTTGTATTGAGAATTTCATGACTGGTATATTTTATATTCGTATTGCAAATTTTGTCAATTTTATTTGTGAACTAAATTTGTTGGGTTTGGTACTTGTTTTACAATATTTTGTTTTTTGTAAGGGTCATTCAGAAGTAAAAGTTTTTGCTGATTTGTTTTGATGTGTAATTGCTTTCATCATCCATAAATGGAACTAGTTATGTATGATAAATATATGATTTAGTTGGAACGTGATACTTCATTTCCATCATGATTGTATATAATATGTACAAGGCATGTTTGACTTGATATATAGACATTATGCTATTAGATATCTAGTATTTTGCATTCAATGAGGGTGATACAAAAATTTTACCACATTTTGCATGCTTTCAAAAATTTCAAGGACATGGATACAAACACCTCCTCGGTTTATCTAAGAAAAACTAGTCTTTAACAGAGTAGTTCTAATGATATGCATGATGATGCATTAATGTGATTTCTAATCTTGTTAGTGTATGTTCTTATTTATAATAACCATTGCATGTTTCTAACTAACTCTAGAAATTCTAAATCAAATGACATAATTCATATTTTGATTGTCAACAAAAGAGAGGAAAAGGTGGTATCCGTATCTGTAAATAGATAAGAAAGTTATATTTTTTCTTAAAGGGTAGCTTAAAAATGAGAGATTTGGAAAATAAACTAATTGGGAATTCATACACTACATTAAGGTTGTGGGTCTCAATAATACTCCACATTGTAATAATGATTCGTGGTTGTCATAATCACTCCACAGTGTAAAGCGTTCAATTCTTTTAGTTTTTTGGTATGTCAAGATTTGGGTCCCCACATATCCGTTGGACCATTAAGGGACGAGATAAAAAGTGGAGTCCCCACTTTTCCCAAATCTAGTCAGTGTAGTTGTGTTTCACCAACACCTCCAGTTGTGAGTTCTGGCCCAATACTTCTTGTGAAATGTATAAATAAATCACACTACTTCTCATTCATGCATTTGTTCATTTGAGGGTCTAGGAGTTGAGAGATTCAAGCTCTGGTATAAGCTACGATATATGCTCTACCTCAGTAATCTTCAGAATCAAAAGTTGAGTCTTCCTAGCAAAATATTCACCAAGACATTACAAGATTTTATATTTGATGAAATATTTTCCAACTTTTTACAATATTTTACAATCCAGTGAAATATTCGCCAGGATTTTACAATATCTTATAGTGTAGTGAAATATTTGCCAAGATTTTACAAGATTCTATAATAGAATGAAATATTATCCAAACAATTATATATACATATTATATTATTGATGGTGAATGCATGTCAATTTTATGCTCACCCATCCTAGATTTACAAGCTCCTTTCAAGTTATATTCCAAATATTGAAAAAAAAAATTAACGCATGCATGCTTATCACTAGTGTATGGAGATTCAAAAGAAAAGAGTTGTTTTGGATAAATAAAGCAGGAATTGGTATGCACTTAAATCCTTTTTCATGGAATAAATGCAACTTGTTGAAATACTATAAAAAATCAATGCATTCTCTTTGAATTATACACATTAGAATATAATCCTTCATCAATATCTTTGACATTGTTTGTTACAAAGAAAATATTCCTATGGTTTGGGGTGGATCACAACAGATAGGATGACACCAAAAATCACATCCATTCTCAAATATGCTAGATAAATTAAAGAAGCTAACAACTAAGGGATAGAGTCTATACCTCAACTAGATGTTCGAAGCCACCATTGAGCTCACGATCAAATGCTTGTCCCTACAATTTACCGTCAATAACAAATATATATCCAATCATAGAATATATTAAATGTTAGCATTAAAACTAGCATAATTCATTTAAACATGTATAAAGTTACTATACCCATGGATATAAATATAAACAAATGCACATGAAATTTGGACGAGAAATGGATATTTCTATTAATGTAAAAATAGAGATACAATGTGATAACCTCTATAGGAACCTCATCGAAACCTCACCGGAACCAAGAAAATGAGTTCCTCCACTTGGGCTTCCACCACTTCAATCCTCCATAGAAAGGCAAGCTCACAAAGGCAATGGAGAGGTTTGGATATGAACATAAAGACTTCTATCAACAAGAGTAAAGGGATGCAAACTCAAGCATATGGCAATGGGAAATTTTTTTGCTATAGTTTCCTTGATCTCAAAGTTTCTCCCCCTCTAATGCTTCATAATGTCTCCATATATACCCCTCAAATAGGAAATGGAGGGTCGAATTGGAGCGTTTCCAGACATATGGTAGGCCAAGGATTAAGCTATTCGTTACTTGATAAGGAAAACTGCAAATAATTTTTCTTTTTTATTATTATCATAAAACCCAATGTACGTGGACTATAATGGTGCAAGCTACGTATACACGACTTTTGACCCACATGTATCTTGAAAAATTTATTTTTTAGGGTTAAACTAAAGCATCAAGATTATAGCGAGCAAGGGAGGTATAGTGAGTCTACATAGGGACAATGGAATTCCATCAAGGCATGATGCATAAGGTGTGAAGAATCATGCTATAACATATGCCCCCTAATGTGTGAGGTCAGATGGGTACACGATGGCCAAAATACATTATAATTGTCCCAAGAGTGGAGTAGTGAAGATCCATGTGGAAGAACTAGTTACTCGCCAACATAATATAATGATAACTATGTATACATGACTATATATATTGAGTACATATAGTAGTCTTAGATACATATAATTACAATGGCCATGGATATGAATAATAAGCATACGTCATAAGTGGTCACAACCACGTACAATACACAATGGAGTCTGGTCTCCATACCCAATGAAGACATCTGGTACATAATAAAGTACACTATTATGGTATGAGAACTGAAATCCCATAAGTACTTTCGCGATCAAGGTGGTAACATATATGGAATTACACCATACTCTGAGGTTTTCTACACAAAAATCCAATGCTACATGTCCCATCACATGAATAAAGGTGTTGAGGTCAAACATGATAAAACATTGTCTGATTATCGAGCATTGATGTATACCGTTAATAGATGTGAGACAACCCATCGATGATAAAAATGGGTGTTAAGGTACCGAGTGCATTCATCAAGTATGAATAGACGTGTTGAGGTAAAACACTTGAAGAATCCATCAATCATGGGACATTGATGTATTCCCAAATCTGTCGATGGTGAGAGAACCTACCACTGACGACTGCAAGTCTCAAGGCACTCAACTGAATCTAGATCCCAATTCAAGAATAAATGATATGAAGTCAATGGAATGGAATCCACTAGAAGGAGGGTATAAAGAAATCCCCCATCAACCAACATGAGGTACAATAGCAAGGCTAGATAATTTGGAATATGTAATGAACATAAATAAGATAATAATTAAATAATTAATAGTTAGGTTAATTAAGTCATTATGAAACGAGGCGTCTCCTCGACATCAAGTGTCCAAGCCATATTTAAGTCTAAGACATCATTGTAATATTATCATCTAATATAATATTATTTTTTATCATTCAAAATGATAATCAGATTCGACTAATAACACTCCAACTGGATACGGTTGCTCCAAGTGGTATCAGAGCGGATTCGCTCCTTAGGCCTGAGCTCAGATTCAGATCATCCCCTCTTCCTTGCAAAACACAGTCGCATTTCCACTACCTTCACATCCACACGTTGATCCATCCACCAAAGTTGCTCCCTGCTCACACTGCTCAAACCACCACCTCTGCGCGCTGCTCCCTCCTCCTACAACAGCCTTCTCCATCGCACCACCGCCCCCATATTCTCCACTGTTCTACATCTTTGCGCATTCCCTCTCACATTCTCTATGCACTACCTCTGTGTTCTTTGCTCTGCGTGTTCCCTCAATACTCATTCTCCACCATCAACACTCATCCTCCACCACCCCTCATGCTGCTACATCCGTCAGTACTCACCCGCCACACCCCTCATGCTGCTCCATCCCTCGTGTTGCTCCCTTCACCATCCCCTCGTGTTGCTCCATCCCTTAGCACTCCCCCACTGCACTCCATCCCTCAGCACTCGCCCACCACCACCCGCCGCTTTCCCTTTGTCCATCCTCGCCGTCTGCTCTTCTGCACTGCACTGTTTTTCCCACCTGCTCCGTGCCCCAACAACCGCCTGCTCATAGCGCCATCACCTCACATGTTGTCTCTCCCTCCACCTAAACTAATATTTCAAATATATTGTGATATAATATATTTATAATAATATATTTAATAAAAATCAAATATTATATATTATTATTATAATATTTGTTTTTTTAAAACTAAAATAATAATAATAATAATAGGAATAATTAATTAATTAATATTTATTATTATTAAAAATAAATAAATAAATAATCCACCCCTCACAAGCCAAAATAACGTCGAAGTACACTCCTCCACATACAAGGTCCAAGACCATGGCAGAACTAAAAGAGCAAATCAAAAAAATGGAGAAGGGCATCAAGTTCCTTGTCGCTAACCAAAAAAACTTGAAGGAAGAGATGAAAAATAACAATACAACACTCAAAGACGAGCTTGTTCTAGTACTAGAAAGAAGGCTGGATGAAAAATTTGGCATCCTGAACGAAAAACAAAAAGACTGGGATGAGAAGATGAGTAACATGACTCAAAACATAAACACTTTAACACAGAACTTGAGCACCATGACGCAGAACCATAATACATTAATCGAGGTGTTACAAAGACTCATACCTAGTCTAGACCAAGACAGCAGTCCAAACATGTTAGATGCTTCATTTCAGGTTGTCACACAGGAAACACTCACAAAGAATCAAGAATATTTGCAAAAAGAAATAAAGAGTAACAATGCAACGCTTAACAAAGAGATAGAAACAAAAGTACTGCTAGATATGGAGGCACGATTAAACAATAAAATAGAAGCTAACAATAAGATAGTAGAGAATAAAAAGGTTAAAAATCACCACCACCAACAAAGCAGTTCAAATATGTCACTTGCATCATCCAGTAGTTCTGAGCCACCATCAAACCATAAAACAAAAGGAAATCAATATCGTCCTTACAAAGTGTACCCACCTAAGGCAAAAATAGAGTTGTCGAAATACAATGGGAGTGAAGACCAATGCGTTGCTTGGCTAAACAAAGTAGAATAATACTTCGACATTTACAATATTCAATTTGACGAGGAGAAGATGAAATATGCGTCAATGCATATGGAAGGGTACGCCTATAATTGGTACTTATGGTGGAGGAGAAATAATTTTGCCTACACCTCGAGCTTGTTCAAAAATAAAATTTTTAATATATTTCAAGGAATCAAAGAAGATGATTTTTTCAGTAAACTTACCAGATTACAACAAATTGGAAGCGTTGAGGAATTCACACATCAGTGGGAATCCTTATTGACACGAGTATTTGGGTTGTTTGACAAACAAAGATTTGAAACCTATTTAAGAGGTCTTAAACCATACCTTCAAAAAGAGTTAAAGTTACATGACATACCTAATGTAGAAGTAGCAAGACATAAATCCAAAGTCACAGAACACAAATTGGAAGGAATAAGAACAAGAGGTGATAACCATTATCGACAATAAAAAGAGACACTGTAGGTACTGTGAAGATACTTGGTCACCTGGCCATCCATGCCACAAACCTCAATCATATTCCTATGAAATGGAAAATAGGTCGAAGTCATCTAACAGTTACTCTGATAATAGAACAAAGAAGAAAAACATATGGCGTCAATGCGGTGATGACTGGACCCCTGGCCATAAATGTAGGAACAATCAGACAATACAGTGCAAAATCATCAATGGAAAGGAAGTGCAAGTCTCTGCACAAGAGACCTCGTTCGATTCTGATACCGACACCAAATCAGAATGAAGAACGAAATTAGGAAAATACTCAATCTTTGAGGACAAAGCTTCCTTAAAGGGAGTGGCAATGTAACGAACATAAATAAGATAATAATTAAATAATTAATAGTTAGGTCAATTAAGTCATTATGAAAGGAGGCGTCTCCTCAATAGCAAGTGTCCAAGCGATATTTAGGGCCAAGACATCATTGTAATCTCATCATCTAATATAATATTATTATTTATCATTCAAAATGATAGTCAGATTCGACTAGTAACACTCCAACCGGATATGGTTGCTCCATAATAACTCAAACGAACAAGATGCACACGAACTAGTAACCATGTGCATCTCTCATGCATACTGAGTGCAAGTAGCATGCGAAATAGGACCTTTGATTAGCAGCCAATGATGAAAACCACTGATAGAGGTGAGGAAACCACCAATATGGTCTAATGGAATCCAAGACATGGCATAGATCCCAATGTGTGAATAGATTTATTTTCGTCGAAGACAAGGGAAACCACTCAATTAATGACCAATGATGAGATGTCATCTCCTGAGTTCAAGGTCACCTACCAATGATGAAATTAGGCCAAGTGTTCTAGGTAGAACCATAGCTCTATCATGTACCAGGAATTCCCAACATGTAGAGTCAAGACAACTGAGGAATGGTTGACTCTGGCTAAATACTTCCTTTGATTAATAGCCAAAGGTAGATGGAGACACTTAGGCAACATAGACTCAATGTGCAAACTGGGACAACCCTACGACACAGGAGGCATCACCAGAGGATCCATAAGGTTTGGAAGCTTAATCGGTTGGTTGAGAAAACTATGACTAATGTGTACATCTCCTAAGGTCATACTAGAAATCCGACCCATGATGAATAGATTCATTAACTGTGCTCTGTTCAAAGGCGACACGATAGCTACTAATATAAGACAATATCATTTCTCATTTGGATTTTACTGTTTTTTTGTTGGTATTTTTCATATTATAAAGATTGAAAATGAATACAATGTGCTTATATTACAAAGGATAGGAAACAAATGTCGCGGTCAGCCAATGTAGTTCCAAGTAGTGGAACATACCTATGCTTAATGCGAGGAAGTGTGTGCAGGAGAAGGACATTCAAGGGAATGTTTCCTCTCAGGTAAAGGGTGATCATTTGCAAAGGATACAAAGTAGGCTATTCTTGGCTAGAATTGAGACAAGCTCAGACAATTTGGCTTATAAATTTGAAGCCAGGAGCCGACATTAAGCTCAATAAGGAAAGCAAAAACATGCAATGCATTTACAACCTGATATAAAATGGGATTCCCTCAAGAAAATGGCCAGCATAAAAGATAAGAAAGAACATGAAGTATCTATTTGAGGGCATAACAGGGCTACCAAGAACTCCCAGAATTAAGGAGGAAGCTCAACATGGGCACTATATGGAAAAACAAAATCTAACTAGGGAAACCATGGTCGGGGGAGATCTGCGTCCTACATAATTACACTTCTAATAGTAGTGCGATGGTTCCATGTCATTAAGAAGTGGGTTCGTACCTATGGTTAATGTTACATAGTCACGGTATAATACAAAAATGCACACAGAATATGATCATATTCTATATTCCAATTCAGATTTACACCTTCCATGGGCATGAACAAGATCGAAAACGGTCAAAATCCACTAAGGCTCAGCCAAAACAGCATAAAAAAGAGACCTCGCACAACAATATTAGTCCAAAACAATTGTACATAACTAATAGAGGGTCTAAACTATAGTAAAGTGGGTAAAACAATTTAATAAATAGTAAAAAAAATTGACCATTTACCATACCATTTGGTTTTTTACCCCTTTAGTGAATTTTGAGCTCTTTGAACCCTCAAACTTCAAAGGTAGATACCTATAGCTATGGGCCACGAACTCAACAACCATCAGGACCAAAATTTTTCTCATTCCATGCTCTTTCAATTCATTACTTTCATTTCAAATTTCCATGGTTACTTTTGAAGTTTTTGGGCATGGAAAGTATGTTTCTTGTCCCACGCGGGTGACAAATCATCGGGATGCTTATAGGTCCAGATATAGGTGGGAAACGTAAATCCTTCCCACGCGGCCACGTGTTTGCTAACATTTTGACCTGTGTATAAGGTCGTGGATGTTGTTTTTTAAATAAAAAGCCTCACAAAATCTATTCTGCTTTGTAGGATGGTGCTTGAATGGAGGGAGAGAGAGCATGAAGACGTTGATAGAGTTGTGCATGGTGATTTGATTTCTTGACAAGCATTGCAAAGATGTGGGCTCTACAAGTTTTGGAACCTTGGGAGCATGAGGGATCAGCGCCAAGACTATTACAAATGCTTGTAAAATATTTGGATCCAGACACAAAGGCGTTCATAATAGATGGAATGCCATTGAGACTCAGGGTAGAAGATATTTATTTCATCACGAAAGTATACCGACGAGGCGAGGTAGTAAATATTAGGGCTCACGGAGCAGGTGGGGGCATGAGTATTGATGTGCATATAGTTATATATTTCCTTCACAACACTGAGAAGGTAGGTATTCAAGTCCCCATCAATGCGATCTAGAGTCTCAGACTGAAAGTGATCATTTTAGTTCTGGATAGAATAGTAGGATTGGAATCACTACACCAGACATAATGACCTCTCATGTTCTATGTAGTAGAGCGTATGAGGCCCATTATTTATGATTGGAGCACTTTTTGGGTAGCATCAAACATAAAGCGGCAGACTGCAAGCTTGGCTGGGCCAAGAATTTCAGGTTCTCCAGATCTTATGCACTTTCTTCTTTGAGAGGGTATCGAGTCTTAGTCGCAGGGTTGAGGTCCCTCCTCATAGTCTATGGGATCCAACCCATACTCACTAGACTAAGGTGAAGTGGATGTTAGTAGTGGGAAAAGTGCCTTCTCTCTTCATGGTTGCTTTTTTCCACTAGTGGTGGTGATAGATCATTGCCATAGACGATTATCCCTATGTAAGGATCGACTTCCATGGAGACAGATATATGTCACTACAACCAGGGTCCGCATTTGAAGACATCGGTAAGATAGATTTTGTGTTTTGGGAATATTTCATTTTTTTATATAAAAAAATCAAAAACGTGTTTTTGGTAGTACCATGTACTAACATTGGGCTTGTTTGCGCAAACATAGGCCTGCAATGACCGAATGGTTTCCATGACACCTACATAGGGGTCGAGGAGATGAGATGATCGGTCTTAATGCTGAGCAAACACTATAGAAAATATAAGGAAACTTGGCTCGCTTGACCCACATGATCCCCATGGTATAGGTCGAGGACCTATCCAAGGCGATGCACAAACATGTAGTTGGTGTACCCCATACATGCGTTAAACTATTCAGGAGATTGGAAAATGTTGTAGTTTATTATCATGATAATCATTCGGGACCACATGCATAGACGTCGGGATATTATTTTTTGTATTGGCCATGTATATTTTGAGGGCTTAAAGCCCATTTTTGTACTATGGAACCATTTTATTTTGGAACTTTTATTCGTAAATAAAAACTCATAGCTACCGGTTTGATATATACACACATGTCTAAATATGAACATGAATGTTTTATGCATATGATTCTTTAATTATGCGTTGAATTCCAATCTAAAATGTAATTTGCATATGAATCAGCCACTTGATTATAACGTCTAGGTATATGAATGTATGTAATGTAATCAAAATGTCATTCCAACAATCTTACCCTTAAGAATCTTCTCAGCAATGTAGGATCTCTGACATGATACAAGCCATTCAATTATGACACAATCAACTGCAAATCCATGTGAACCTCTAGAGATCGAATACCATTTGATATGACATCATGTAATAGTTCAATTACTGCACTATACTCAGCCACATTTATTCAAGGATGGATAGAGGCATACTCCTCCTAAAGACACAAGTTGACCCTTAGGTGCATAAATAACCCAAGCAACATAAGCTTAATTTTGTGTATGGCGGTTGGCCCCATCCACAAATCCTAAGTATATCGAAGACTTCGTTGAAATTTTCCAAGCAATAGGGAGCATGTCCACAAGCCAACAACACTACAAGGAAACCAAAAACTATGTAAAATCATACAATAGTATACAAGTACCATCCCGAGTTGGAAACTCAAGAGGAGTACTTCTTAAGGTAGAGACCATTTCTAGGCTCCTTCAGGATTTTCCCTTCATAATATTCTAACTCATAGGATCCCTTTTCAAGGACATGCCTCACAATGTAAGGACCATGCCACATAGGATTAAACTTAGCTACCACCAATGGTTCACTCACTTGATCATATAAAAAGACCAAGTCACCTTCATTATAATGATGGGGACAAACAAACTTATCATATTGGGCCTTGATACGACGCTTATTCACTTCTAATTCCACCACAACATCTCGACGTTGCTCATTAAAGTGCTCCAAGTGGACTAATCGTTGTTCTAAATCAAAGGTGACAGGAAAGAGCTCTATGGCTAGCTTCAAGGAACAGATATCGCATTAAACATGTAAATTTGACTCTACCGCATGAACTAGCTGATACGGTCAAAAAAATGTGGAAGTCTTAACCATAGTCTGGTAATCCCACAAAGAAGGGCACACCACAATATGCCAATTAGTTTTTCTCTGTCTAATGGTTTTGCAGAATGTCCTTAAGAGATTTCTTAACAGCCTCAACCTGGCCATTCACTTAAAGGTAATAAGAAGAAAAATGTTCTTGCTTAAACCCAAACTTCAAAGCTTATTTCACCATCATCTTATTCTGGAAGTGACTTCCATGATCGGTGGCAATATCCTTCAGGATTCCAAACTAGGTGATGATATGATTGAACATGAAGTGAGCACCCGTCTCACCACTGAATTTGATTATAGGCATAACCTCTTCCCATTTCGTGAAGTAATCCAAGACCAAAATAATATGATACTTTCCCGCAGTTGATGTTGGGTTACAATCCATATAATCCACCCCCACTTTGTGAAGGGACCGATGGTGATATTAGGGTGTAACGAGGCAGTACACGAGCACATGTTCTGAGAGAACACTCGAAAAGGGTGACATATCTTTACCACATTAATGCACAATTTAAATATCGACGGCCAAAATTAACCCTCTTTCAAAATATTTTGAGTTGTGGAAAACCCAGATAAATGACCACCACACACCCCACCATGAAATTTAGTAAGCATGACCTCAACCTCCTCTTGAGTTAAAAAATGGCGCAAAATAGAGTCCACCCCACAATGATACAAAACCAAGCTGTGACACGTTTCCTCCTTTGCAAGTATTATATCACAACTCAATGCATCATAAGTACATTCACACATTCACAATACTAGTGCAAACAACACCAATATACTCTTTATAGTCAAATACATAAATAGTCACTCACAAAAACATATATAGATGCATTTTAAACACATTCATCAGTCATACATTTGACATAGTAGATAACATGGAAACCCATCCGATAAGAACCAGAAAGGTGCTCTTCATTTGGCATGAGAAATGTATGCACCTTCTGTCTGCGCACTAAGCTACATACTATATTCTAGATCTTCTTCTTTATCTACACAGACTCTTTATTCCTCCCATGCTCTCTAATATTCTCTTCTACTCTCTCCCTACTTGACTCTACTAATGATCCACACACAACCTAGATCGACTCAGCTCCTCCTACACTTCTACGCGCTCAGTTGCAGCTTCTTCAACTCAAAGCACTTAGCAAAACTAAAAGACACCAAATATAGAGAACCTAACAACAGTCCAAAGAGTGTCTCAGGTGTCTAACATAGAGAAAATAACATCAGAGAAGCTAACCCACATACAACTTGGGTTTCTTCTTATATAGACTTTTTACAGACTCGTTATAGATTCTTTACCTGTCGCTTTCTCAATCGACTTCCTATACTTAGCCAATAGGTTGTCTTTCCTATTCTAGTGACACCTGAAAAAAAGGCACTAACAACCTGACTTATAAAAAATACCTTCATACATGTGGCTTCCACTGGCTCTAGTTGACCTCGTACCCACGATATTTATGCCCTGTCACTTTCTGATCGTTATTCCCTAATGACGTATCCTAGCCATTATACCAACTGCACACCTTTTGGTACTGTTATTCCGTCACACCTTTCATTTTGTCGCACATCTTCTTCTATCGCGCATCTTCTTCTGTCACACATATTCTTCCATCGTGGCTCTCATAGTTTCTGAATTGATTCTTTCCTTAACTCCTTCTTCTTTCTCTACTTTCGTCGTGCCTCATTTGATCTTCCTTCCTTCTGTCGTTGCCTATGTTGCAACTCCTTTTTCTTCTTATGGATTAACTCTTTTCCATACTTAAGCAGAATTCTAAGTGAACTTTGCTTTCCTTTACCTAGGCCCAACAGGACCCCAACAATCACCTGTGGCTTGTCCCGAGCCACTCAAAGCTATTCCTCCATTTCTTTACTTGTGCTGACTTTACTGTAAAAATCTGCCAAGATTTTCGCTACTTTCACTGCTTTGAGCCGTGCTTCTTTCTTTGTTTTCTATAATTGCTCCAAAAGGTCAGAACTGACATGTTCCATCATTATCTTCTCTACTGTTGCAACTTCTTCATGCACTTTCTGTTGTACAGGATGAATGATGATTGTAACTCTTTCAGATTCATCTTGCAACTCTTCCACCTTATCTGCACGGTGTTGTTATTGCATGCGCAACACTATTACTTGTTGCTGTAACTTTATCATCTCTATTGCCTTATCCATTTTCTACAAATAAGGGAAAATTCTTCATCTTATTCCTTATATGGGTAATACTTGCTTCAGCTGTAGTCAGCTTGTTTGCAAGTTTCCCTAATTCTACATCATCCATCAATGCTTCCCAATCTTGAGAGACTTGGAGGACAACATTGGCACATACTGCTTCCACTTCTTCTATCTTCTTCATAGGCTCTATTTATGCTTCCCTTATTTCCTCCAACACCTCTAGGGGTGTGCTTGGTTGCACCTGCTCTTCAAGTTCTACGACCTTTTTCCGAAGTTCGACTGCTATCTCACCAAGTCGAATGACCTTGGCCTCCACAACCATTTCTGATGTAATTCCTGCATCATTAAAATTTGTGCAGGCAAGATTTACAACATTATCAAGATTAAGCTTGTTTTCTTCCCATGTTTTTTCTTTCTACTCCATTTCCTGCATCTTTCTCTTTGTTTTATCAACAACCTTCTGGGATTTCTTCACCTGCTTAACCAAGGTGAATTATCTTAGTTTGATTTCCATGACTGAAGCTTTATGTAATGTATATACCTCAATTAATCACATTTGTGAAAAATCTATAGTTAACTAGCCTATGCTTTTGGCCACATCATTAAATTCCAGGGTTCCTAGATCTAGTACTTCTCCTTCGACTTGAACCCTAATTGGTGGAACCAGTCTTGGTATCTCAGGTTCTAGTGCTTCGGAAGGGCTGAGTTCATCCTGGGATTTAGCTACCTGAGGTATATAATCCACTTTGACTCTAACTTATTCGACTGCTTTAGAGAGCACGCTCAACCACTTTGTAATACTAATTGTTGACTTGGCTTGTCACTTGTCGATATCTTGAAAAATTGCTTATGCAACTTCTTGTAGTCTTCCCCATCCATGGTGGAGGTATTGGCTTGTTTATCAACCTTCCTATTCGTACGCTTAGGATCCCTTTGTTATGCTTCTTCCTGGTTTCATTGTTCTTCTAGGGGTGGATTTGTGGGAGTCAAGATGGAATCACTCTGTTCTGATTCGGGGTCTTGCACATCTTCTTGTGGGTTCTCTTCTTTTCCTTGCTTGTCCAAATCCTCATCCACTATATGGGATTCTGGCACAGGTAGACTCCATTCTTTCGGTCATTCATTGGTATTGGATTCCACTTCTTCTTCTGTCATTATAAATTGTGTCACCAACCATTAGCGATCTGGGTCTTGTCGTGGTTGCATGATAACATAATGTGGGCCTATTTGAAACTTGATGATTTGGCGAAATCATGCAACAGTGTCATCGTGAAGTCTTACCTGCTTCTGCACGTGATGCCTCAAGGCTTCACCATGCATAGAAAATTCAATATTACTGTCTGTTTTCCTGTTCTTGTCTTGTGAGAACTAGATATTTTGGTATTTTTCTCCTCTGTAAGGAATAGGTAGACTCTATCGGTTGGTAGTTCGTGGGTTGGACCAAACAAAAAATGAAATCAAAATCAATAACCGGGCATAGTGGAAAGCCTTACCCTCTTCTTGTGATGTAGTCGCGTCTTGTAACAATTCGTTCAACAAGAATTGTGACCAATTAATATGAACTCCCTCTGCACAAAGTTTGGCTAGCGCAACCACACCGTTAGTACATTGGGTTGGTCATAACTTCCGCAACATTTTGCAGGACAATATCTTCGGAGGAAAGCGAACAATAGTGCCATTAATTGATAAAATTAGTAACCTTATGTTGTCCCTAACCAAATCATACTTATCCTTGAACCTCACTATCATCATTGGGTCCTTGTCCTTCTTTAGATATAATGTTGGGTCTATTCTTGCTCACGGAAGGCTTGTAATTATTGAAATGAGGTCGACATTGAGCAGATATGCTTTATCTAGCCGCATGTATCCTCCATGAAATACTACTATCAACTATTTCACAAAGGTGTTCCCTTCTGTGCTTCGGCCGAAGTGTGGCATGAACAACAATGACAATACTCTATATTGGTCCAGTCCTTTCACCCATTCCATTGGAACAAAATAGTTTGGTGAGTCGGGTGTTTCCTTCTCCAGTTTCATGTAGTTACATCTATCCAAGATGCTCTTCTTGTTCATATCATGGTCATCAATGAATAATTTATGTAATTTGGCATAATGTTTTGCAATACCTTGATTCCTTTTGGTAGTTTGGGTGCTACCAGCGGGGCTCAAACATTGGATGGAATTTTACCTTTGGTGCGTCTGTCCATCTTGGCGAGATATATGGTGGCAGCAAGGTTATGGTTTTAGAGTCTTCTTCCTTATCAAGGACTAGTTGCGTTGTCGTTGATTTTTTCTTTCTCTTCCTCTTGACTGTACGCTTTCCCTTTGAATATGATGAGGGTCCTGGTATGTATGCTTCAGGTTTTCTAGATGGGCGAAGTGGAACTTGACCCGTAGGCTGGAACATGCTGCTATGTTGGTGGAACATATCCCGCAGTGTCTTCCATGATGGGTGTGGGTGATATAGGTCCAAATTCAGCTTCAACAGTTGCACTATTACTCGAGATCGAAACTACCATGAATTTGCTACGACTCCTGAAGTTGCAAACAACAATCACTCTTCTCACATGCGACAGAAAGAAACTGAGCTTGGGTGTGAAGTTTGATTTCAAACAACAGTTTCTGATAGCTATTTTTTCACACGCCTGGGCATTCAAATAAAAATGAATCCATCCTTTAAATCACATGGGAAGTTGTTTAAATTATTTAAGGAAACTTCTCAGCACGCCATCAATTAGATGGCACATGCAAGGGAAATTATTGTTATAAAGGAAGACATGACCACAAAGCATGCTGCCAAATTCTCTATAGATTTCAAATTAATGATAGAAAATTTTCATGTTAGCAAGCCTCTTCATTCTTGCGCTAGCGTCGTGTCACTTGCGACCTGATTTCTTTTGTTTGGAAAAGTCCCTTTCTTTTCTGACTCACTAAGTGTATCGTTGCATTCCTTACGACTTGCATTTTTCCTTCAACAGGATTTTGTTCTTGCGATAGACCAATTGTCTTCTCTCAAAATTTTTACTTTTGTCAAACGCCAAGCCTGCAAAACACCACTTATTACTGTGACAGGCTAGCAGTCCTCATTTATAAAGTTTGGTTTATTCTTTCTTTCCTTCTTATTTTCTCTTCTCTCTTTCTTTCATCTTTCCTTTCTTTTCTTTTCTTCTTCTTCTCTCTCTCTTTTTTTTTATGCGACCATGTCATAGCCATCATAATATGGTTTCAGTCGGCTCCCATTGACCAGTCCTCTAACCTATGTCCCATCTAATTTTTCTAGCTTCACTGCTCCTCCATCAATGATTTCTTTGACAATGTATGGTCCTAACCAATGAATTTTTAACTTCCCTCTATGTTTGAAGATTTTGCTATCATACATAATAACAATACCTCCAACTTGAAACTGCTTATTCTTAATGTGTCTATCATGCCATACCTTTTGTCTTTGCTTTTCTACATTTTGGTGAAATCCCACATCAAAACGTTCTTCCTCCAACTGTACTAGTTGAAGTAACCCGTCTTCCACAACATCAACATCAACATCAACAACAAATATGTTCCGCGGAGTCCTTGTAATTTTTTTTTCTCCGCCTCACTATATGAGGTTATTGTGTCAACAAAAAATTCGGTAATATATCCCTCCAAATTACTGTTTACCAAAAAATCTACAGCCCTTGACACAGGTTTTCTCACACTTTCCAGTAGCTGAATCAACTAAGGATTCCACTTTGTCGGTTCTCCTCCTGGGAAGTTTCTTTGTTGGGTTGCCAACTTCGATAGCCACTAATGGAACACAATGGGAAACTCATAAGATAAAATCTCATGAATATTTGTGTATAGTTATCGACCCAACCACTCTGTTGGGTTCCATTGAGATCCTTTACTATCTTCTCGTGGAAACTCTAATGCTTTGAAATCCATGCAATCTTGGATTTTAGGCTTTGTCGGCTGCCACAACATGTCCCTCACCAGAATGATTCGGGTCCCGAAAAAAAACCATTTATTGGATTTTCTGCTCCCTTCGACCCAAGTTCAGTACCTTCTCCTTATCGCAACAAAGCCCAAGATATCCACCCGACAGAGCAAGCCTCAGTCGGTAGCACCTGCAGCGCAGATGTAGTCTCACCCGAGATATCTTCCTTTGATGGGTAATTACCAGAACTAGGATTCCACAGTTGGGTGGGGGATTTCTTGTCCCTTGGCAACACGCTAAGGCACTCGATGAAGGATTATGAGAGGGGTTTTGACACTTATACTACATAGCCAAGCTGCAACACGTTTCCTCCTTTGAAAGTAGTATATCACAACTCAATGCAACATAAGTACATTCACAATAACAGTGCAACCAACATCAATATACTCTTTATAAGAAAATACATAGACATTCAGTCACAACAACATATATATATGCATATTAAACACATTCATTAGTCATACATTCGACATAGTAGATAACATGGAAACCCATCCGGGAAAAACCACAAAGGTTCTCTTCATTTGGCATGAGAAATGTATGCACCTTATGTCTGTGCAGCAAGCTACAGAATCTGTTCTAGATCTTCTTTATCTGCATAGTCTCTTTCTTCCTCTCATGCTCTCTAATCTTCTCTTCTACTCTCTCCCTATTTGACTCTATTAACGATCCACACATAGCCTGGATCGAACTAGATCCTCCTACACTTCTGCGCACTCAGCTGTAGATTATTGAACTCATAGCACTTAGCAAAACTAACAGACAACAAATACAAAGAAGCTAACAACAGTGCAAAGAGTGTCTCAGGTGTCTAACACAGAGAAACTAATAGCAGAGAAGCTAACCCACATACATCTTGGGTTTATCCTTTTATAAAAATTTTACAGACTTGTTACGAACTATTTACCAGTCGCTTTCTTAGCTGACTTCCTATACTTAGCCAATAGGTTGTCTTTCCTGTTCTAGTGGCACCTGATTATAGGAACTAACGACCAGACTTACAAAGATACCTTCATACATGCAGCTTCCACCGGCTCTAGCCTACCTCGTACCCATGATATTTATGGCCTGCCACTTTCTGACCGTTATGCACTACTGTCTTTTTCCAGTCATTATACCAATTGCATACCTTATGGTCCTATTATTCCATCACACCTTTATTTGTCCCATTCTTTCCTTCTATCACACATCTTCTTTTGTCGCACATCTTCTTCCGTCGCACTTCTTCTTCCATCATGAATCTTGCAGTTTCCTCTTGAACTGCTTCTTTCCTTAACTCCTTCTTCTTTCTCTGCTTTTCTCATGCCTCATTTGCTCTTCCTTCCTTCTGTCGTTGCCTCTGCCGTAACTCCTTTCTCTCCTGTTGCCTTATCTATTTTCCATACTTAAGATAATTCTAAGTGAATTATGCTTTCCTTTCCCTAGGCCCAACACAATGCTTTCTTAAGAGCGTTGAAGTGTTGCTTGTGGAGCCTGATCTTCCAGATCTAGAGATGTTATTGATCAACTATGTTTGTACCCAACTTTTACTGTACACTTGTCCCAGTTAGGGGGTGCGGGGTCCAGGGGGGCCCATCCCCTCCGGCTGGGGCGTTCGGGGGCAAAGACCCCAAAGGAAATTTTTGGGATGTGTGTTGGCCAACAGTTTTGCAGACCCATTGTATTGGGTGACCTATAGTATTTTCCCATGGTATCTCCCCTGTAAAAGAAGAACATTGTAATATGGCTGAGTATTGTATTGCAGCATTGTAAACAATATATGTGATTGTGTGTGAGAGACTGTGAGAGCATGAAGAGGAAGTGCATCGGGGTTGCTGTAGGTTGTATCCCTTCATTTTGTTGGACGGTATAATAGAAAGGACTGGTAATTTCTGTGTGGACGTAGCCCATCTTTGGGTGAACCACATTATATTTGTGTCTCTCTTGTAATGTGTTTTGCATCTTGTTTAGTTATTTAACAGTGTAACTGTTATTGCTCTGCGATCTTGTTTTCTAACATGAAGGACTTCTGGGCTCGCTCATCCCATATCATCGAAGTATCCTTCTTCAGTAAGCGTATAAAATCCTTAAGTCAAATTGGCATAATCCACGACAAATCGATGCAAGAAATTAGCCATCCCTTGGATACTCTGAAGTTTTCTAATTGTCCTCAGGGGAGGAAACTAAAGTATTGCCTCAACCTTCAATGGATCAACCCTATTCTCCTCATTTGATACAATGAATCCAAATAAGCGACCATTCCTAACACAAAAGATGCACTTTTGGGGGTTCAAACGAATTGTATAACGACGACATCTTTCAATACCAAACGAAGATGTGTTGGATGATCCACTCTCATACGAGAGTGAGCAATGAGGTCGTCCATATACACCTCAATAATATGTTTAAGGTTGTGAATGGAAAATGTCATCTCCCACTGAAAAGTAGCTCCAAAATTTTTCAGGTCGAAAGACATTTTATGGTATGCAAAAGTACCCCAAGGACATATAAATGAGGTATTACATTGATCCTTGGGTTTAATTTGGATCTGATTATATCCCGAAAGACCGTCCATAAATAAAAAAATCTCGCTTCCCACACACTCATCCAAAATATAATCAATTAATGGTGTGGGGAAGTTATCTTTAAGATAGGCCTTATTCAGATCTCTAAAATCATTAAACACACGGATGGTCCCTTGCTTCTTATCCACATGAACAGGATTGGATACCCATTCGGTTAATGAAACCGGGTAGATGAATCCAGTCTTAAGCAACTTCTCTACCTCAGTCTTGATGGCAGGCGACTTACAAGGATTCACAACATGTTAACGCTATCGAACAAATGTATCATTTGGATACGTTTTCATTTCATGTTCAACAATACATGGATCAATCCTTGGTATTTCTTCATACGACCAAGGGAATATGCCACAAAATTCCTTAAAAAGCTCGTTGTATGTTTGAATTTCTTCGGGTGAACAATAAACACCGATATAAATGTTCTCTATTTTACCAGTGGTCTGAGAAATGTTGATCGAACTTTTTGGTGATATGTTTTCCATTTTCCCTGCAACATATATACAATGATTTCCTATTGGGACCACGAGATGACCAACTTTTTCGCTTAAGGTTGTCCAAAAATCATCATGCTCAATCTATTTGAGCTCCGGGAGGAAGTAGGATCGATGATGCATCTCCTCCTAGGGTTGTTCTGAACCAATCATGCCCTCGATAATAGCTTCATCTGAAGGAAAACTGGTGTCGAGGAAGTCATGTGAGCACGACGAAACGACCACCCAGGCAACCAGCACAAGGAGATCCCCCTCTTCCGTCCGAGAAGGGGGAGGATTGGCGTATGCAGCGACATAAAGTACGACTTGATAGGCATTCTGTGTTGTAGACAATGATATTTCTGCGTCGGTGGGTGTGAGACCTTCATTTGAATTACACGGAGAAGAGGGAGTCCAAGGATCGCCCAAATATGAGGTATAAAACAAGACCAGACTCAAATGTGACCGAACGCCACCAAGCGTAGAATCAATAACTAGAATTGGTGTCGAAAACTTAAAGGTTCCCATCAATGAAGGATACACTCCGACACCAAGTTTCTCAGTTTTCGGCTGAAAATTATCAATTACCCAGATAGTGGAACTTGGTGATGCTCCAGAACCAGAATTATCGAATGACAATTGATCGATCTCACAATTCTATCTTCGTAAGGAAAGCAAACGACACGAAATACTAACGACACGATCGCCTTCATGGCATAAATCCATTTTCAACATGTTGGCCGTATTTTTGGTCCTAAGGCCAACACGAAGAAATAACACACACAAGGCACTTAACATAGCCGCCGGTATGTTTAAATTAGCTAAATATCGTGGGTACAAAGGCCCCGCTGCCTTTGTAGGTTTTCTCTCTAGAATATAGAGTCTCATAATTAGATCTTAATAATTTCCTAAATGATAAACTATTCTAGAATGAAAATTAAATTTAACTAAGATGCAAATTTCAAAAACATGAAACAAACAGTTTAGTAGCTTGTTAAACCGAAAACAGATTTAATAGCTGCTAAAAATATGTAGGTTTCTTTCCATGAAATAAATATGTAAATCTAAATTTAAAACTAAATGTGTCTAATCTATTTCTATCCTATGCTGCACAGGAGCATGGTTAATATAATTTCGATGAATGAGATGTATGATTTAATTACAATTTACTTTAAACAAATTTAAAATAAAATATGATTCTTTAAGCACATCAATCTTTCAAAACAAGTAATTAACAAAATAACTACCGATTCAAATTGCTCATTACGTTAGACCTGTGATTGTTTAAGACAAATAAACACAATATATTTAATCATTCAAGACAAATAAACACAGGTTAAATGCAAGAATGAACAAAGAAATTGTATTTAAATTAAATTTAGCTGGATGATAAAAGAACAGTAATAAAGTATAGTCTTACTGAGACAATTAAAGGAGTATTAGAAAATTAACAATCTATGTTTACAAACATCTATGGATGATAAAAGTCACAGATGTTTCTACATATCCAGGAACCATTTTTGGCATAATTTCTTTCTCCCTACTTTCACATACAAATGTAACAAAGAGAAATACAAAGCACAGAAAAATAACTATTCTTCAACCTTGTAGAGAGCCTTCCTCCACACTCTCAGACCTCCGAGGTCAAATTTATAGAAGAGAAGAGCAGTGGGAAGGATAGCATCAAATCCCCATACCTCTGATTCGTTCAGCTGGATGCGAAACAAGCTGCAACCAATTTATGAAAAATTCACCTATGTTTGGGCATGAATTTCTCCAAAACTGTTGAGATATTTCCAAACCCATTTGCAACTAAGGGTAAATGAGTCCATTTGGCAAGTGGTTTTTCGACGGTTTCTCTATATTCTTCTTAGTTTGACTGCAATCGTCCACAAAAAAACGCCTCGCCCTAATGGTGCATGATCCGTTTCTTAAACTTGATGAGATGCACTCCTTCATTTGATGGTGGTTTGGTTAAACAACTCATAATTATTTTACCAATTTCATATGATTTATGTTCAGGGAAATAGATCAAATCTTTACACCAAACCTGGAGTCAAAACAGATTGATAAATTAATATAACAAGAGCCACGAGGTGGCAATGTCCCCGCCAATGCTAATAGCTATTGCTATAAGACAAATCAATATAAAGGTAAGAGTTAACGATAACAAAAATATTGAATTTTATCAACAAGAAGAGGTAAACACGGGTAATTCTCATTGAATTTTATTATCAATATAGAAACAAATGTATTTAGATATTAATACATTAAATATCAATTTTGTTTCAATGATGCATGAGCCATGTCCAACTTAGAGCACTTCCATCTTGGTATTGAAGGTGAGTAGACTCTCGTTTTGCAAGATTAACAACTTCTGGAGTCTCCTGAGAATTTATTTTTTAAAAGAGAAAAACATTTTTAGTGCTCGAAGATTCTATTAAAACCCACCTACTATGCAAAGATAAGATGAGTGAAAAATGAACTACTATAATATAGCCATCTTAAATCAATAAATCGAAAGAGTGCTATCTCTTATGGATATTAACTTTGGTTCATGGAAAGTAAAGAATCATAAAGCCATAACATGAAGCACCTATGAAATTCGACCTTAACCCATATAGGTAATTGGGAAGCTAAGGGCTTGGAAAAGGGTGGCATATATGCACATACAAACATGGGGTGAACAAAGCACCAAACACATTTGCATTATTATGAAAGGTGGCCTTGTATCGGAGGATACAATAGTTTGTTTCAAAAGAAAAATCTCAATCTTAATGGATAAATGTAATTTTATTATAATAGAGGATATACCAAATAGATATGCATGGAAAATGTTCACATAACAATATATTGCTTAAACATTAGCATATTCTTATTGACCATATATTTGTGAAGTATAATTGAAGAATATGTGATAGACATAAAGAAGAGAGTTTGACTTATCAAATAAAGAAGGAACTTAGTCATGTCCATGTGGTGGCATGTATACATACCATATCAAATTTGGGTAGGAATTATTTAAAGGATACCCATTTTAATTTAATTATTATAAATGTAGTCTCGTTATTGGAGAACTTATTATACACACCTTGGTGTTCCACCATGAAGAAATTTTATACACAACCAAAAGCTTATTTATGCATACTTGGGAGGCATTTATGAAGAAACTTAAAACTTTTGTTCATAGAATAGATAATGGTTATCCATATTTTAATAGTGAAGGCAATGATCTTCTACCATCCATACAACGGAACGTCCTCACATAATGGCTTCAACAATTCATGGAACTCCATGAGCACATCTCATTGTACCTCTAAACTTTTATTATGAGGTCATAACATCGTTTAGAGAGAGCTTGAGGTCATAACATCATTTATAAAGAGCCTGGTTTATTCAATGTTTATATAGTGAATCAAGAGTTTGCAATGTTTTATATAGACACCCTTACCACTCAATTCAAATCATGATGCACTTCTCAACCCAACCCTCATATGGTTGGATTGTTTCAATTTTTATACCTCCAACCCTTCTATTTTTCTACAAAACAATATCATAAATAATTTTATTATCCATACCAAACATTTATGAGGTTCCTTCCTCAACGAAAAAGAGACAATGCAGCACAAAAAGACATGATTAACAACTCTTATCACCGATTTACGATGTAACTAAGGTCATGCTTCTCTCGTAAGGAATAAAAGAGAATGGCAGACTGAAAATGAGAAAACCTCGATATCCATTCCACTACAATAATTTATAAGAGGTTCCATTTACCTTAAGGCCTGTCTTGTCTTTATTGTGATATATATTTGTATTTATTGTGACATATATGTGTAGTTATTGAAAAATGAATGCATGTAGAAAAAGCACTGCTTTTCAAAGCTTGATCCTATCATATCTCTTTAGGGTGATTCCCCAACCATCCCCATCTATAAAGATCAGATGTGGGCGGTCCCTTACGCCTGGGTCGAGCTCTCCTAGTTTAGTTATATAAAAACATATTCTTACACACGCAATACAATGGATAAGTGAATACATGAAACCCCATAACGCAGGCGCGGGACCATTCATGTACCATGGCGCCTCTCCAAGTTTAGTTATATAAAAACATATTCTTACACATGCAATACAATGGATAAGTGAATACATGAAACCCCATAAGGCGGGCAAATAATTTACGAGAGCATTCATGTACCATGGGGCCTCTGTTGTCTTTAGATATATATGTAGTTCTTATGAAATGACTGCATGTGGGAAAATGGAATAGAATAATTACGGTCTTTCATTTTAACTAGCTTGGACCTAAGCCTTTGTCAAACATGTGTGTGTCTCAACCTGTCACGAAAGATTATCAAAATCGATCGCCAAGGTATTTAGAAATTTACTTGTCCAGACACATTGATACAAACAGAGTACACAATTGGTCGGATACACCAGAAAATGAGCAATTACTAGAATTTGTTGTATTCAAGCTCAATCTTGCAAATTTTATCATTATCATAAATTCATTTTGTAAGCTGGATAATATGGACCCAGAAATCTGATTAGAAGAAGATAGGAGAATGCTTAAAGACTTCATAAATTCATTTTGTAAGCTGGATAATATGGACCCAGAAATCTGATTAGAAGAAGATAGGAGAATGCTTAAAGACTTAATAAGTGAGGCACACATTTTCAAAGTTACAAATAATACTCTCCACTGTGAATGTACCAAATTTGTAAATGTCCAACACCGTTAACCATTATGGATTGCCATAAAACACCGTCGAGACGACGTTATCCATGGTGACAGGTTGATGCCTCTATGGAAGAACAACAACGAGACTAAAGAAATAGACATATATATTCTTAAAGGAAATTATTAAAACGATAATACGTACCAGCCAAATACAATGTTGCAAAATGCATATTAATCAACAGTAGCTCAATTAGCATTATTTATTGCAAAATCCTGAACCCACAACAAGTTTTAAAGACCTCTAAGCCCTTAACCACTGAAATTATATCTCTGAAAATGTTGGCTACACCAAAAGAAAAAAGAAATTGTGGAAGCGTTAATATTCCAAGAGAGTCGCCATGCTTATAATGGCTGCCAAGCTCTAAAACAGAACAATGTTGGAAAACTTTCCTTCTTTAAAAAAAAAAAAAATCGCTAAGAAACCTACAAGGATCTCGCTCTGTTTAGTAGCATAAGTTTTCTCTTTGGTGGAGGCGTTCTTGATGACAACCTTAGAAAATAAAAATTTAAATCCTAAACCCTAGTAGCACGAAGATTTGAATATTGAGAAGAGTGGAAGTCCAAAAATTTAACTCTAACCCTAACCATCACCAATTCTAAGGCATTACAATAAATAATAGCCAAACTTGTCACTATTATGGCATCGCTTCTATATTTGATGTGCATGTTCTCATGAATTCCATTCGAAGATCTAAGGCATATAGGTTTTCAAACAGATCCTTAATGCATTGGAAGGAAACCTATAGAATGCCCTTGATATTTTTGAGTTTAAAGATACCAACTTTCCCATACTTAACAACGCTCGGCACCCTTAGTCAAAATCAAGGAGCCGCCCCATTGGTTCAAAACACTATGGATCAGTGGCTTGGTTTCCTCCTTCAAGCCTTGGAAATCCAACAATGTTTAAACCAGAAGAGGATCATCCATAACATAGACATAATTCAAAGTTTTTTGCATGTTGTTTTAAAAAAACACAAAAATGTCCATTGTAACCATATCTTTTTCCACATGTAAACCATCTTTATCAGCTGAAGATTCCACTTAATCCCTAGGTTCAATAAAAACACTTAACTCCGACTACGTTTTACTGTTAACTTAAGTGGCGTCTTCAAAACTAAAACAACCTGTAGCTTTTTTTTTTATCGAGAGCTTTCCAAAACATCCTGCCTGTAAAATATTTACAGCCACCTATTAAAACATTGGCAAAGTATATTGGTTTAATGGCATATGTTTGAAATAATAAAATGCAACCATTATGAAGCATAATCATTAAATTATAATTTTAAGTATCAGTGGTAGAGGCCTCTTAAACTTCATTATTTTTTTTAACTTGAGAGTGAGAGAGTATTCAAATTCACTGGATTCTTTTTACATATGTACCAAGTTATCGTTTATTTATTGAGAAACACATAGAATGACTTATTACAGAAATAAAACTAGAGAGTATAAGGTCAAGGTTATACAGAAAAATCATATTTCCTCATTATTTACAAATAATACTCTCAACTGTGAATTTACCAAATTTGAAAATATCCAGCGCCATTAACCCTTACCGCTTGCCATAAAACACGGTCGAGACGACGTTATTCATGGTGACAGGCCGACCATGTCCGTGGAAGAACAATAACAGGCTAAAGAAATAGACATATATATTCTTATAGAAAATCATTAAAACAATAATAAGTACTAGCCAAATACACTGTTGCAAAATGCATATTATTCACACAGTAAACAAAATTTTGCAAGTCTGAGTTGAAAAAAATAATAATAAGAGGCTGCAAGGATTTCATGAGAAACCGAGCTTCAACAATATTCTCCAGTTCCAAGAAAAGAATAATACTAAGATGAAGGGCTTGAATTCTAAACAGTGCAGGGCTTGAATTCTAGACAAAGCTAGAGCAATAATTTCTAGTTCGACAAAAAGAATAATACGAGGCTAAAAAGCTTCAGTTAGAAGCTGAGCTAGAGCAAGATTTCCAAGTTCCACGAAAAAAATTAATATGAGGTTGTCGGGTTTACATTGGAAAACCCATATATCCTGGTTGTGACAGTTCGATGGCATTTACTAACCTGAAAGACTCTACACAATGGGAATTGTTTATTTTCTAAATATTGGAAAATGTGCATTTGCTAACCATATACTGTAGTAAGTATTGGGACGATGTTGGGTTGGAATTTTCAAGGACCGACCTGAATGAGGATACAAACTTCTTGTTGTATTGATCCATTCAGGTAACATAGGAGAGGAGAAGGAGTCTGTTACTGTGGAACGAAATACCAACATCGGATATGCCATTGTAATTGCAGCGAGATAATATTGCAGACAACACATCGATCACACCGACAAGGCAAAGAGAGCCCACAAGGCATGAGACTGAGGAATGAAACGAGACGTGAGACTGAAACCACCATAGTACCAGAATGAGGGGAATCAAACTTGCACCCCAAGGCCAAAATATCAAAATACTTAATGCTGGTAAAACCTTGTAAACCACCTCTGTCTCAGAACTGCTATGCGTATGGGAATGTCCTTAAACATAAATATATTTATAATTTCGGATACTGGAAGCTTATTCTCCTTTAGATTATTGGGCAAATAATAACATAAGCAAAAATTTCAAGTCTTAATAGCATCCAATTTTCATTGCTTAAAGATTATTTACTGAAATATAGTACTGAAAAGGACCTACAAACTTACAGGTAAGTCCGGTAAGAAGTTGGTAAGATGGAGAACATCTTCGAGAACGAATCCATCATCTCCTAGATGAATTTTGAGCTGCGATTCCATAAAGCTGGGATGGTTTTCATTAAAACTTCTGAAATCCAACTTCCTCCTCCTATCCAATACCGAAGAGTTTCTGTCACCCGACAAAAATTTCGGTGTCAAATCTATTCTCGAAGACCACAACCTTAATTACGTTATTAAAAGTACCACAACCTTTGGATGTAAAGAAAATTTATATTGCTCCTACAATATACATAATTATAAATCGTTATCCATACAACATCATTAATTTATTAAAATATCTAAACTTATGTTTAATAGGGATTTGTACATCATTATTAATTAATCAAATATCTATTACTGCAAATATAATGATAATAGAAAGTATTTTACTGGCTCTAGCTAAGGATTTTACGTCAAAATATCTCTATGTATGCAAAAGGAAAGATTATTGTTGGCCCGAGAACAGGGCACAAAAAGGAAGTTCGCGCGTGCAACCAAGGAAAATGCGTCGCGCACGCGATAGAAGCAAAGGAAGATCGTGAAGGATGAAAAGGGCCCGCGAAGGCAGAACATAGAGGTGCGTGGCAAAGGAAAGGCAAGCGCGAAAGTGCACGCGGGGAAAACAATTAGAAAGCGACAGGGCGGTTGTGGGTGCAGAAGTCGGCTTAAGTCAGCAGATGCCACACAAGTGAAAGCACGCTATAAGTAAGGCCGTTAGTGCCTGGTGTCGAGTCATGATCACCACAACTGTAGCCTAGGGGGCGGCTGATGGTGACAGTTAACAGACTACCTGTAAGCAGTTGACCCAGTGTGGTCATGTAAAATGTTATAAATAGGAGAGATTTAATAGTTAGAAGGTTGCTTTTTGTTAGTCATAATTACGGAATAGGTTTGATAGATGAGAGTTGTATACAGTTGCAGAGAACAGATCTAAGAGAAAGGTAATTCAGGAATCTGCAGGAAGCAGTGAGAATAGAGCAATGAAGAAGCTCTGCTAGAGCGGTGCAGATGCTAGGGGGGTCGATCCAGGCTGTGTGCGGATCTGTAGGTAGTAGCAGTAGATTAGGAGAAATAAGACAAAGAGCATGAGAACTATGAGTATGAACTTAAAGACATATCTCAAGATCAGTCTGCATCCTGCAGACTGCAAGGTGCTATATCCTTTCTCATGCCAGATGAAGAGCACCTTGGTGGTTTTTCTGAGATGAGTTTCCACGTTATTTCTTGTGTCCAAATGAATGATTGATGTGGTGAATGTTTATGTGATTGATTACTAGTTGCTTTTCGTATAATGTTAAATGTGGTCAAGTTCCTATTAGTTTCTTGCAATTGGTGAATGGATGAATAGAATACCTTGTTGAATTGGAATTGTATAATTGTATATCATTCAGTATAATTCCTGTTATGAATCACGACTTAAGTCATAGAGCCGATTGATATGAGTCAGCTGCGCCTCACGACTTGCGCTAGCTGCGAGGGGGGAAGGAAAGTCAGGTTGCGCGCGATAACATACAGTTCTGCTCATTTGCACAGAACCGACTCCTCCGCCCAGCCACCCTGCTGCCTTCATTGAGCTCCTTGGTTGCGAGCCAAGGGACTATACTTCCTCGACAATCACAGAAGCATGGTTCCAATGGTTACCCATCTATGAGATATCTCGGATGAGACTGCGCCTGCTTCGTAGGTGTTGCCGATGGGGCTTACTCTATCGGGCCGGTATCTCGGGTAGTTGCTGGATCGACGAGGTGCGCAGAACCTGGGTCGCGCGAGTGGAGAAAAGTGGCGAACAATTATTCATAAGTATACATAAATAATATTTAATCGCATGCTTCAAAATAGCAGATGGCCATAACACCAACAGAATAGAAATCAAGATGATAATTTTACAGGCTATGACCTTCGTTTTTCTCCCCAGACTCTACAAGTCAAATTTTATTCTCTATGCCCATTTACAGGTTCCCCTTATAACACAAGCTACCACCTTTCAATTTTCTTACTACAAAAAGAAACCAACGAATTTTCTTTATGCTAAAAAAAATAATTTGGAACAACTCCGAGTGTCAATGGCCGGGATTCAAATTTTCACAGTTTTCTTCTCCTTTTTTAATGATGAAGCCAGTCTGTTTTCTTAAGGATAATGCCCCTTTAAAAAAAGCTAAACTAAACTTGTTTGTCAAGTTGGGGTAAGTGTAGAGATTTGACTCTAAAAACCAAGTTACTTTAAACAAAGGAGGGGACTCTATATATCAGAGTTCACACCAAAATAAAATTACCATATGCGTCACTGATTTATACTGTACCTAAACTCGGCTATAGACAAGCTCCATGACACCCATGGTTTTGCAAACATGGGCTCACACTACAGCTCGCTGCGAGAGCAAGAGACCGCTCTGATACCCATGGGCCATTGTGAGGGCACATTTGAGAGCGTGAAGGCCAAAACTCCTCACAACAAAACCATAAAAAAATAACTTAGGCGACAACAAATCTCAATCAAAGCATTTTTATGATAATATTATAAATAATAAATCACGACAACAAAATAAAAAAACTTTTAAGGCAACCTTGATTCCAACTCTTCTCCACCCTGCGGGAAAAAACAAAAGTTAATGTGTGATGCCTGCAGAAAGCAAAAGGAAAATTTTGATGTCAAACGCCTGGAAAATTTTGATGACAAAACGCCCTGAACTTGCCATTCAGAAACTTCTTTAGCTTTGGTTTATTAGATGCATCAATCATCTTGGCGGTAGCTTTGGTGTTCAACAGATTAATCTTCATAAGAGATAGCATTATTTTGAGTGTATAAGTTTTTCTTTAAGGGACTAATTTTTAGTCCTATTGCTTATCCCTCAGCCAGATGAAGCCTAAAACCTGTCAAAAGCTATGAATCATTTCAAAGGCTTCAAATATGGATTGCCTTGAGGAGCTTTAAGCATATAAATGCTTCGAAGTTAGGGAGATTCAATATTGAATTTGCTTTGGACTTCAAAAATAAAAAGAATTTAAAGCGAAGCTGAGAAAGCAAAAATGTGAAAAAAATGACTCCACACTTGCAAAGTCTACGGCTGTTGACGATGTAATTCTTTTTGGTATTGGCACTTTTGAGGAATGGGTTATTTTCAAAGTCATTCTGGATACCTTTTGTGATGCTTCAAGCATGAGGATTAATCTAGATAAATCCTGCTTCTTATTCAACAATGTGGATGAGGGGACTTTGAACAATATCTCCAGATCCTTCTCAGTAAATTATGAACATATCTTCATGGGTTTCAAATATCTTGGCTTTTTCATCAAGCCCCTCGGTTATAGGGTAAAGATTGGCAGTGGCTTATATCAAACTTTGAAAGAAGAATACAACATTGGACCTTTCGTATGCTCTCTCTAGGGAGCAGGCTTGTCTTAATTAAAGCTGTTCTCTCTAGCTTACCGGTGTATTGGATGGCTCTGATCCCTAACCCCATTTCTGTCTTGGACAAACTCAGGTCTTTGATTTTTACCTTCTTATGGGGATCCTCAGTATACAAAAATAAATTCCACTTAATGGATTGGCAGACCCTTTCTAAACCAACCTCTTTGGGTGGTTGGGTATCAAGCATCTGGGTTGGTTTAGCCTCTCCTTACGGATGAAAAGTTTCTAGTTGGCTATCATAGGCAATGGGATTTGGCATAAGTTACTATCAGTGAAATATCTTAAAGAACTCTCGGTGGCTTCTTGGCTTCGTTGTAAAGATTTCACAACTAATAATGCTTCTGTGATCTGGAAAGGATTTATGCAAATCTTATCCTGGGTTGGATGTGGTCTTGCCTAGCAAGTTGGGAATGGCGAGGATATTCGGATTGACATTGATCCGATTGTAGGCTTTGAAAACCTTGTGGTCCTTCCTCAGGATCTCCGTGATTACCTTGAGGATTACGGCATTGTTTCTCTGGCTCAGGCACATAACTTCTTTCTTGGGGCCAAAAGTTACTGGTATACTACAAAAGACTTGGATTTGGGAGGTGATTGGAAGCTCTTGTGGAACAATTTTATATTAGGACTTGAATTTGGTAGAGTCAGATTGTCTTCACATAGAGACTCACTTATTTGGACTTATTTGAAGTACGCGGGTGATATCTCCGCAACAAAGGGGTACGATCTCATTGTTCATTGTTGTCATAAATCCTCCTCGGATCTTTCAAAGGTACTAGAGATACTTTGGACCTTTAACATCCCAACTAAAATCCGTTGTTTTATCTGGCTAGCGGTCATGAATCGAGTTCTAACTTGGGACAATTTACAAAAAAGAGGCTGGCAAGGTCCCCGTATTTGTATTCTTTGTAGATTGAATGAAGATTCAGCCCACCATATGTTCTTAGAATGCCATGTTTCTAAAAGGGTTTTCACTGTTTTACTTGAGCAGTCAGGCCTTCCTTTTTTTTAAAATTGCTCTGTAAGGACATTTTTAGAACTTTGGTACAAAAACATTTCGATCCACTCAGCCAGTAGCTATTTGCCTCTCTTCATCTTTTGGAGTTTGTGGAAAATGAGGAACAAATGTCTATTTGAAAATAAGTTGTTTTCTATGACAGACATCCTTCATCAGGTTAAAGCTCTATGTTTTTTGTATCAAGTTCCGAAGCGAAAGCACAAGATCAGAAACACTGGTCCCACTCCTCAGCTCTCTTATCCTTGTGGTTTCTTTGATGGGGCAACTGCCAACGATCTTGGAGGAGCGAGCTTTATACTTCACCTGAGTGACTCTCATTTCCTTGCTTTCTCTTTAGGTTGTGGCACCAGCACTAATACTAGACCTGAGCTCCTTGCTCTTTGGGCTCTTCTCGTTGTGTCTAAGCTTATGGGGATCCCTCTGCAATCTATATTTGGAGACTCTCTTGTCATCATCAATTGGGATAACAGGATTTCATCTTTGGACTCACCCAGTCTAAGTCATTGGTGCAAGGATATCAGATCTCTCATACATTTCTTTTCTCCTTTGACTCTCACTCATGTTTATCGTGAGCATAATCAACAAGCAGACTGTCTATCTAAGAAAGCTCTTGTGTTGGTTTCTGGTATTGGGTACTACTCAAAATTTATGAATGGCATGATTATGGATCATGGAAATTTTTGACTTTTTTAAGTCATGTGCCGGGACTCAGTCCCTTTGCTCTTTTTTTGGCACAGTTTTTGTTTTTTCTTGTCTGGCAGAACCCTGAGTTGACTGGGAGGAGACTTTTTGCCTACTGATCATGCTCACTGATTTATAGGAATGATTGTCAAAGCCCTCTGTTTCAGAGCTCAGCTTTGTTTGTTTGGTATTTTGGTTTCTTTTCTGTGAGTTTCAGTATCCTTGTGACCTCTCAGAACCTGTTCTTGGAGGGGTTCCCGGCCCTTTATATTTCCTCCATCTTCATGTGAAGATCTGTTGGTGAGTGGTGGGATCCCCATTGTCTTATTCACAGCCTGGAAGCCTTTTATGCAAGGCTGTCATGTATTTGATGCCCTTTGATTCTCAATGAATAACAAGGACTGGCATTTTTTCTGCTGATTAAAAAAAAAGTCTACGGCTGCAAAACCAAGGGTTTCTTCAATAACTATGAATGAACTCAAAAAATGTTTACATCCTAGAATTTATCTCAAAACTTTCAACTTCGAACTTTAAAAGGATGCTTAGTATTCAAAATTTAAAAATATAATCTCGATCGGCCATCGATTGACTGAACAGATGACCGTTGCTTGCATAGCACCTGAACAGATGACCATTGCTTGCATAGCACCTGAGACAATCAAAGAGGCTGTTGATGACGAGAAATTTGAGGCTGAGACAATCAAAGAGGCTGTTGATGACGAGAAATTTGAGGCTGCATGCTAACAATGTGTAGACTCTACTTATACTTAACACTATAAAGCCATGCAATGCAATGAACTGACAGTATGTAAGTGCAGGTATTGGGCAGTGTGAAGAATGACTTGGTAATTTGGAGCCATAACCCTGCAAGGCAGCCGTCTGAGAAACCAAAGCAACAACATTAAAAGAAAAATTGACATGCATTTAAATAATTGCTGACATTACTTCTCTGCCGGATCTTGGGGCACTGGAATCCAAGCAAACGTCACTTTCAGAAAACCAATAACAATTTAAAAAAGTCAATAATTAAATAAATACTAAATAAAAGTTGTTCTATACTATTAGAAAAACCTTAGCATAAATTGAAAAAATATTCAAAATACTCCGAATTAATACACTTTTCTCAACCATATATATCCTCATGGTAGGGAGATAATAAAAACAGAGCATAAATATGAAGTGCCGTTCATAATTCACAAAACTTTTTTCGTGATTTGAAATTGGTAAAAGAAATTATATGCAATAAAATTATGAAGTACCTTTCATAATTCACACAACTTTTTTCGTGATTTGAAATTGGTAAAAGAAATTATATGCAATAAAATTATGGTAAATTTTATTTGTTTCACTCTTTGATGAACTCAGAGTTCGATTTCTGTTTGTTGGTGTAAATCTTTGGAATAGCGGACTACCTTCAAAACTAAAATCTTCGTGGCCCATAGCATGGCGATAACCATGGTTCACCTAAACAAAGTACAAAAAGACAAAGGTGTTTCAATAAAATAATTCGACACGAGTCTTTAATGAAAAGCATCAAAACAAACATTTCTGTTTACAGTTTTACCATTAGGTCACATGCTTTAATTAATTAATTTATTTTTTAACAAAATTCCCAAGATAAGAATAAAAAGGTTAGTTGCTCCAGCATCTTTTAAACTTAGAACCTATCAATATAATACTAATAATGGAGAAACTTTTCTCAAAATATGCCCTTCATAATTTTATTTTGGGAATTGTGTATATTTTTTTTGGTTACACTTCCTTCTAATTTTATTTCCTCTTATATGTGTTTGTCCTTAAGAACGAAATGAAGTTAATAATATATAACATGGAAGGATATTAAAATTAATATTGCTAATAACTTTACTTAATATAAGGTATAATTTTAACACTTTATAAAATAATAATAACTTTACTTAATCTAGGCATAATTTTAACATTTTATAAAATAAAGTGAATTCCTTTTCAAAGAGTGTATATTGGCACATATAAAATAGTGAAGGATTTTGTTAATTAGTGAAGGATTTTGTCAATGAAAATTATTGAGTTTATATGACCATGTAGATGGTAAGAAAAAAATAATTAATCTAAAATAAATTCAATATTTCTTTTTTAAAATTTTATGACTAATCAAAATATATAAAAACTTAATTTAAAGTAATGATGGGATGTGAATAAAGATTTGGTCACTAAATTATTTTCCTTAATTGTAATGAATGTAATTAAAGTGTTTAAGAAAAATATGAAATTTGAATTAATATTGAAAAGCACCGCCTCTCCTCCAACCTTGATATATAATCTTTTGACGCATGCTAAGAAATTAAAATTGAACTTGTAATCAAATTATTTAGATTTACTAGTATGCTCATTTATTAATGAAATGAAGTTGAAGTTATTGAAATATGATATCAATACAACTAACAAAATCCAAGCATGTGATTAACTTAGACAACCTCAAATAAGCGCTTGCAATATTCATTCTGTAGGAAAAAGGTCAAAAAGTGAAAGGACATAGACGTTGAAATCCTCCAAATTCTTATCTCAAGCCAAAGAAGAAGAAGCACAAAAAGTGAGGGATATAAGAAATAAAACTATGAAATCACATAGCAAATCAAGAAAGATAAGGGGAAACCAAAAATAGGAATCTACAAAGATTATGTGGGGGTCACTTTATTTTCACCAAAACCAATGGGAGTTGTTAGGGTTCCAACACAACCCAGTAAAATATTATAGTCGAGGGGTGCATCAACCACCCCAACCTCAACCAACACGGTATTACCCTTCAAATGGACCTTCAAAATGCCATGCCATGCGGTTTAAAGGAACATCCATCAAAATTTGTCAACATAGTCATGGATTTAGACAACACGGGAGAGCCAAGGCCTTTCCAACATGCAAGAGACATCACAGAGGTCATAGCACCTTCATCAATAATTATACGTTTAATAGTGTGGTTCAAACACTCCACATGGAATTGAAAATCCACATGGTAATGCAAGTGGGGTTGGACATCGTGAGTATCGAACCTGGCGACACTAGAGTCATTCGGGTCAGCCACTCCTAAAGCCTCTAAAAGTGATTTCCTCTACGAGGTACAAGTCTAACGCATTTCTAAATCGGACATCACACAGGGAATTTGGCCCAAATCCTTAACGATATAATAGTGTTGGGTAGCTCGGGCATTAGGATTGTGCGTTGAGTGCTTCATGACTCCCTTTGGTACGCATGGTATAGTCTAGGGCTTGTCAATCTACAAAGGAAGATCTAGAGGAAGACACTCTTTACACATGGTTGGTTGCAACGAAACTTAATCATGTGAACATGTCACAACATGAATAACTGACATCATATTGATACAACCATGACCACTTTCCGAGCCTAGTGGGTTTTGACTTCCACGAGCACCACTTCTGGTGGCCGAAGTCCTTGAAGTCATATTTTGATTACGCAGAAGGGGATCAGTCAACACAACTAGGATATGTGAGATAAACTTTGAGGCCTCATCAATATTAGGGAATAGGTGTGTAATATGTTCTCCCCCACACAATTTGACCTTATGTTTAATCTTCTTGAACCCACCGCCCCCCCCCCGCATTTTTGTCATTATTTTCACAAATAGCGTTCTCCTTTTTATTCCCACACTTCTTATAATTTTTCCCCTTCTTCTTATTCTGTTCGGGTTGCTAGTTACCTTTCTGGTTCAATGATTACACCGAATGTACATTCGCTGAATGGGTGGGGGTGGACAAAGCCGTAGCTTGTCCAGTTGCAGACTGGTTAAGCGACAAAATTTTCATTTTATGTGGAACCTTTTCCATAGCTTTTGTACTTATAGAGCTAATAATGCCATCGTCATGTGGCCCAAGTTTAAACTTGGGGTCATTATTTGACCTCGGTGCAACACTATCAGAAATGAGCCCAAACCGAGCATAAATTGGGTCTAACTGCTGAGATCGGAAAATGGCCTATTCCTTGGTCAACACTCTAGAAGTCGAAACATCCTTCGCGATATAAGGCAGTAAGGATTTAAGGAACCATTCCAATAAGAATTATGGTAGAATGTTGGCCTTAATAAATCGCTTTTGTCTATGCAAATCTTGAATATGGTCAGAAATACGGGTGGCTTTGTCATGCTGAAAGGACGACAACAATTCAGTACCATCATTGTAGATAATCGAAAACTGAAAGTGATTAAGTAAGACCATGTATAAGTCATTAAAGGTCCAATATGTGCCCCCATGCAACTCTATATACCTTTTCTTGACTGAACTCGTGATACTGTGTTGAAATAGTCTAAATCGAATAGAATCATGGTTCAACGAATTTGAAGACCACCATATATGAAAAGTCGTAACACGATCACCAAGATCCTCACCATTCCTACCTTCAAACTTCAAAACATCCAAAGGAAGTTTGGTAGGAACCGGAGGCTATGCTAGATCATGACACATTGGGTCATTCGAGATTCTAGATAGATCAAGCAAGTTCAACGTAGCAAAAAAGGGAGCCTAACTTGCGACATTTGATTACACACTCCCTATAAATATTGGTTTTGATAAAGAGGGTTCTAGTAAAGGCCATGACCTTGATTAGTCTGATAGTAACCTCCTCCCATATGACCCATGTAAGGATGCACGTGCATTTGCATATGGGGAATTCCTTGAGAAGGGGGGACCATATAACCAAAATTACCCATCTATTGTACTGAATGACCCTCGAACACCTAGGGAGGAACGTAACCTCTAGAGAAAAGGACACCAGATGATGGGGGAGCCATACCAAAGGGATCGTACTGAAGGGCCCACTCGAAGTAAGGGGAGGATTTTCCATGAAAAACACATTCAAAGGGATAGGAATAGAAGACGATGGGGAAAATGATGGTATATAAGTTGTAGCCCCAATGTTCACTTATCGACCACCACCTAAACAAGGATTAACACTAGTGTGAGGTACTGATAAAGAGGGTTCCCCCCTTCAAACAAATGGAGTAGAAGGAGGAATGTGACCACCTCTGAATCGATATGCATTATAATGGGTAGATGTGCCCCCAATTCCAACACTAACGTTGCCACTAGGAACATGAGTGGATGATGGTATACTAGATGAAACATTCGGCATACCAAAAGTAAACAGACCCATGGCTAAGGGAACAGTTTGATGCTCAGTACCTGACCGCCTTATAGAGGAAAATCTTGGTATGTGCTCTGAAGACCATGTGAGCTCAAAAGGATATGTTGCTATGGGGCGAGAAGGACTAGCAACATGTAAGCTGGTGTAAACTGAAGTCCCTGGGATCCATAAGGTGGTGGTAGAAGAAGCCACATGTGCTTCTTCTCCCTCTCTAGATGACATGGATAGAGGGAGCTTTGGAGTGTCAAATAAAGTACTCATCCCTAAAATTCTAATAAGTCCCCTATTAGAAAGAGGACTAGTGTCTTGTCTCCACCTCTTGTAAAGAGGCTCAGTAGTATCAAAAGGCGATAAACTTGCTAATCGATGAGACTGAAGAGGAGTCGAAACTCAATCCACAATGACTCTACAAAGAGACTCAAGTAACCACGATCCCTAAGGCCAACTAGCGAACACAGAGAACACCCCTAAATAAGCTAGGACAAACGCACACAAGTAAGGAATGAGGACAAATGAGCTCCCAAATGTAGTAGGTATGTCTCTCTTAGGAGAGGCATGAGACTCCCATACACTATAAGGAGAGGTGTGTAACCAATTATAGTATCCCCCATCTTTAGTGCATAAAGCGTGTGTGCCATATGACCCCTACCTGGCAAGGAAACTCTCAAAATAACCTCTACAAGTACTCTGTGCGATACTTAGGAAAAACAATTATGGTCACCTCAATATAATCAATGCTTAGGTGGACAGTCGTAGGCAAGATCTACCATATGGGAAGGGTAACTAAGCTTGAAGCTCGAAAGCACCAAAGGTACCTCAAGATCCCCTATATACAAATAAGATCCTAGAAATATATACAATGCTCACTAAAGGTATGGGGGGGATATCCCCACCATCAAATTGTGCGTTGCCTCATGAGTAACTCAGGTGTAAAAGGAGCTTCCTGAGAACACCAATTATAGCAAGGATTTCTCCTCTCCCTAGTTAGACATCTAAATTGTTTCCATTTTATAGTCTTGGAGAATTTTACTCACAAAATCATATACAAGACTCTAAAACCTAAGTTTATTGGTGCACCCTATAAAGTAAAATTGTTCTAGTGAATTTTGAATTAAGCTTTCATTTTAAGAGGACGTTCTTACTCAAGGGATATGGTCGTGAAACTAGTGATGTTATGACTCAACAATACAAGCAAATATGCACACCTAAAAACAATGCCAGAATACAACAAAATTAACTTTTAGGGGGGGTTGTCTTTTGCCTACAAAAGTCACTTTTGGTGCGGTCTTTACAAAACCTCCCCTAATAGCATCGATGCTAAAAGTTTGAACTTTTAGGGGTGATTTTGGAAGAGATAAAAAATTCCGTAAAAGTAACTCTTGAGGGCAGTTCTAAACCCCCAAAAATGAATTTTAAGGGAGATTCTAAACCCCCCTCATAGACACCTATGGGGGCGGTTCCAAACCCCCCCAAAAGTCCTTATTACAAACCTTTGGGGGTTGTTACAAACCCTCCTCGTAAGCACCTATGAGGGTGGTTTCAAAACCCCCTCGTAGGTACCTACGGGGGTGGTTTCAAACCCCCCCATAGGTTCCTACAAGAGTTGTTCTAAACCCTGCCTAAAACTCCATCTTACTAACTTTTGAGGGCGGCCTTAACAAACCCCCCCAATAGCATCGACACTAAAAGTTTGGACTTTTAAGGGCGGTTTTGGAAGAGATAAAAACCGAAGCTAAAAGTGACTTTTGGGGGTAGTTCAAACCCCCCCCCTAAAAGTATTTATTACAAAATTTGGGGGCAGTTATAAACCCCCCTTGTAGGTACCTATGGAGGCGGTTCGAATCCCCCCTAAAACTCTTTACAAACCTTTGGGGGCGGTTATGAACCCCCCTCATATAAACTTACGGGGGGGATTTTGAACCCCCCTCGTTGTAACATACAAGGGAAGTTTTGAAGCCCCCTCGTAGTGACATATGAAGTTAGTTTAAAACCCCCCTCGTAGTAACATACAAAAATGGGTGGGGGTGGACGAAGCCGCAGCTTGTCCAGCTGTAGACTAGTTAAGTGACAAATTTTGCATTTTATGTGGAAGCTGTTCCATAGATTTTTTACTTGTAGAGCCAATAATACCATCGTCTTGTGGCTCGGGTTTAAACTTGGGGTCATTATTTGACCTCGGTGTGACAGGGATACTATAAAAAATGAGCCCAAACTGAGCATAAATCAGGTCTAAGTGCTGAGATAGAAAAATGGCATATTCCTTGGTCACCATTGCAGACGTTGAAACATCCTTCATGATATAAGGCAGTGAGGATTTAAGGAACCATTCCAATAAGAATTCTCGTGGAATGTTGGCCTTAATAAATCTCTTTCGTTTATGCCAATCTTGAATATGGTTAGAAATATGGGAGGATTTGTTGTGCCGAAAGGATGACAAGAGTTCGGTACCGTCATTGTATCGAATAAAAAACTGAAAGTGATTAAGTGAGACCATGTCCAAGTCATTAAAGGTCCAATATGTGCCACCATGCAACTCTATATACCTTTTCCCGACTGAACCCGTGATGGTGTGTTGAAATAGTCTAAATCAAACTTAATCATGATTCAACGAATTTGAAGAGCACCATATATGAAAAGTTGTAACATGATCACCAATATCCTCACCATTCCTTCCTTCAAAATTCAGAACACCCGAAGGATGTTTGGCAGGAACCGGAGGCCATGTCGAATCATGACACACTAGGTCGTTCGAGATTCTAGATAGATCAAGTAAGTTCAACGTAGCTAAAAAAGGGAGCCTAGGTTGCGACATTTGATTACATGCTCCCTATAAATTTGGTTTTGATATAGAGGGTTCTAGTAAAGGCCATGACCTTGATTAGTCAGATAGTAACCTCCTCCCATATGACCCATGTAGGGATGCACATGCATTTGCATATGGGGAATTCCTTGAGAAGGGGGGACCACATAACCAAAATTACCCATCTAGTGTACTGAATGACCCCTGGACACCTAAGGAACGCAAAGTTTAGAAAAAAGGACATCAGATGAGGGGGGAACCATACCAAAGGGATCGTACCCAAGGGACCACTCAAAGTAAGGGGAGGATTTTCCATGAAAAACACATTTGAAGGGATAAGAATAGAAGATGATGGGGAAAATGATGGTATATAAGTTGTAGCCCCAATGTTCATATATCGAACACCACCCAAACAAGAATTAACACTAGTGTGAGGTATTGATAAAGAGGGTGCACCCCTTCAAACAGATGGAGTAGAAGGAGGAATGTGACAACCTTTGAATTGATACACATTATAATGGGTATATGTGCCCCCAATTCCAACACTAATGTTACCACTAGGAACATGAGTGGATGATGGTATACTAGATGAAACATTCGACATACCAAAATTAAATAGACTCGTGGCTAAGGGAACGGTTTGATGCTCAGTACCTGACCTCCTAGTGGAAAATCTTGGTATGTTCTCTGAAGACCATGTGAACTCAAAAGGACATGTTGCTATGGGGCGAGAAGGACTAGCAGCATATAAGCTGGTGTAAACCGAAGTCCCTGGGATCCATAAGGTGGTGGTAGAAGAAGCCACATGTGCTTCCTCTCCCTCTATAGATGACATGGATAGAGGGAGCTATGGAGTGTCAAATAACGTACTCATCCCTAAAATTCTAATAAGTCCCCTATCAGAAAGAGGATCATTGTCACGTCTCCACCTTTGCTAAAGAGGCCAAGTAGGATCAAAAGGCGATAAACCTGTTAATCGATGAGACTGATAAGGAGTCGAAACTCGATTCACAATGAATATACAAAGAGACTCAAGTAACCACGATCCATAAGGCCAAATAGCGAACACAGAGAACACCCCTAAATAAGCTAGGAAAAATGCACACAAGTAAGGAATGAGGACAAATGAGCTCTCGAATGCAGCAGGTATGTCTCTCTTAGGAGAGGCATGAGACTCCCATACACTACAAGCAGAGGTGTGTAACCAATTATAGTATACCTCATCTTCAATGCATAAAGCGTGTGTGCCATCTGACCCCTACCTGGCAAGGAAACTCTCAAAATAACCTCTATAAGTACCCTGTGCGATACCTGGGAAAGCAATTATTGTCACCTCAATATAATGAATTCTCAGGTGGACAGTTGCAGGAAAGATATACCATATTGGAAAGGTAACCAAGCTCGAAGCTTGAAAGCACCAAAGGTACCTCAAGAGCCCCCAGATATGAATAAGATCCTGGAAATATATACAACGCTCACTAAATGTAGTGGAGGGATATCCCCACCATCAAAGTGTGCGCTGCCTCATGAGTAACTCAGGTGTAAAAGGAGCTTCTTGAGAACACCAATTATAGAAAGGATTTCTCCTCTCCTTAGTTAGACACCTAAATTGTTTCAATTTTATAGTCTTGGAGTATTTTACTCACAAAATCATATCCAAGACTCTAAAACCTAAGTTTATTGGTGCACCCTATAAAGTAAAACTATTTTAATCAATTTTAAATTAAGCGTTCATTTTAAGAGGATGTTCTTACTCAAGGGATATGGTTGTGAAACTAGTGATGTTATGACTGAGAAATACAAGCAAATATGCACACCTAAAGATAATGCCACACTACAATAAAATTGACTTTTAGGGGGGGTTGCCTTCTGCCTGCAAAAGTCACTTTTGGGGGCAGTCTTTACAAAACCGTCCCTAATAGCGCCGATACTAAAAGTTTGAAATTTTAGGGGTGGTTTTGGAAGAGATCAAACCTACCCCTAAAAGTGAATTTTGGGGGCAGTTCTAAACCCTGAAAAGTGACTTTTAAGGGTGGTTCTAAACCCCCATCATAGACACCTATGGGGGCGGTTCCAACTCCCCCCCCAAAATTCCTTATTACAGACCTTTGTGGGTGGTTATAAACCCCCCTCATAGGTACCTACGAGGGAGGTTTCAAAACCACGTCGTAGGTACCTACGAGGGTGGTTTCAACCCCCCCCCATAGGTTCCTACAAGAGAATTTCTAAATCCCCCCTAAAACTCCATCATACTAAACTTTGGGGGCGACCTTAACAAACCCCCCCAATAGAACTGGGGCTAAAAGTTTGGAATTTTAAGGGCGATTCTGGAAGAGATCAAAACCGATGCTAAAAGTGACTTTTGGGGACGGTTCAACACCCCCCCCTCCCCCTAAAAGTCTTTATTACAAAAATTTGGGGGTGTTTATAAACCCCCCTTGTAGGTACCTATGGAGGTAGTTTGAACCCCCCCTAAAACTATACACAAACCTTTGGGGGCAGTTATGAAGCCCCCTCATATAAAATTACAGGGGTATTTTGAACCCCCCTCATTGTAACATACAAGGGCAGTTTTAAACCCCCCTTGTAGTGACATATGAAGTCAGTTTAGAACCCCCCTCGTAGCAACATACAAAAATGGTTTGACCCCTCGCCACCCTATAGCCATAATAAATCGTAATAAAATATATTTGATTAAAAATATCAATATTGCAATATCATTAGGGAATGAAGGAATCAAACCTTTAACCTCCTGCTTGTAAAGCAGGCCCTCTTGCATTGAGCTAGAACCATTTAAGAATTGGGGAAAGGGGTAATATTAACACCAAGATTGCATCATTTATAATTCTAAGAGAAGACTAAGAATTCGAACATTGTTTCTCACTCGAGAGGCCTAAGGAATTATTCGGAATCAAGGTACAAAGAGCCAACTAAGGATGCCTCTTGTGACTTGTATCTAAGTCAACAAAGGATATACCCTTTGTGTAAAGGAGGCAATCCTCAAAATACACTATAGACATAGGAGATGAGTTTCAAATACAACCCAAACAATGCAATGGGGAATGATTCACATGCAATGGATCATAGTTATAGAGAATAGAATAGTCTACCCCCATGAAAGCAGAAGTGTCGAAGTCCAAAATTTTGAAATAGGAAGATAATCTGAATTCTGATTATACTTTCACTGAATAGTCTTCCCTTGTGAAAGTAGGAGTGCAATAATACAAAAGTTCAAGTCGGAAATTTTGAGATCATCCTTTTCTTTCTAGAATTTTTTTTGGGTTTATCAATATATTTGAGTCTATTTACTGGTGGAATCACCATATTACAAAACCAGAGTTTTAGACCATCTTTATTCTAGGGTTTAAAACATTTTTAAGTTCAATTTTTTCCATGGGTCCTTTTAACGAATTATTTGAATACTTTAAGAAGGATTCCTTTAGGTCGTTATTAGACATGATGGACCCTCTTTATGGTTCACATATAAATATGCATATTGCACACTAAGCCTTACTAGTTTCTAGATGTGATGATATCATTTTAACCGTACCACATTTGGAGATGTTCGTTATGTCCCATGAGTTGGTGGCTTTAGAGTGGATTCTTTTGTTTATTGTGATACACGGCATACTTCTTTACTATTGGAGTCGGTTCAGAGTAGAATTCATAGGTTATGACCTCTTGGTTTCCGAGGGAAGCTAAATGCGTTCTCCACTTTAATAAATTTTTACTCATGGGTCTGTAGGTTTAGAAATTTATGTGTTCTTTGACATAAAATGCAAAACAATTTTTTTTAGCTCACAATAAGGTTCCATGGATATTCATCTATCCCTATGAACTTCAACCTTGTTATCACATAAAATTGCACAAGCAAAATCACATGATAACTATATGCAAACTGACCCTTGTCATGATTGGTTCATCATGATTGATGAGCCTCTTTGTGTGGACTAGTGTTTTTTTAGTCACAGGGGATGCACCCAGTGTTCCTAGAAGATTTATACTACAATCTAATTCAAAATATACATGTGTTACAATGAAAAGCATCATGTAGAAAATCCCTCTTTGGTTGTCTGTGGACAACTAAGAGTGAGGATAATTATCTAGCAATTGAGTTTTGGTGGTTAAGATCAACGCTTAGAAGTGGTTTTATTATTATTTATGAGAACAGTTAAAATTTAATTAGAATCTGGAAAAGGGGCTTCCAGGGCCTTTACACCATAAATATGAGTAAATTAAACTAATCATCAACTTCAGTTTACCACACATAACCTTAATTAACAAATCCAGACTTAATCCATAATTTTAGAACGTGGATCTGTGTCTTCAGCGATTCGATCCTCTCCTGGCAACACTGCTCCTCTTCCATATCCTGCAGGTTCGAGCGACTGGAGGTACTGTAGGGGATTGAATTCAATTGGCTCTTTCTATTTTTCTGGTGACCTGCTAGTAATCCACGATCCAGGCTGAGCTGAAGATTCTGTCTAGATGGCGCATCTTTGAGCTACAGATTTTGCCTGACTGTCAATTTTCTTGATCCTTCAAAGCTGTTAACGTGCCCACGTGATGAGACCGGCCTTGGGCATCCTTATCCTTAGGGGAACGAGTGATATGAAATCTCACCATTGACCATCAACTAAATCTTACTTAGCAGAGTGCCGCGGTTAGCCTCAACATCTGCTAGGCTGTTTAAAGTCCTCAGAATGTGATACACCTTGTAAGTTCTGAAGTGCCGCAGAAGGAGAAGGACTTTCCTGTGCGTTTTGGCAAGATTAATATCCGTTGGGACCTTCTTAGCGTGTAACGCTTTGACAATCAGTATGGAGTCACCCAAGATAGTAAGCTTATGGATGTTTAGCTTCCCAGCTTGTTTTAGGCCTTGCCACAGCGCCAGATACTCCAAGCGATGCCATTTATCCTATACATTTGGAAAACAATTTCGGCCACCTTCCCAGAGGAAGCGATGCAGAAGTTCATCTATTTTGTTTGTTATGGTTTTTGGGGCTAAAAGAACCAAGCATTGATAGATTGGAAGGCTGGTAAGGACAGAGTTCATCAGAATAACTTTACTTGCTTTGTTGAGCCATTTTGCCCCCCATGCACGGATCTTGTTTTTTAGCTTGTCCAGAAAGGGCAACCAATGGACAACTCTAGGGGAGGATTTGAAAATTGGAATGCCCAGGTAGGTAAAAGTGTCCCAATTTGTAATGCCTCCCATTTCCAGAATCCGAGATAACTCCAGCATTTCACGAGGAGAGCATTTCCAGCCGTAGATCTTACTTTTATGAATGTTTATTTCACTTCCAGAGCTCTCTCTATAGTAGTCAAGTTCTGTTTTAAAGTTCCTTGCTGTATTAAGGTTGGCGGATCCCAGCAAAAGAGTGTCATCAGCGAACTGGGCGTGGTTTACCTCCTTGACGTTGGGGACAATTCTGATGCCTGAGAGGGACCTGTTTTGGAGACATTTGTTCAATTGGAAGCTAAGAACGGAGGCTTGAATGACGTAGAGCATAGGGGAAAGAGGACAGCCTTGTCTTAAACCTCTTGAGGCCTGGAAGAAGTTGGCAGGACGACCATTAACCAAGGGAGCAATCCAAGGGGATGATATGCAAGCTTTGAACCACTCTATGAATTTTTGATTGAACCCAAAGTTTCTCATGGCTGCAAGAAGAAAATCGTGCTTGACTCTGTCAAAAGCATTGGCTAGATCCAGCTTTACCACCATACCTTTCTCTTTTTTCTTGCAGCTGGTATGAATGGCTTCTTGGACTAAAATAATGTTGTCCATAATCTGTCTTCCTCTCACAAACCCACCTTGATTTTCCGAAATTAACTTAGGCAAGATTCTTTTGAGTCTGTTGGCCATTATTTTGGTAATTATTTTGTATCTCGTATTGCACAGGGATATAGGCCTGAATCTGTTAAAGTTTTTAGCCCCTTTTTCTTTTGGAATAAGGGTCAAGAACGAAGTATTGGTGTTGTCACCCAACTTGGTACAGATCTGAGACTTCTTGACCATTCTGTACAAGTCATTTTTTATAATGTCCCAGCAAGATATATAGAACTGGGCTGTAAATCCATCTGGCCCAGGTGCTTTGTCAGGATTCATTTTGAAGAGAGCTTTCTTGATTTCACGTATACTAATAGGCCTATTCAACATCAGGTTGTCATCATCATTGATCAGATTTGGAATTTCTGATAGAGGATAGGAATTCGAGTCCACTTGCTCCAGATCCAGGGTGGAATAGAGGTTTTTGAAAAAGGAATGCGCTGCCTCCTTGATGCCACTAAAATACTTAATAACTTGGTCTTGTACCTGGATTTCATTAATGGAGTTATAGATTTTCCTAGCTTGGGCTTGCTTGTGAAAGAACGCAGTATTTTTGTCTCCAGCTTGAAGCCAGAGCGTCCTTGATTTGACTCTCCAGTAGGTTTCCTCTTCTCTACAAGCTTTGTGGTACTTCCTTTGCAGCTCAACTTCCTGGTTGAGCAAGGCAGGAGTAACTGGGGCTTCTTCCATGACCAATTGATGCCATTCCAACTCCTTCTGGATTCTTTTCCTTTTAGCCGGAGGAGAGCTTAGCTTTTTAGCCCAAGCTTTCAGATCAGCTTTAAGTCTTCTGAGCTTTCCTTCCCAGACATAAAATGGGGATCCATAAACCGGTTCCTTCCAGGAATTAGTCACAATGTTGAGAAAGCCTTCCTGATTTACCCAAATTGGGCTGAACCGGAAGGGTATTGGGCCTAACTTTTCCCCAGTAGAAATGGAGAGAGAAATTGGTTTGTGATCTGAGGTATAATGCGGGAGAATCTTGGAGGTCGCCATCAGTCCAAGGGTAAGGAAAGAGGAATGGATAAGGAACCGGTCTAGGTGGGCAGCTATGTGACCAGGTCCTGTTCTTTTATTGGACCAGGTGTACTTTCCTTTGTCAGGAATGATATCTTCAAGTTCCCAATCCAGCATCAGGTCTTCCACCCACTCTCTTGCAGGATCCCAGACAATTGATCCCCCTTTTTTTTCGGCCAGAGCAAGGGTTACATTTAAATCTCCAGCCACTACTATATTTTCAGGATTATGCTGGTTGAGAAACAATTTTAAGGAATCCCAACACTTTTTTTTCTCAAGATATGAGACTGGAACATACATATTGAAAATGCTTACTAGGTGACCAGATTCTTTATGGAGCAATTTTGTGAATAACCAGTGAGTGGTTCCTTCTTCTTCAACTAGACCGAGCTTTGCGGAGTCCCAATACGTTACTAAACCCCCCGAAGCTCCTCTTGCACTCACAGCCCTACTCGAGCCTTTCTTCCAGAACGAGTTACTTGCTCGGAGGAGAGCATCCTCCTCCAGTTTCGTCTCCTGGATTAGGAGGACTTCAGGCCTCATTACTCTTACTAAATCCCTTATAGCTTCTTCTTTTAGAGTGCTGCCTAGTCCTCTGCAGTTCCAGGAGATGTATTGCATTATTTACTAGGATGAGGGGGATTGCCCCCTTTCGGGGTCTTTCCAAGCTTCATCCTCGATCTGGTGTTCATCATTTCTGGAATTGTGTGCTGCGAGCCTTGAACCACATCCTTATAGGAATTCTCTTCCCTTCTCTTCTTCTCCGACTTCTGTCCACGCTTTGGCTGATATGGTGTACCTGACGGACTGCTTGCTTCAGTATCTCCTTCCTCAGAGGATTCGGCTCCTGTTTCTGAACCCAAGCTAATGTGTTCCTTTAACAGACTGGATGCAATAGTATAAGGGATTGGATTTGATGAGGCTTGTGGCGCCCGAGCTTCTTCAGCTTCTGGAGCATTAGTGGGGGCTTGAGCTGCAATAGAAGCTTCCTAGGAAATAGGCTTGGAGCTGCCTTTCTTTGGGGGTTCTTGGACCGTTTTCTCCTTGCTTTTGGCATTGTTAGCGATTTTTCCTTTCTTTAATTTCTGCCATCCTTCAACATCTTCTTTCCCAGTGGCCATTTTGGGACAGTGTCTTTGGAAGTGGCCATGCTCTTAGCAATTCCTGCACTTGAAGGGCAGGTGCTCGTAGTCCAGCTTCTGGTAATGCATCTAAGATCCAACGGTTAGTTTTACTGCCTTGGGGAGGCCAGCTTCAAGATAAAATTCCATACAAATTCTGGCGCAGGGGTATTGTCCCTTATTATCAGCTTTGTCAATGAACCGTCCGACTCCGTTCCCTATTTTCTGCAGAGATTCGAAATCCCAGCAATGCACAGGAAGATTAGGGAGCCTCACCCACACCGACACTTCTTTGGGGAGATTGACCGAGGGGTCAAAATCTGGTGTCCATTTTTTCAGGTATAATCCCTGCGTCCCCATGAAGTAGGGGCCATTTCTAAAGATTAAGTCTCAATCTTCTTCTGAGATGAATTCAAAAACAAAGAACCCTCTCCCAATACGGTAACAGGTTACTCCATGTTTCAGGTTGGGCTTCCAATTTCTTTGTATCCAATCATCTGTAGACTTGGTGGAGGGCCATAAGCCCATAAACTAACCCACGAGGCCTCGCTTGGTCAATGCCAGAGCTATCTTCATTGGTTTTTCTTCAGGAAGGGCGATTTCAGGGATTTCCTCCAGCTTCTTAATGAATTTCGGAATCTCCTGAGGGGAGGTCTTCTTACCTCTGCTATTGAGGAGCCTCCGAAAGGCATCCTCATCCGAACTTGAATGGGGGGGGGGGGACCTCCCCTCCCCTAGGCGCTGCCATGACCACTCTCACTCGCTCATAGTAGCTTCCAACCCTAACGCGCGCGCCCAACCAACGGTCGTGTCCCTTAGGACGATTTTTGAATGCTTAGAAGTGGTTTTAGCAACAAAGAAAACATAATAAATGGAAAAGAAGTGTGCCCTGAGTTAAAGAAAAGTCAAAACAAGTGCATCTAACTACCATAACAAAAGAAACAATTGAATAACTTAAACGACTAAGTGGATGTTAATGCTGCAATGTTCAATGCTTAATGAATGCATGATTCGATGGTTTAAATTTCATCTTGAAAGAACACCCAACCTTGTAATTCTTAGGAAAATTTTGTATGCAATTGCGATGTGGTAAATGGACACCCTTGGCTATTTGTAGTCGGTGAGAAACCCTTGAATAGTGGTAGCTTATAGATCTGTCACTATGCATATCAACAAACATAGGTCCACTTAATGTTAAGTAGTCTACAAACGTCCTATTAACACCATAAAACAATTCACAAAATCATAATTTATATAATATGAGCACAATATATTTTTTCAATAGCTCAAACGATGATTCTTTCACGTACTGATCAATCACTTTACTAAAAATTTTAAAAAAGCGATTTATCTATCTAAAATTTGCAAAAAAAGAGTAAATTGCATTTGTGAAGAGGACCATTAATATGAGTTCAGAAATCTATGAAAAATTTCAATTCACCCTTACATAATTGATTTGGTGTCTCACGTCATAAAAATCAAGTAACTCTTGAGTAATACTATCACATTACTAGTGGTGTTAAAATTGCACAACCACTAACTACTGTCGATTTCCATAAACCTATATGTGGGTTTTATCCCATGTTTATTGGGTATCACATTATCAATAGTGTTAAAATTGCACAACCAAAACTGCGTACATAAAACTTACTTCCATGACTTTCTCATACGGGCCCATAATACTTTTTTATAGGTACAATAATTTTAAATATTTGACTTTCAACCTAGAGTAAGGCTATTAAATAACTCATCATGACGCTTTTACATGAGTAATCTTATGCTAATTCTTCTTTAGCTGGGTTTATGAGAAATAAGGCAAATTACAAAGCATTTATCAAATCTTTGCTTCTAACTTGATATATATTAAAATATATGTCTGCGCAAACTCTACAGTCTTAAAGCAATGTGTTAGTTCATTAATTTTTCATCAGAACCCTATGATAGAGTGCAAAACATCCTACATCGGAACCCTATGATAGAGTGCAACACATCCTATAATGCTTTTTAACATGTTTATACATGTCGAGGTTATTTCTACTGATATCTATCCTTCAGTGAGGAAAGTTTCTATTTTGGTAGTCATGTTATAATTCTATTGTTGGCATTTGCATTAGCTTCTTACAACTGTTAGTAATTCATTTCAAATAAAACCAATTTTGTGCAGAGTGTAAGCAATTTGGAGCTACTCTAGGTTGTCGAGTAGACAAGTGCAGGAAAAGTTTTCATTATCCCTGTACAAACAAGGTTTCTAGCTAGCTGCACTTTTGTATGTGGGAAGGGTTCAAAATTTCAGTTGCTTGTTATAACCACACTCATGTAGATCACTGTTATATGAATGTTAAAGACATGATGCCGCATATTAACATTAAGTACAGAAAGAATCATGTGATAGAAAATAGAAACCAACATACTACATAATGTAAGGACTTCTAAGCTACCTTATTCTATATACTTTTTATGCATATTGTGCCTACTAGGTTTAAATCATTTGAATAGTTGTAGGATCATAGATATGTTATATAACTAATCTTGTGCAGAACCTTGTAAAGGGATGCAAAATTCGCTAAGGTTGATCCGCAATGACAAGTATTCAGCTGAATCATCATATCATTTTCCTAGAGAAGAGATGATTATATATTTTACTCTTAAACACAAAAGAATTTGGATTTATGAAGATATGGGCAATGGGAAAACAAATATGGGAGAAGAAGAGTGGAAAAAATCAAGTATATTTGCAGTAGAATTCAATATTCAGATCATTGAAGTTCAAATTTTAGACTGCAACTGCATGTTAAAGACCAAGTCTCACAAAGGGCCTATTAGTTCATATTTTAGACTGCAATTGCATGGTAAAGACCAAGGCTCACAAGGGGCCTATTAATTTATGGCCAAATTCCTAGGAACACTTCTAGATGGTCTTAAGATGGTTTATATTGTTGCCAAGAAACTTGGGTATGGGGATGGGGACTTAGGTTTAGGCGTTATTTTAAAGGGAACTTGACGTGACCTAATAATTGATGTGTTAATGAGGAGTAGTGACATTAGAATTCACACATGATTAGTGGAGTCTTAGATACACTATCATAGATACTGCACATCATTATATTATCTCATGGAGTGATTTGGTTTGAGTTGGGAGGTTGTGAGTGCATGAGAAGGAAAAGGAGGAGGCTAGTGTGCATATTTCAACTTACCTTGAAGCCATTATGCCCTCAAATCCTTTTTCCACTATCAATTGCAGTGGAGGTCTACTCTCATTTCATTTGCAGAATTCAAGAGGTGTGTATGCCACGATGGGTAGATGAGGAGTGGACCTTCATGAGCCAGTATCATTGGAAGAATTTGAGCATTATCCATACTGTAATGTGTGCCAATCATTCTTTCGAAATACACTATGGCTAGAATGTTTTTCTAAATTTAAGGGATATAATGATTCTGTAGCTCCACAATTTGCATAAGGTTTTGATGGTAAAGTGGCTGGAGTTGGAGATCTAATAATAAGAGTAAATGAGAAAACTATCTCTAATGTCATTGGACTTCCTATTGAGGGAGAAATATGGTTCAAGATTAAACTCTGGAACCACAATTATTCTGTTCATTTTATAAATATAGGAATAAAGAAGTTGATTGGGCAAAAGGGGTTCCTCGCTCACACATTGAGGAGAAATGGCAGGATCTTTTGATGGTACTACAAAAATACTTAACCCGTGAAGGTAAGTATGCCATGAATTTTCAATACCACATCCGATTACTTCTTCATTTTTAATTTGGCAATATTTTAAACATTCCTCACTACTTATGTCACAACTTAAGAAAATTGGCTTGACAAGTTTAGAAATATCCTAACAACACTTTCTCTAGTCTATATCATTACGAACTTATCAAAATCCTTATCAAAAGAGAATTACATATTAGGAATGATGATTGGGCTAGCTTTGTGAATCAAAATGCTTTCGATGTTTTTCCCGTGACAATTGTTGACCATCAGGATTTTTCTTCTCCACATAAAAGCCCAAAAAATTACAAAAATATCCATCATCTCCCCATTCAAACCCATAAATAAAACTTGGCTCCTTTTGAACTAAAACTTTGCTTCATTTATTTGAAAGTCTCGTCAAAATCTGACCCTTCTTGATTTCCTAGCACCATCCAAATTGTCTTCTTTTCATCGACTTACTCGTAGCATGACAAAAAGAATTCAAGATGTCACCCATGTTCCACAACAAGGGCAAGACACACCCACCTTCATTGATCTGGAAAATCTAGTGACAAAATTATCTCAACAATCAAAACCCTCTCTTCCAAGTAAAAGGTCTATCTAAGGAACATATTCCCTCTAGATCCTTGAAAAATCCTAACTGGAGGTCTGCTCCGCACTCTGAGTGTATTTCTTTTGAAGTAGCAGAGATATTGCTAACTTAGATCCTTTATCTTCAAATCTTGGTGTTATTTGATCGTGATTCTAAGTTGCTTTTGGGTAAACTTGAGCGAAGGAATAGGGAAATAAAAAAGCTTAAACAAGATATTAAGAAAATTAAAGTTTTATATAAACATACTAAAGCTAATAATAAGGAGTTACTGCTGCAAAATAAAAAATTGCTCTTTCAGAATGAGGAAATAGTATCTCAAAACAAGAAACTTCATAAACTGGTACAAAAATGGTACATGGTAGCTGAACAAAATGTTGCTTAGATCAAGGACATGGAAAAAGGGTCTGAACCAAAAGAAGATGCAATAGTAAATACATCTTCATAGGTGTTAAATTTAAAACTACTTACTTTGATGTGAGTTGATGTAGAAAAGAATAGAATAGTCGCTTAGTGTGTTGTTATTTTGGAATATCTATACCACATTTTTTCAAATCCTTCTCTCTATATGTGATCAAACTCTGCAAGAGAACCACCAAATGTCCAATAGATGTGCATATACACAATTATGCCAATAGGATGTTGGATCATCTCACTTCATTCTTGCAAAAATTTACTGTTCACTTCTTGACATGTGTAGACGATTGTTGTAGATGTTCCCTCCATTGAAGAATGTGGTTTCTAAGGTTTTTCTTGAAGTAGGAAGGCTTAAATTTATTTGTAGTCATATCTTGAGGAAGGATATCCTAGTAATTCTCCAGTGTGATAATATGTTTGTGATTGTTTGGTATTCCATCAAACCATCTGAACAAGTTCTAGAGGGAGGTTACGAATACTAAGAGTGGGCACAGGCATCACAAAAATCAATCCAGTACCAGGGGAAGGACATGGTGAAGGAAACAAACTATTCTTCTCTATGGAAACAACAAAATCAAATGTGTGTGCAAGCAGGGGGAATAAGGGAGTGTTCTAACCAGAAGACACATTGTGTCAGAGGTGTGTGCAGATTGTGCATGAAGCAACTACTCAATTATCACTTATAACTCCTCAACAGAGCTTGTGTCACCAAGATCTAAGTGAAAAAAGTATGAAACATGTGTAGACAAGAAACCATGGAATAATTCTAGTTGAACATGGACATGCTCAGTTTCAAGATTCAATAAGCGTAAGACGTGTTTGTGGTGTGCAACCCTATATTCTGGAGGTGGTAAAGTCACGAAAGATGAGCGTGTTAGTGAACCACCATGACGTATCATATAGAATTGACATTACAAGAAACAACATGATTAGAGTTTGTTGTCAATAGCTAGAATAACTTATTGTAGTATTTTTATAATACATATGATACAAGCTCTCCCCCAATTTCCTCTAGTAATACAATCATGGTCTCTCTAATAGTTATACATTTCTTATGACTTAGCATATGATGTTTGGGTCCACAGGCCAACTCCAAATAAGCATGCCTTACATTTAATCAAATAAGCAATTCTTCAAAATACATCAAATACATAAAATAATACATTGAAGGGGTGTGAGAAAGGCTTTCGTCCCGGTGCTAATCCAAACCCAACAGGTATGTATGGGTTCAAGAATTATGTTGATTTTGATTGTTGTAGTACTATTGACAGACCAACTCCAAATATGCATGCCTTGCATTTAATCAACAAGCAATGCTTCAAAATACATCAAATACATTAAATAATACATCTAAAGGGGTGTAAGAAAGGCTTTCATCCCAATGCTAATCAAGGCCAAAAAAGGATGGATGGGTTCAAGAAATACATTGATTTTGATGATTGTAGTATTGTACTTAGTTCATATATGAGGTTCAATAATTCTATCATTGGAAATTTTTAGCTTCAAATGCAAGGAATTCTTAGAATTCAAGGGCTAAAATGATAGGCAATTATACAACAGTTGACAACATCGTAAAAAAGGTACAGGTTTTTTTTATATTAGTGGCAGTCAGAATGGTGGTCTAGTAGATACTATATGGTAGTGATTGTAAATATGAACGTAAGAGTAAAGAAGGATGCTCAATATTGCATGGAAATATATTCTCTTTAAGGAGTAGGGAGGAAATCTAAAATATTATTCTATTATGTGCAAGAGAATAGTCAGCCAAAAGAGTTGTATTAAAGAGAGTTGAGACCATTTCAATTCATATTGCAAAGAAGGAAAGGGCTCTATGTAGGTCATAAATAGCTCCAATGACAAAACTAGTTTTTCAACACCTACTTCATCAATATCAACTTTAGTATGGCAGAAGTGTCTACTATCATAACCACCAAGTTACAAGAATTGGCATATTTTACATTGGCTACTACAATTTGGGAGTTGTTTATATGATACTAATGATCTTTATGTTGTATCACTAATGACCACCAACTATAAAGGCCTCTTGTTCTAAATTATGTAATTGTCATTTTATGGGCATTTCTGTGGGTATAGGAATTATTTTGATATAATTTTTTATGTGTTCTCTTTTTTAGTATCATTAAATGACATATGATCTTATTTGTGGCCTAATATCACCTGGAAGTATATTTGTTGTAAGGACCCTTTTACTAAATTACTACACAAACCAACACTTCATATTTAAATTCCAAAAGAGCGATGGTAGCTTATGGGAAACTCGTGAGAGAGGTCACCTCACCAACCCTCTTCTCACTTTTTGTTGTCTCTCCTCTAGATCAAAGGGGGCTTCCCTATTTTAGGATTACTAAAGCCTATGCAATCGATCTCAAGTTGAGTGCAAAGAGACTTAGGAGAATGGGTGTGTTTCTTCTTTGGCTAATGCACCCCACCCTACATTGGGACTCAGGAGAATGGGCGTGTTTCTCCTTTGACTAATGCTCCAAACCAATGATGTATTTTTAAGAAAGTTTGGTTTGAGTATATTTCCCAAATCAATGAGGACACCAAGTTTCAAGCATCTAATAACAATAGATTCCATATTGTATTCTTAGATCCACTATCTCTGAACAAACCAGACCTAGAACTTGCATTAAACTCTAAGGTTACATCCCAACAAGGAAAACCCTAGTAGTGACACTCAACCCAAAACACTATTAGGTACTACCAGGATGACAACCATCTCAAGTATATTGACACAAGTAACAACTTAGATTAACCCAACAAGGTCAATTCCGAGTCTTAACAACCCATAAGAATCATAGCTTTGTCCAAACACCTCATAGAGGTCACAACTAAGGTTCATAAGGTCACAACCAGTAGTGAAACATAGTCACACTAGTAGAGACACTTAGTTATGCCCAATAGAGACACAATTATTCCCAACAATGACACACAATCACACTAGAATACACTTAGTTATGCCCAACGGTGACACACTGTCATACTAGCAAAGACACTGAATTATTCCTAGCAGAGAAAAAGTCGTGCCTAGTAGTGACACATAGTCATATTAGCAGAGACACTCAGTTATGATCAACAGATACATAGTCATTCCCAACAATGACACACAATCACACTAGCAGACACACTCAGTTATGCCCAGCAGTGACACACAGTCACACTAGCAGAGACACTCAATTATGCCCAACAGAGACACAGTCATGCCCAATAGAGACACAGTCATGCCTAATAGTGAAACACAATCACACTAGTAGAGACACTCAATTATGCCCAATAGAGACACTCAGTTATGCACAGAAGAGACACAATCATGCCCAACATTGACACACAATCACACTAGTAGAGATACTCAGTTATGCCTAGCAGAGACATGGTCATGCCCAAGACAACATACTTAAGAGAAATATTGTTTGAAGCTTGTTGAATATAGAACTGACTACCTATGCCCTCACTTGCTAAGTGGGTCCTTGTAACCTTAGGACCCACTGCACTAGACTACAACTTAATACACTAAAAATAAGATCCTATAATACTAGACTTAGTCGCATGTACCCTAAGTGAAATAAGATATCAAAAGAATTATTATAAAGTATTGTGCTCCATTCGTAATAGAGTTATCCCACCACAACTATTACCAGCAAGTGTACCTTACTAATATTCTAACAAGGATATATATGATGTTCAATTTTTTCATGGAAGAAGGAATTTTCTCTGGATGAATACACTATCATTTTCATCAACAATTTCAAGAACAATGTGCTCCTCCTATATAACTATAGCTTGAGATCAATGATGAGATTCTAATTCAATATGGATTAGATGATTCAATTCTCCATAACAAACAATATTGACATTAGAGTCTCTCAACATGATTGACATGTCTTGAGAATCCTAAAAATATACCTTTGATAGTGTGAACTCAAATTGTGATTTTGTTACCAGCCTGTTTACTTCCTATACTAGGACCCAATATATTTATATGGTTAGTGTTAGTATTAACCTACTAATTTCCCTGGTCAATTTTCACATCACCATTATTCCATTATGTTTCCAATAGAGAAAATAATACACATTACATCATGCATGATCCCCTACATTAAATGACTAGCCACTTAAGGCTATATGTAAATCCAATAGAATAGTCTAGATCCAAAATAGGTTTTAAAAGACTATTAAAACAATAATCATGATGAGGTTTCCAAGTACTACTTGTAAGATTTAACACCATTTGAAACCAATAAATAATAATCAAAGTCCAATAATATGCTAAAATAACAAAAAATAAATTAAAAAGTACACTTTGATTTTTACAAAAAATAAATGTAGCACCTTCTTGTTTTTTAGGAACATGTTGCAATATAACTCGAAGGCACAATGCTTATGTGTGTATCTCTATTGTTGTCCTTTATTCAACATCTGTTGATGACAAGGAAATTGATATTTGTTTCTTGGTAAGCCAATAAACTGAACACGAATCAAGCTGAAATGCACAACTTTTTGTAAACTCCTGGGCTATAAGAGATCCAACCCAATCTACATCACCTGTTAACACAAAAATTGTCACTTCTACAAAGTTACAATACAATATCAATAGTTGTTTATATATATTTAAATCTCCTCTTGGTTGCCTTCAAATGTGACTCCTTTGGACATCTTATAACAAACATGGAAACCTTATTAGAAACAAAAGTAAAACCGGGTTTTGTACGGGTTAGGTAGATGAGACTTCACACCAACTAACACTCCTTGAGGTCGAGGAAATTTTGAATGTTGAAAATAATATGCAATATAATTATTGGAGTTTTGGATTTCAAAAGGGGTCTTCTTCATGTTCAAGGGAATAATTTATGTGCCCAACAATGTTCAGTTAAGGCAACTTATTTTAAGGCATATTATAAACACTAGCCATTTTGGAACAATTTGGAGGTTTTCCTATCTATATTGGTGATTTGAGATGAATTGGTTTTGGGACAATCAAAATCCAAGTCAATCGTTCCAACACCAATCCAACGCACACTACTAATGCCCAAAACATTCAGAAACAATAGGCAAAATAAATTTCTAGAGGGTTCCTAAGCTATAACCTGGTCTTATTTATAGAGATCCCCCCTTATTTGCCTCACACTTTCTCATTAAACATTTTTTAAAATTTGAAGATTTTGGAATTGTGGAAAATGGAGTTAATTTTAATAGATATTGTAGTTAATTTGGAGTTTGCTTGTCGGGTGATTTTGGTGGAAATAGAATCTACATCAATAATCTACATATTATCTACAAGCCTAGAGAAGAATTGATATTGACTTATCCTACCCATTTGAAATTATGTAAAAACATTTCAAACCCTTGTTCTCTTTCTCTATAAATTTGTTAATTTCCTTTTTAGGACTTAGGGATATATTTCTATTTGTAGATTTAATTTTATTGTTTAAGACATTCTTGAGGCTCCCATAAAAAATAGAGACCCTACATGAAACCATTGTCAATTGGTTGATGCGAACATTGCACTACATTGCAAGAAGGGAATCAATGGCATAGAGGACAATATACATAGGCTAAAACGTCACTCGACACACACACAAGGGAAAGTTAAACCATGTCTAAGTATGGAGGGTGATATAAAATCCCAAATGCAAGTTCTTGTTTAAGTGTTTCATATGGAGAAAGCCAAGGAAAAAGACATGAAGGATGTTATAGGGAGAAGGAAAAAGATCCCCAAACATGATATTAGAATTAGAAACCCTAGTTATGAAGCCCCATCTACTATACCTTGTAGGGATTTCTTTAGTTAAGTCCTCCAACACTACATGATAACATGCTTGAATCAAAGAGTGTCTAGCAAGCGTGAGGTGGATAATATTTGATCCAAAGGGACAAACAAAAAATAGCTTCAAATTGGGTCTTGGGGAAGCATCAAACAACCAAGAAAAGGATTTGGTGTTCTTTCAATGGCTTAATATCCTTCATTCAAATCGTATTAGAGACCTGATCCAAGTATTCATAAGATATTATGATGAATCAACTCTTCAAGACTAAAAATCACATTGCAAAGAGTCAATAATATGCCTCGAATACTCATACTAGTGACCTCTTTCAAGCTTGTTGAAAGTATCAAACATAGGTGGCATAGATTACTTTAGTGAAGTACCTCCTACAACCACTGACTTGACTGACCATCAATTCATGCAAATTCAGGTGGATTTTGTGGCTTTGTCATCAACTCAAATTACTAATCCCTTGTTGACACAGGTATGTCAATAGGGGTTCACTTCGCACTTTTGTCAACAACCATCAACACTGACTCCCTAATTAACATTGACCCAGAAAGGTTTTACCCTTTCTAGCAACACCTGTAGAGCAGGTGTAGTCTCACCCGAGATGTCTGAGGGAGGGCTGCAGGAACCAAGTTTCTATAGTGTGAAGAGCACTTTCAATTATCTTCTTCCCAATCCCAACATCACCTAGAAATACAGGATTGTAACAAATACGAGGAAACCACACTATTAACCATATCTACTTATCATTACGATTCATAATCATACTAACCTAGACTTAGATCGACAAGACTACTATCATTATGATTTACATATGCATCAAACCAGATTCAAACTGGCAAAGATATCAACATACATTACACTAACAAGTATTGAGATACTTTGCATCATTCACATAACATTAAAGGGAAAAACCTAGATGTAGCATAATCACTCGTCAACTCATATTCATCACCTTATATGATCCATCACGGATCGACACAAATCTCACCCAATAATGCAAAAAAGAGTATAAAAATAGAATTCATACCGAAAACCTCCTTAGATACAACATAATCCATAGAAACAAGACATTACAACCCAGAGGATCGAAAATGCCGATCGAATTCAATTCATAAAGAAGAGTCTTCATACAATCGATGCCAAAAATGGATTGCCCAAGATAATCTCATTCCACATTTTAGATTTACAATTCTAACTCTACTTATAGGCTCACTAGGTTGTTACAAAGTGCTCCACTTGACCAATCGTTAACTAATTCAACCAAAATATCCTTATTTGTCAGTTTGTTTATCCTCTGCAGTTGACTTTTATCCTTATCGACGCCCTTTCTATCGGTGGTGGTACCACACTTTGTGCACTCCAACCTCATGCCAACATTCCCCCAACACAAAATTGTAGCTCATCCTTGAGCTGCCTCAGATGGAAGCAACTAGTGTGTTCAACTTTTTCTTGAAGTCATCGTACTCTATTTTGACTTGGTTGACAGCTTGATTAGCCATCACCCAGAGTTTTGCACACTCTTATACTTCCTGCTCTGTCTTGTGCTCCTCACTCATATTCTACACTCTGTTTAGATATGCCTTGGTATTTGTTATTTCTTCCATGGCCTTGAGCGCCAATTGTTATGTTGTACCATGAAGTTAATCCAAATGCGTCGTTCTACGTTGGTGTCTTGTACGTGCCTTGTTAACGTGTTAGTGCAACTCTTTTAGTTCTGATGCCTTGGTTACTTGCGCAAATGGGGGAATCATTTTAAGTGATCCCCTAAATGCTGCTAATTGTGTTTCTGCCTTGCCAAGTTGCACGTCCAGCTGGTGCAACTGTTCATCTTGTACCAAGATACGACAAAACTATGTTATCTCCTCCGTGATCATTTATGTTCCCTTATCTAGTTCTGCAATCTCTATTGTGGCATCCTCTATCGCACTTCTCCTTTCTACTATCTATTCTAGCGGCATGCTGGGTACAAATCTAGCCTATAATTACTCATTTTCCTTCCGTATATCTACAACAAATTTCCCTAACCACAATTCCTTTGCTTCCACAAGCATTTCTGGGCTAACTTCAAGTACCTCTTTACATGCCAAGGATATAGCCCTCTCTAGTATTTGCTTGTCTTCAAATTCCTTTGTATTTTTGTTTATTATGGCCTCATTTTCCTCTTTTAGCCATTGAATCGCCTCTTTAGTGCTTTGTACACATTGTTTGGAGCGGACTAGTTGAAAATGGGTTGTTGCTTCACGATCTCTGATCTCCTCACTTGTTGCGATCTGAATTCATGCCAGCATAGACATCGTGAGTAGTTTTAGGTCGATACTAATCTGGTCATGCCCTCATAGCATATCATTTACATCCTCATCTCCTGTTGTGATCTCCTATGGCAGAATCTGCACCAGTTTCACTTTTGTACCGATGTCTACTTCGACCACCCTTTGCAGTGTTCTCTCTTGCGGTATTCTTGTATCAAGTACTGCATTCGTGAGTGTCTGTAGTAGCTTTGTAACCTGATGGATGTATCACATTGCATGTTGTGTCACCTTCACCCGATTCTCATTGGAATCTGTAGTGATTGCTACCAATACTTTGTTCACCTAGTCGTCGGAGAGTACTGCGGTTCTGCTCCCCTCACCTTGCTCGAACCGACGCTTCGTTTGTGCTTCTTCTTACTGTTTATCTAACTCCAACTCTATTGGAGTTGCTGATGATGCTTCATCTTGTGAATTTTCTTCATCCTATGAGTCCTTGGGGTCATCTTGATCTTTTGGGATATCCACCAATGGTCCATCTCCTGGGTCCAATAGTTGTTCGTCGCTTACTGAAACTTTCCATTTTGTAGGCCATTCCTCGATGATGGAATCCATTTCCTCATCAGTTAGCTTATATTTCATCATAAGCCATTTCTTTTCCGTATTTTCCCGCACCTGAATGTGTATGGTGTGGGGTCCCATCGACAAGTATGCAATCCTTTGGTACTTATTTGTGGCTTGTTCTCTTAGTCACGACACCTTGACTGCTTCTTCTCATAGTGCGTCTAAGTAAAGGTAGAACTAAATGTTGTTAGTAGTTTTCCTTTCTTTGTCATTGAGTGCCCATAGATTTTTATACCTCACTCATCAGCATACGCTGACGGCGTCAACCTCCATTCCTTGGTATTGTGTTGGTTCCATCCATCCAACCAACGCAATGAGTATTAAAATCCAGGAGTATGTGAAGGGCTTACCAGTCTCTTGTGCTAACATTGCGTCCTCCATTAGCTCGTTCAACAGGAAAATTGACCAGTTCATTTGTACCCCTATGACCCCTGATGTACATTGTTGGGGTCGGTTCTTCCTCACAATATTTATTGTCAACAATTTTTCTATGATTCTAACTGCCTGATCATTAATTGTGTCGATCACATAAGCTCTAGAATCCTTCCTGAACCCGTACTTGTTTCTAGTTTCTTGTCATTGTCCTTTCTTTGGAAGTACTGCGATGGATCGACCCCCACCTTAGGTAGGCCTACGATATAGGATATCAAGTCGACTCTAATTGGGATGTTTGTGCCCAACCATAAATATCCGTCGTGGAAGCAGGCCAACAAATTCTTCACACATGTGTTAACTTCTGTGGATCATCCAAAATGCAACATATGAATGATTGATAGCATCCAGGATAGCTGAAACCCCAATACCCATTGTGTTGGATCTCTGGTGATCAGACCTCCTTCACTATGTGTTTTTCCTTGGCATGTGCCCTTAGTGCATTCTGAGAATGCTAGTATGTCGTGGTCATTGTATTGTCATTTCTGTTGTTGCGACACTATATTGGTCGTGACATGGATGCCCTTGGGCATTACGAGAATCTTGATGGCATACTTGGTGTTTTTGATAATTCATACTGTTAGTGCCCCTTCCTTTTTTAGTGGTATGTATCATGGGATGTCTTCTATCATCATCTGTTGTAGTTTTCCCCTTGCCGTTGTTTCCTCTTCCGTCATGATCGATGGACCTCCTTCTCCCTCTGCTGTGGCCCCCCTCATCGAGCTTTGGGTTATCTTGGTTGCTCTATCTGGAGTGATCGGACGAGTGGAACTCATTTTCTTCCTAACCGGTCGTCCTAGTGTAGAAACGATCTTCGATTGTTCTTCCAGTATGGTTGACCTTGCAAATGGTGTTTCGTATGTATTGGTGCTCAAAATAGTATGTGTCATGGTCTCTGCAACACTTTTCTTCTCTCCTACACTTCTCCTCGCTCAGACTCTTCTTCTATTCGCTCCGATTCTTCTTCTCGACCCACACAATGGGTCGAGCCATATTGATAGGCCTGGTTTATAATCTCTGATCCTTTTGTGTGAGAGATTTGAATCATCATTTCCAAATCCCTCATTGATTAAACAGATCCTCCGTCGATTCTACAAATCCAACACATGCATTGGTCATTAAATGCGGGTCTTTCCAACTTGCATCATCGCTCCACTTCATGTAATTGCTTCATTTATTGCTTGATTTGTCCATTTAACGCCTTGTTCGATATCGACAAGTTCCAAACCTTGTCGTGATTCAAATTTTCTTGTTACTTTTCCTTTTGTTGACATAATTTTCCATTTTTTTCATTCGTGGTTGTTAGCATTGGTGCCGCACCTGGCTATCACAATAGGGCTTCAGCCGACTCCCATTGACTAGTTTTGGAAAAAGTACTATCTACTGCACCGCACCTCCTTCAGTAATAAAATGTATAATGTATGAGCCAATCCAATGCATTTGAAGCTTACCTAGGTGCTTTGCAAACTTATTGTCATAGAGGAGAACCATGTCTCCACACTAAAAGTGTTTCGTCTTTGCGTGGTGATCATACCATGCCTTCTGTCGATCCTTCTCTACTTGATGATAAAAACCTACAATGAAGCGATCCTCTTCGAGGTGTGCTAGCTACGCCACTCTCTCTTCAATTGCTCCTTCGTCACTCATTCCTGTTACTGCTTTTATTTGTAGACTGGGGACACTATATTTCATTGACATCATCACTTCTTATCCTTAAAGCAACTTGAATGGTGTCTTGTCTGTCAGTCTTTTACATGTCCATCTGTAGGCCCATAGTATCGAAGGGATTTTCATATCCCAATCGTCCTGATTTGTGTCACGTACCTTAATAAGTGCATTTTCCAATATCTTGTTGAATGCCTCTATTGCTCCATTCACTTGTGGGTGATATGGATTACTTCTCTTGTGATATATCTAGAATTCCTTAGTCATCGCTTTGATTGTTTGATTGACGAAGTGAGTTCCTTGATCACTGATCAATATCTTCAGACATTTAAATTGAGTAACCACATTGTCGAAAAAGAATCTTGCTGTTGTCATGGGTGTGTAATCCTTTACTAGTGTTTCCTCAGCCCATCTTGTTAGATAATCAGTCATAGTGATGATATATATTGCACCTGTTCTTTTTCCTGGTGGGTTGATAGGTCCCACGAAATCAACTTCCCATTTGTTAAATGGTTGTAGTGTTACTTGAGGTACTAATGACATCTCTACGCGATGGTTTTCTCATTCTTTGATATACATAGAAGCTTTTAGCATAATTGTTGCGTTGCCATGTACTGTCTTCCACCATAATCTAGATTTGAGTATTTTTCTGGCGGTTGCATGTCCTCCATAATGCCCTCTTACAATCCCACCGTGCACCTATGCCAACATTCTTTCCTTATGATGCAGAAGAACATATCAATGCGGAATTTCATCCGGCCCCATCTTGTATACATGCCCTGTTGGAATTCAACAGCTTTGACAACTAGTTGTTTCTTCTTACTAGTGGTGAAATCCTCAAGGGATTTTCCTATCACCAAAAATTGAACAATTTGCGTGTAATTGTCATCAACCATTCCATATCTAAACAATCGTGCATCAGATAAGCCGTCCTCGATGTTGGTTCGTTCTTCGCCTCACTCTATCCTCGATAGATAATAGAGCCCTGCATTCAATTGTACTGGTTTCACAATGATCTCAAAATCGAATTCTTGGAATAGTAGCAACCACCAACATATATTTTTCCCCATCACAGGATTATTGAACAAGTACTTCAATGCTAAGTGATCCATAAACATCTTGAAATTCCCTCCTAAAAAGTAGTGGCAGAATTTTTGCAACACATACACCATTTCGAATCCTTCTCTTTCTGTTGTCATGTAGTTTTTCTCCACAGTAGACAACTTCCATCTTGCAAACACAATCAGATGGTCGATTGATCCTTCTCATGGTTGGGGAAATATTACTCCTAATGCGATTAATGAAGCATCAACATGGACATGGAACTCCTTTGTCTAATCCAGAAAAACTAATATCGGTGTTGCGACCATCAATTGATTTAGCATATTGAGGCTCCTCTAACACTGGTCGTATCGTTCGAACTTCACATCTTTCTTCAATAGTTTCTCCATCGGTGTAGTGATCACTACATATCCCCTTATAAAATTCCAGTAATACCCTGTGTGACTCAATTTTTCCCTCAACTGTTTTACTATCGTTGGTGTCGGTATGTGAACAATTATTGCAATCTTGGTGGGATCGACCAACATGCCTTCCTTGCATACAATCTGTCCCAATATGATTCCAAATGGTGCACAAAATATACATTTCTTCATATGATGTTATCGACACCTTTCCAACATCAATCAAAGGTCTACAATATGGTCTTTTACAAACCCATAGACGATCCAGTCATCCATATAGACTGCTAGGAATTTATGAATGAAGTCTTTGAATGCAGCAACAACTAAGCTTAAAAAAAATTGTGGGTGCATTCTTGAGACCGAACGACATCACTGTGTACTGAAAACATCCCCATTCTGTCATGAAAGTGGTTTTGTGTCTATCCTCCTTCACAATTCGTATATGATGATAGCATGAAAATCCATCTGTAAATGAATAGATTTCCTTTCCTCCAACTCCTTCCAGCACTTCGTCAGTAAATGGTGTTGAAAATGGATCATGAAGACTTGCGTCATTCAATTTGCTTAGATCGATGCAAATTCGGATTTCACCAATATTCTTGTCTTGCATAACCATCGAATTGATCCACTTTGATTCCTCGATAGGCTCAATAATTCCTGCATCCAACATCCGCTCTAATTTGGCTTTGACACACTCTTTGTATCTCATATTCAACCTATATGGTCGTTGCTTTATTGGTTTCGCATTATGTTATAGAGGAATCTTCATTTCACCCAAATCCCCTGAAATGCATTGCATCTCAAAAAAATTGGTCAGGAATAAGTCTTGAAAATCATGTAGTAGATCGATGACTTTACCCATTGCTGAATCGTCCCAGTAATCTCCAATGCTAGCAAATTTTGGGTCTTCTAGTGTCCCCATATTGACCTTCTTTATCTTCAACGACTTCTTGAAGTTGTTTGATAGCATTTCCAGTGCTTTTATGATGCGACTTCCTTTCGACTTTGGAATATTGAAAACCCTCAGATCATCTTCGTCATCGGGTTCTCTTGACACATTGTAACAATTCATCATCATCTGTGGTGTCGTTGTCCACTGTGATCCCATCGTTAGCTCATCCAAAACTATCTCCAATACTTTGGTGTGGATGTCTTGTAGCACACTATGGATAAATGGATTTTCGTTCACGAAACTGAAAGTATGGCTGAAGCTGACAACCGGGTCTTCCCAATTTGTTGTTTCCCTTCATAGCTCTGTAGAAACATAACATCTCCATGGTATTTCATCCAACGTATGGATGAACACGTGAACCCATTCCTCCTTTGGCCTCAGTTCCCATGTTGTTTGGCATGTTATAAGATGGTCACTTGGATCATTTCTTCCATCATATTTTTTTCCTTGGTAGTATTCATCTTCCCCGTAGCAAACTTTCATAAATCATCGACATATTTTCCAGTTTGTTATCGACGCCTTGTGCGCAGCCCACCATGTTTCCTAAGTAGCATTTAGTGCCTCTTTTAGTGCCAACAAGCATTGTTGTTTGGATACTCTGCCTCCAAATTCATTGATAAAAATTGCTAGGTTAGGTAGTCCTTCATATGCCGGTAGATTAGATACTTTTGTTGCTACCCATCTCAATGACTGAGTAACTCATGCACACTTATTGAGTGACACTTCATGCAACCGGTTCTGCCAGTTCTCTAGCGCTTCGTCAAGGTCTGAATATGCTAATTTGATGCTTCGCTAGCCCAAATCTCAATCTACAGTGGGGTTTATGTAGTCTTCAGAGACATTATAGGCATTATCCCATCCTCCCATGAATTCTTCTTTTATTGGTTCAACATATCGTTGTCCTTCCAGGGGATCCAATGGGGCAATGAACCTTGTGTTTCGATTCTTGAATGTCATTATCCTTTTCTTGAAATTGATAACCGTCAAGTTTTCCTTTTCCCAACAAATTCCCAATAGTGTGGGGTATGGGATGGTATTGTCAACCATCTCGATTACATCAAAGTCTGCATACGTCTTCATTCCTTCCACTTTGATAGGTAGACGAGGTACTCGTCCAATTGGAGAAACCTTGTCCTGATTTTCCAGACGAAGTTGTACGGGGGACTAGACTAACTGTGGCTTCCCCATCATTTCCCATGTCTGCTTGGTTAGGATATTCACATCCGATCCTAGATCCAATATGATCGAATCTACATTATACTCACCAATATGGACATTCATTCTCATTTCTCTTCCCATTTTATTCTTTTGTAATGAATTGGCTAGGAGATCCTGTCACCCTTCTTCCTATCGATAAAAAAATCTTGCTATCTCTGCTAATTCATCTTGATTCTTTGCTAACGTTAGACATCTTTCTAGAAAACATTTCAAGGTACTGACCTTTGTTTTCGACCTTGCTAAGTTTGTCGAATCAGAACTCAGTGAGATCTCGTAAATAGGTAGCTTACCATTGTCCTTAATCATAACATCTTTCGCTTTGAAGAAGGTTTCTTTCTCCTTTTGCACATCAAATTGGACTTTCTTTCGAGTCATAGTGTAACACCCCAGTTTTGACCCCGTTACATTAGATGTATATGATGTATATATTGTAAATGATCATGGTGCGGAGCTAAAGGCCAAGGCCCCACCATTGATTGGTTATGCTATGTTTAGGGTTGAAATTGTCACCGATGGTATATCGGGGCATGCAATATATATTAAGTTTTGTCATCATGTAAATATGCATCTTTAATTAAATAACCCGACTAGCTACGTTCGCGACAACTAAATTGATAAGGGGCATGATTTTCGCAAGGATAAGGTGGGGGGGGATGTCAAACCTTGGGCAATGGGAGAAAAAGCCATGTGTCATCTTTCCTTGTTCTATTCAACCACCACCATTAAGAACTGCTACTGTTAGTTGAGGCAGTTATGGCTGGGAGTGGAGTGTGGCAGGACTGTCAGTCCTTGCCCACACGCACACTCCACCAGCGGATTGAAACTCACGATGGGCAGAAGAATGACTACTACGCATCCTCACCATTGTCTGTTCATCCTCCCGCATAGGCAGAGTGGTTCATCCTCACACAGGGGCAGGATTCTTGTTCATTCTCACGCATAGGATTTTTCTTGGTTTTCGACTCACGCAGCGAGCTGGGAGCTGTGCTCTTTAATCTACAATTTTCCTGTGAAGGGCCATTCACGTTTTCGGCTGTATGATCTCCTTACAGACTGGTATGGCCGTGTAATTTTTCCCGTCATTTCAATGTTGAGTTTGGGACCGTTGTTCTTCCTGTGAGTTGTGGTTGCCACCGTTCTCCTCAAGATTTGTTGTGTTGATGGGGTCTCCCTTACTGATTTGTGGCTCGTGCATATGTTTTTCCTCTGTGTTTTGGCATATGGTGCAAGTTCCTCTCACGCACAGGTTGGGAGACTGTGATTTCTTCCCCAGTGTGGTTTGTGTAAGTTTTCCCCATCAGCTTTGATTGTGCAGAACTGGCTGTTGTTCCCCACGTTTATTGGTAGTGTATGCTGATACGTTTAGGGACTGTTGTTTTCCCCATGTTGTGTGCTATGTTCACTGATATGTTTGGGACTGTTATAATTCGCTTGGGAGTCATTTGGCCACAATAGGGCCAAGAACAACTCAAGAGTCATTTTCCCTGGTTAAGCTGTAACAGCTAATTTATTGCCTATGTGCAATGGTTGGTCTTCAGACTGTGTTGGGAGCAGGGATGGGGGATTGGTTTGCTTGATAAACCTGGTGTGTTTGGAAACCACACAGACAGAGCTAGAGGGCTGGCTTTCTTCTCCACAACCCCTGAATAGAACTGGAAGGGAAGGCAGGGCCTAAGGGACTGTGTAGCAGAGAAGGGACTGATTCCTTGTGTTGGGTGTGTGTGGGTGTCTTAGAAGTCAGGCTAGTTCTGGTGTAGGTTTTCCCAGCTCGGTAATGAGCTCACCAGCTTAGCATTTAGCCTTTCTGAGCTCCTTGATGGCCTGATAAACCTGACCACGTTGGCTTGGCTATCTTGTTGATGGCCTGATAAACCCAACTGTGTTGGCTTGGCTGTGTTTTGTGTATCCTTGGCTATGTGTAAGCCTGCTTGTTCCTTATTCCTTGGAGAATCATGCCCGGCTCAGGGGTGGCAGTGTTGCTGAGAGATTAAAGAGCACGCTGGCCTATGGTTGGGTGGAACGTTGCAGCGACGTAGCTGGTTGCGGAACGAGTTCTTCATAAGATAAGTAACCTTGTCTATTTTACTTCTGCAATCCTATTTACTGTTAATGATTATGATGAACATGTTGAATGAATGCTTGTATGAATGTATGTTGCTTCCGCCGTGTATGATAAATAATTGCATCTGTGTATGTTCTACTGCAATGCATTCTATTTTAGCATTGTTATCAATTCACATGCTCATGGGGCTGGTATCCCAGATGGTTAACGCCATGGTAGCGTCGTCTTCACTTGACGAAGGGTCAGGGATGTCACAGTGTGGTATCAGAGCTCATGTTGCAGCATGGGCCTGAATGGACCATGAAGATGTAATGACAGAAGCATGATTTCTTTCTGCCCAGCAAAGATCAGAATTTGATGACAGCAAACTTCTACAAATTTGTCTAAGTGTTTGAACTGTCGGTTCATCGGAACACTTCGTGGGAAGGACTTCCAATGTAGCGGAGAGCTAGGCGGAAGCATACCGACGGAGGACTGTTGGAAGGAAAATTGTGGAAAATTTTCTAAGTGTTCGACGTCCATTGATGGAAAAAGTTGATCGAGCGCTCGCTGATGCGGATGGCTAGACAACTACACGTCCGACGGGTAAGGCCTACGACCGCCGATGCCGTAAAGAAAGTTTAAATTTTTTTTCTAAGGCCCGAAATCGTTGACTATCGGAAGAAGATAGTGTTTTGTGTGTCGCCATTTTGGAAGCCTAGAGCACTTGTCTCCGACGAGAAGAGATTGTCGAGACCGATCAGGTTATGCCATAGGATATTGGGCCATCGATCGGGAGAAGATCAAAGATGATGGGCCGTCGTTGCGGCTGTTGATGGAACTATTTCACCGACAAAAAGAAGAAAATTAAGCCGATCAAGCGGGGAAAGGGAAGACTAAAAGGGAAAATTTTGAAAATTTCTCTAAGTCTTGGAATCGTCGGTGATCGGTGATGGTTAGCTGTTTGGATTGGCGGAAGTTAGTGGATTGAATGACCATTGTTGCGGCTGTCTAATGGACTATCCTTCTGAAGGTTAGAAGATTCGATCACCGACGTGGTAGTGCTTAGTGGATCCGATCGCCGATGAACAGCGGAGGAAGTTAGTTGTGCTGACCGCCGAAACGTCGGATTGATAGTTGGAATGAGACCCGATTCTGCACAAGGAAATTTTGAGTTTTTCAAGTGGGAGTTTCCAGCAGATTTTGGTTGTTTTTCAGCAGGACTTTTAGGGGTTTTTCCATGGATTCTCATGGCTAAGAAGGAGAAAGTGGCAGCGATCTTATGCGCCAGAATGCACAAAAATCATAGATTTACAAAATAGACGTTCTTTGATGAAGAAAATATAGTATTTGGGCAATTGTTATTTTATGATTTTTCCAGGAGAAGGTAAGTAATTCTGATTTATATCAATATTATGCATCTAACAGTTGTGTTACTAACACGTTTGTAGAATCATAGTCACCTTCAAGAGTAGTATTCCAGGTAGTGCAGTTTGGTAAGTAAGTGGTGGTTCAGTTATGAGGACCCATGATGGATATGATGCTAGGGATTCTTATGAGCATGCGAGAGATGCCATGGGAGAAAATGTCCATAATGGAAATGATGACATTGAGTATAATGGAAGGAGATTCCAAGAGACACCATCAGATGTTGCAGCCACCATGAGAAGCTTGATCAAAGCCCAGGAAAAGCAGCATCAGTTGAATGCTGCAATGTTGCAGAGTTTGATAGACTTGCAAAGAAAGATAGACTCTAGACGAGGTACAGCAAGACCAGAAGGCAGTAAGAGTAGTACTAGGAGAAGGAGAAAGAATTCTAGTGGATCATCTGACTCTGAAGAATCCAGCGGGGATTCCAGTTCTTCTTCTCATAAAAGAAAAAGAAAGAGACACCATAGGGACCGCTCTCGAGATGAATTTAAGAAAGCTAAACCTCCTACATTTGATGGTGAGGTAAAGACTAGACAAGAGTTGAAGCTTGGCTTCTTGGGATAAAGAAGTACTTTCAAGTGCATGATTATTCAGGAAACATGAAGGCAAGAGTTGCCATATTCAATCTGAATGGAAGAGCATCCATTTGGTGGGAACACTTCAAGCAAGTGAAGAGGATCAGTGAAAGGAGGCTTAAGTGGAAACAGTTCAAGAAGTATTTCAAGCAGAAAAACCTCTCTGACAGGTATTATGATGACAAGATTAAGGAGTTCCATGAGCTGAGATTGGGACAGGGAACCATGGAAGAATATGCAAATAAGTTTTTGGAGCTGTTGAGGTATGTCCAGTACATCAAAGATGAAAAAGTGAAGGTCCAACATTTTCTGAGTGGATTGCCTCAGTCTTACAAAGATAGAATTGAGTTTTATGAACCTAGAACTCTTGAAGAAGCAATAAGGAAGGCTAAGTATTTCTATGAGCAAAGTAAAGGTAAACTTGATTACCATAAGGCATGGAAGGACAAGAAGAATGAGAAGTTTGACCAAAGAAAGAAAGGTTTCAAACCTTCTAACTTCAGGAATCAGCAGAAGCAGACATCCCAAGCTGCGAGTAAACCAGTTGGAGTGACAGGAGAAAGACCTAAGGATCCACAACAGAATAGAGGACCACTTCAATGTTGGAAATGTGGAGGACCCCACATGCACAGGAATTGTCCACTCGAGAATGAGAGTGCAAGGCCAACTTATAGCATTCAAGAAGCAGAAACAGTGGGTCAAGTAGCAAGGGCAGTCCCTAGGATTTATGCAGCACTGGAGGACCGCCAGGCAGATCACCAATCAGCTATGGTTGAAGTTGCAAGTAAGATTGTTGAGCAATCTGTTTCTATTTTGATTGACCCTGGTTCTACGCACAATTACATTACTCCTAGAGTAGTGGAGATTTGTGCTTTTAAGAAAGTAAAGCATAGGAAGTCTTGGTTAGTTCAGCTAGCCACTGGAACTAAGAGAAAGGTCAGTGAAATGGTAGAGAAATGTCCATTGGTCATGAATGGATTGGTCACTTGTGTAGATTTGAATGTCCTACCACTTGGTTCCTATGATGTTCTCATTGGAATGGATTGGTTAGAAGCTCAAAGGGTGAAGCTTGACTGTCACAATAAGACTTTCGAATGCATGAATGAAGAAGGGAACCTAGTAGTTGTGAAAGGTATTCCAAAGGTGATTTTAGTATGACAGGTTTCAGAAATGCAGTTAAAGAAGTTATGTAGGAAGGGTTTCCAGTTGTATGTAACTCATATTTTGGAGACATCAGGATATGAAACTCCAAGGTTGGAGGACTATCAGGTGTTATAGGAATTCAGGGACGTGTTTCTTGATGAGATTCCAGGGCTTCCTCTAGAGAGGGACATTGAATTCACAATTGAACTTGTTCCAGGAGCAGCACCAGTGTCCAAGGCACCCTACAGGATGAGTACCCCGGAGATGCTAGAGTTGAAGATGCAACTTCAAGAGTTGTTGGAAAAGAAGTATATCCGACTAAGTCTGTCTCCTTGGGGAGCACTAGTTCTGTTTGTAAAGAAGAAAGATGGTACCCTCAGGTTATGTATTGTCTACAGACAATTGAACAAGGTTACTGTGAAGAATAAATATCCTTTGCCTAGGATTGATGACCTCTTTGATCAAATGAGAGGAGAAAAGGTATTTTCTAAGATTGACTTGAGGTCTGGTTACCATTAGGTGAGAATCAAGGATGAAGACATTCATAAGATAGCCTTCAGGACAAGGTATGGACATTATGAGTTTGTAGTGGTACCATTTGGTCTTAGAAATGCACCAGCTACATTTATGTGCCTTATGAATAGTGTCTTCAATAGATATCTGGACAAGTTTGTCCTTGTTTTCCTTGATGACATTCTTGTTTATTCTAAGAATGAGGTGAAGCATGAAGAGTATTTGAGATTGACATTGAATTTGCTCAGGGAGCATCAGCTGTATGCCAAACTGAGCAAGTGTGATTTATATAGATATAGTATTCAGTATTTGGGTCACATTATCTCAGAGGAGGGTATATTAGTGGACCCTGAAAAGATTGAACCCATTATGAATTGGCCTACTCCAAGAAATGTGACAGATGTAAGATCTTTTATGGGACTTGCAGGATACTATAGGAGATTCATTGAGGGATTCTCCAAAGTTGCACATGCCATCACTTCTTTGCAAAAGAAGGGGATGAAGTTCGAATGGACATCGAGGTGTGAAGAAAGCTTCCAGCAGTTGAAGAATATTCTCACCAGTGCACCCGTATTGAAGGTTGCAGATCCAGAGAAATATTTTGTGGTGTGTACCGATGCATGCGAACAAGGGCTTGGAGGAGTCCTTATGCAGGACAACCACGTGATATGTTATGAGTCAAGAAAGCTGAAGGAGCATGAGAAGAACTATGCCACACATGATCTAGAGCTTGTAGCCATAGTACATGCCCTCAAGATGTGGAGGCATTACTTGATGGGTAGAATATTTGAGCTCAGAACATATCACTGTGGGCTGAAGTATCTATTTGATCAACCTACTCTGAATGCTAGGCAAGCAAGATGGCTGGAATTTTTATGTGAGTTCGATTTTGAAATCAAGCACATAAAGGGAAAGGAAAATAAGGTAGCTGATGCACTCAGCAGGAAGGTGCAGGAAATGCATGTGGCATCTCTTAGTATTTTCCAATCAGATTTGAGGCAGCAGATTGTTAGTCATGCTGCTGGAGATGAATTGTATGAGCAGGTAAAAGACAAATTGCAACAGCAAAGTCTTGAGAAGAGGTATGAGGGATATAAATTGGAAGAAGATGGAATTCTCACTTTTAAAGGTAGAATTTATATTCCCGATGTAGCAGGTTTGAGGAGAGTTGTTATGGATGAAATCCATCAAGCTCCGTATTCTGGTCACCCAGGATACCAAAAGATAATTGCTACATCCAAGAAGCAGTACTTTTGGCCAAGAATGAAAAGGGATATGGCTGAGTACATTTCAAGGTGTATGAAATGTCAACAGGTAAAGGTTGAGCATCAACATCCAGCAGGCTTGTTGCAGCCTTTGCCAGTTCCAGAATGGAAATGGAAAGTTGTTTCCATGGATTTCATTACAGGATTGCCGATGAATTGGAGACAACATGATTCCAACAGGGTTGTGGTGGACAGGTTGACTAAGGAAGTACATTTTACACCGGTTAAGTCTACACATAAGACTGATGACATTGAAAAGATCTTCATGAAGGAGATTTTCAAATTGCATGGATTGCCTAAGGCAATAGTCTCTGATAGAGATGTCAAGTTCACTTCCAACTTTTGGAAGGGGTTGTTTTGCATACTTGGGTATAAAGCTAAACTTCAGCACTGCATACCATCCTCAGACAGATGGGTAGACAGAGAGAGTCAAGCAGGTTCTTGAAGATATGCTTCGTATGTATGTGATGGACAAACCAACCAAGTGGGAAGATTACTTGCACTTGGTAGAGTTTGCTTATAGCAATGGATAGTAGGAATCCTTGGGGATGAGTCCGTATGAAGCTTTGTATGGAAGAAGGTGTAGGACACCAGTGACTTGGGATAACCCAGTGAATAGGATTGTGCTTGGACCAGAATTGCTCAAGGAAATGGAGCAAGAGGTTGTAAAGATCAGGAAGAATCTGAAAGCAACACAGGACAGGCAGAAAAGCTATGCAGATAAGCATAGGGTGAACAGGGAGTTTAGTGTTGGGGATCATGTTTACCTCAGAGTGAGGGCAAGGAAGAGTTCCTTGAAGCTTGGAAGTTGTGCCAAGATGTCACCAAGATATTGTGGGCCATTTGAAGTGCTTGAAAGAACAGGGTCAGTTGCATATAGACTTGCATTGCCTGCTAGTACTAGAGCTCATAATGTTTTTCATGTTTCTTTGCTTAAGAGATATGTACATGATCCTAGCCATGCGATAAATTGGGACGTGATTCAGGTGGAACCTGAGGGAAAGTTCTGAACCGAGCCAATGCGTATCCTCGACAGGAAGGCCACAATGCTCCGGAACTGGGCCATAGGTCAGGTAAAGGTGCAATGGGAGCACTACGGACCTGAAGAGGCTACATGTGAGCTGGAGGATGCCATGCGATTGGTACATCCATTTTTTTTCAATTCTGCGGAACACTGAGGCGATACCAGTGTATCATTTTGTTCAATTTTGTAAAGCACTGAGGACAATGCTATTGAAGGGGGAGGGGCATGTAACACCCCGGTTTTGACCCCATTACATTAGATGTATATGATGTATATATTGTAAATTATCATGGTGCAGAGCTAAAGGCCAAGGCCCCACCATTGATTGGTTATGCTATGTTTCGGGTTGAAATTGTCACCGATGGTATATCGGGGCATGCGGCATATATTAAGTTTTGTCATCATGTAAATATGCATCTTTAATTAAATAAACCGACCAGCTACGTTCACGGCAACTAAATTGAGAAGGGGCATGATTTTCACAAGGATAAGGTGGGGGGGGGATCTCAAACCTTGGGAAATGGGAGAAAAAACCATGTGTCATCTTTCCTTGTTCTATTCAACCACCACCATTAAGAACTGCTACTGTTAGTTGAGGCAGTTATGGCTGGGAGTGGAGTGTGGCAGGACTGTCAGTCCTTTCCCACACGCACACTCCACCAGTGGATTGAACCTCATGATGGGAAGAAGAATGACTACTACGCATCCTCACCATTGTCTGTTCATCCTCCTGCATAGGCAGAGTGGTTCATGCTCACTCAAGGGCGGGATTCTTGTTCATTCTCATGCACATAATTTTTCTTGGTTTTCGACTCACGCAGCGAGCTGGGAGCTGTGCTCTTTCATCTATGATTTTCATGTGAAGGGCCATTCACATTTTTGGCTGTATGATCTCCTTATAGACTGGTATGGCCGTGTAACGTTTCCCGTCATTTCAATGTTGAGTTTGGGACCGTTGTTCTTCCCGTGAGTTGTGGTTGCCACCATTCTCCTCAAGATTTGTTGTGTTGCTGGGGTCTCCCTTACTGATTTGTGGCTCGTGCATATGTTTTTCCTCTGTGTTTTGGGTTCTGGTGCAAGTTCCTCTCACGCACAGGCTGGGAGACTATGATTTCTTCCCCAGTGTGGTCTGTGTAAGTTTTCCCCAGCGGCTTCGATTGTGTAGAACTAGTTGTTGTTCCCCACGTTGGTTGGTAGTGTATGTTGATACGTTTTGGGACTGTTGTTTTCCCCATCTTGTGGGATATGTTCACTGATACGTTTGGGACTGTTATAATTCACTTGGGAGTCGTTTGGCCATGATAGGGCCAAGAACGGATCAAGAGTCGCTTTCCCTGGTTAAGCTGTAACAGCTGATTTATTGCCTGTGTGCAATGGTTGGTCTTCAGACTGTGTTGGGAGCAGGGATGGGGGATTGGTTTGCTTGATAAACCTGGTGTGTTTGGAAACCACACATACATAGCTAGAGGGATGGCTTTCTTCTCCACAACCCCTGAATAGCACTGGAAGGGAAGGCAGGGCCTGAGGGATTGTGTAGCAGAGAAGGGACTGATTCCTTGTGTTGGGTGTGTGTGGGTGTCTTAGAAGTCAGGCTAGTTCTGGTGTAGGTGTTCCTAGCTCGGTACTGAGCTCACCAGCTTAGCATTTAGCCTTTCTGAGCTCCTTGATGGCCTGATAAACCTGACCATGTTGGCTTGGCTGTCTTGTTGATGGCCTGATAAACCCAACTGTGTTGTTTCAGCTGTGTTTTGTGTATCCTTGGCTATGTGTAAGCCTGCTTGTTCCTTATTCCTTGGAGAGTCATGCTTGGCTCGGGGGTGGCAGCATTGCTGAGAGATTAAAGAGCACGTTGGCCTATGGTTGGGTGGAACGTTGCAGCGATGTAGCTGGTTGTGGAACGAGTTCTTCATAAGATAAGTAACTTGTCTATTTTACTTCTGCAATCCTATTTACTATTAATGATTATGATGAACATGTTGAATGAATGCTTGTATGAATGTATGTTGCTTCCGCTATGTATGATAAATAATTGCATTTTTGTATGTTCTACTGCAATGCATTCTATTTCAGCATTTTTATGAATTCACATGCTCATGGGGCTGGTAGCCCGGATGGTTAACGCCATGGTAGCATCCTCTTCCCTTCTTAATATCTTGCAGTTAGATAGTAAGGTTTGCAAACTGCAACTGGATCTGGATCATGCCAATCCTTGTTTCGCCGATTGGTGAAGCCTCCAACTTCATTGCAATTTCTAGGGCTTCTTCTTGAGATGAAATCTTCTGTTGCATTAGTGGTATGTAGATGTGGTGTACCAAGGATGTAATGAACCATTATTTATGTTGGACATAACTCATTCTGAAGCTAACCTTGACTATTAGAGTTTTTAATCGCTAATCAAAATCCCACACAGACTGATTGGGGAATCGTTTTATTTCCTTTAATTCAGTAATATACTGTGATTCTGATTTTGGTTTCTTAAATTCCTCGATCGGTCCAATCCTGATTTGCCCTACGGTATTCTAGGATGCCCAGTCGGTACTTGCATGAATTTCACATACCAGTCCAACGCTCAAGCTCGAAAGGTTGTTTCCAATTGTCCTTTCTTGATATCCTCATCTTGTACTTGTTTCACTGTCCACATTGCTTCACATAAGAACAAATATAGTTCGGTATCCTTAGTATCATTACCTTGAAACAAGGGTATATTTATGTTTCCACCCACCATCATAGGTCTCCTCCTAGTGCTTATCAATTCATTATTATTACCACTGTGTTGACACGTAGGACAACCCTGTGATGAACTCGCTTTTCTTCCTCCTAGGTTTAGCGCGATGCATGGATTTGTAGGTACATTGTAGCTTTGGTTTGGTCCTTCCTTAGGTTCGGGTGTAGCCTGGTCATTTCCTCCATCACTGGAGGGTTCCTTAGTCTGTTGTGGTCCCTTTTCGTAGTTTTTTTCTCCAGTCACACCAGGACTCTCCTCAGTACTCCTCCTCTTTTCTTTATGGAACATCACCCCACTTCGCAGGCGACCACAATCTTCCATCGCTTCCCTCACAGTCTCGTCATGACTCCCATCCATCTACCCTGTATAATTCCATCAAACCCTTACCTTCGCAGTACCCACAACCTCCACACACCATGGATTTACTCTTCAAAATTCATCTTTAATATCCCTTTTTCACATATGAGCATCTTGATCCATAATTGCAACAACAATAGAAATCTCCCCCTTAGTCCCTTAAAAAATTTCCTTTCTTCATCGCTGTAAGGTTTGATTGTATCGACAACAAAATTAGTAATTTACCCTTCCAAAATGTTGTCTATCCACACGTTGACATCCCTTGAAGCTTTGTTGTTCACCTTTTACAACTACTGGATTAGTTCTGAGGTACACTGATCAGGCTCTCTTCCATGGAAATTATTCTTTTGAAAAGTAAGTTGCGCCAACCATTCATACAATACTATCAGAAATTCAGAGAAGAATATTTCATGAATATCTGAGTAGATATATTTTCCCAACCAGTCTTTTGTCGTCAAGATCGGGTTTTGGTTCTCTTCTTCCGCAATCTCTAGGGATTTATTATCAAACCAATCCTGAATTTCTGGTTTCGTCAGATGCCACAACGTGTCCTCTTCTTCTTTGTACTATTGTCCTAGAAACATAACCATTTGTTGACATAGGTATGTCGACAAGGGTTCACTTCGCACTGCGGTAAAAAACCATCAACACATACTCCCTAAACATCGGCCCATAAAGGTTTTAACCTTTCTAGTAACACCTGCAGAGCAGGAACAGTCTCACCCAAGATGTCTAAGGGAGGGCTGCAAGAAGCAAGTTTTTGCAGTGTGAAGAGGGCTTCACATTATCTTCTTCCCAATCACAACATCACCCGAAAATCCAAGATCACAACAAATACGAGGCAACCACACTATTAACCAAATCTACTTATCATTACAATTCATAACCATACTAACCCAAATTTAGATCGACAAAGACTACTGTCATTATGATTTACATCTGCATCAACCCAGATTCATATCGACAAAGATATCAACATACATTAAACTAACAAGTACTGTGATACTTCACATCATTCACATAACATTAAAGGGTAAAAACTAGATGTATCATAATCATTCATCAACTCTTATTCATGAACTTATCTGATCCATCTCAGATTGACACAAATCTCACCCAATAATGCATAAAATAGTCTATAAAACAGAATTCATACCGAAAACCTCCTCAAATACGACATAATCCATAGAAACAAGACATTACAACCTAGAGGATCCAAAATGGCTATTGAATTCAATTCATAAAGAAGATTATTCGTACAATCGATGCCAAAAATGGATTGCCCAATATAGTATTATTCCACATTTTAGATTTACAATTCTAAGTCTACTTATAGGCTCAGTAGGTTGTTACAAAGTGGTCCAGTTGACCAATCGTTAACTAATTCAACCAAAATATCCTTATTTGCTGGTTTCTCTGTCCTCTGCAGTTGAATTTTATCCTTGTCGATGCCCTTCCTGTCGGTGGCGGTACCTCACTTTGTGTGCTCCAACCCCATGCCAACATCCCTCACAACATATTTCTCAACGGAGACAATAGACCGTATTTGTTTTTAACATCACTACTTTTTCTCAGCAGAAATTCAAGTAGCTAGTTATTGAATTCAAAAGGAATTGAGCTTTGTTCCTCATTGGAGTCACCAATGGAGAAATGGAATACTCAAAATGTATTGCTCACCAATGTGTCATATAGACCTTAATATAATGATCAATATGTTGAATTTGCTCCTCGACAGTAGTGCAAAAAATGATAGCACTCAAAATTGTCCTCAATGATCTACCACAAAACCATTAAGGAAAATTCTAGATTTTTTTCTCACTTTGGACTAGTGCATCCTAGCCTCTAGGGGATATACCTAGACAAATTTTACAATTAAAAATTCAATAATTTAAGTAAAGGGTGACTAGTTCCTTCATCGACTGGGTAATTGGAAAAGAAGAAAAATAAAATCCGCAAGATAGATTTATTAATCCCAAGCATATTGATTAATGAAATTTCCATAATGAAACATGAACAAACAAGAAAGCCATCTAATAGATCAAACGTTCTACATAGAAGAGTAACTAAGATGGTCAAAATAGATCCTTGCATTACAAAACCTAAAAATACAATTCTAAAGCTGATACATCCTCCAACTTCTCAATCTCATCGAAATCAACTTCCATTGATGTTGCAATATTTCTGAAATAACAAGAGAAAGAAAGAACAAAAAAGTGAAAAAGATCATGGACAACCGATCCCTCTATTCTCATTCTTCTCTAGTGCTTATAGAATGAGCCAAATAAGGTTACATTGATTTATCTCACGGAAAGGATATAACTCCCAAGTTTTCCAACTGCTGCCATCATAATTTTTTTAACGATTACCAGAATATGTGAGATAAATTCAAGGTGGGTGTGCTCTTGCTAGCTAAAGATAGTGTAACATACATGCATAAATGAAACCTACTTCCACTGGCATGTTGTTGCAAATGTCCCCCCTCTACTGTTATTAATGAATATAACTAGAGAACCTAATTATATATGCCATCTCTCGGGAAATAACTCCTAAAACGCTCATTTTCATTGTTGACAGGACTTCGACAAATATGTTTTTAAATAACACTGACATCAGGTCCCTTTTTCTAATCGGATCTAACAGAAAATTAGATCTAAATTTTTTTCCTTCTTGTATCATTAAGTGTACACTTTATGTTGTAAAAAGACCACAACGCATACAAAACAACCCTCCATATAGTTGAATTAAGCATACAAGGCAGTCTAGGTAGGAAAAAGATAACAACAAGTGGAAATTTGTTCAGACAAATGCATAAGAACACCTCAACAACAATGGTATTTCCTTGGTAAATATTCCCAATATATCCTCATGAAAGTACCATTTTCAAGGCAAGTACAATGACAAAAAGTCTACAAAAAAATTGATCTGAATTTGCCAATTCTCTGTACATGCACATGAATCAATTGTTGAGTTTAACACTCAAATTGGTAAAATATGGTATTGATAAAGAGTATTGGCTTTGAGATATATGATATGTAGGGTTTGATGAACTTGAAAAAAATCTCTTTTTTTCATAAATGCGTTGGGCCCACTCTACTTTATTGTCTCATATATGAAGAGAAATTTGGTTTTCTATTGATATCATCATTCATTTATGAATTTTCGTGGAATTTGATGATGAATCATGATATACATGAATATAGAAGACTATTTTTTATAATTTCCCCCTTTTTTGTAAATATTTCCCTTTTTATAATTATTAAAAACAAAAACTCTAATACATGTGTCTCACCATTTTCTAAAAATTTGAGCTTACTCATTCTCAAGAAATAGAGCTTACTCCCAAACATAGCTTACTCATTCTAAAGAAACTTCATCTTCCCTTGAAAAGGAGGTAATGAGTTTGAAGTTGGATTTGGATCTGAGACCAAGGCACAAAGCTCCTCAGACCCCAGATGATTTGGAAGAAGTGGTAAATTTTATGAATGTGAAATAGGTAGAGTTCATTCAACTCAAGGAGTATTTAAATAACAAAGAGGAAGATATAAGAATTCTACAGGGTACCATAAATAAACAAATAGACCAATTATCTCAGGAGTAGGCACAAAAGGATCAAGCACTTCAAGAGCTTGACCAACTGAAGAAAAATCTAGGGAAAGGTGCCCTCAGAACAACCAAATATGTTGTATGGGACAAGATAGCTTATGTTGTTGAGAATGAGTGGAAATATTTCACTTTAATACATGATGAATTAGAGTTGGTCGAGAACACTAAGAGATATATTGTACAAATTAAGAAGGAAGTGGAGGATAGGTCAATCAAGACCCAAGCTGCAATTCATTACCTAAATCCTCATGGCAAGCAGGAGTTGGAGAATATGGGAGTGAAGTGCATAATTGTCCTCATTATTGATGTCAACAAAGTGCTCACTACGTAAGCACTCGTGGAGGAGGCTATAACCAAAATGAGAGAGATGGAAGGTGAAATTGTAGGCTTCAAAAGGATATTTAGGGAGGTTATTAAAAAAGTCCTACCATCATTTTAGGATCGAAATGATGATCTATACCCCTTGGATAGGCATACGAATATTTTACTTGATAGAAGGAATGATGAATCTATGTTTTATGGAGTTGGGACATCATTAAAAGGGACTACTCTATTAAATTTACTCTCTCTAGACTTAAAAAAATCTACAAACTTGCAAATGATCTTCCATAATTTTCCCTTGATTATAAGTGATATATCAACCTGGATATTGCTATCATAAATGCAAGGATGTGCCACTACCCTATGGGAAAGGAGTAGAAAACAATCACAATATTTGTCAAGCTATCAATGCCACATCAGCAGGATGCAACATTAAGTTCTCAACAACGACAGGGCCTGGCCCAAGCAAGTCAATAAAGTAGTCAAAATGACCCATCTCATCTAAATCAGTTTCCATCTAAGAAAAAGCAGTATAAGAAAAACAAAAAAGTGGTTAGTTTAAACCTAGACCATGTATAAAAATGAAAAGGTGTGCCATTTACAAAGACTGCTAGTTTGAGAATTGATAAGGATTTATTGTAATAAGGTTACTAGTCATTGGACAAGAATTCAAGGAAGCATTGCAACTTTTGGTACAATTGAGATTGAGATTCTTCTTTGTTAGATGTATTAGATTGTGTTTTCTATAATTTTGTACCTTCTCTGTATTTCATATCTTCTTCAGACTAATGTACTTATGTTTTGGGTGTGTTTTTTGACTTTTGAATCATTACAAAACTGTTGATGGAACATTGATTGGTTGTTGGAAAGAAGACAAATGAAATACATTAGACCCAATATATTGGCGTGGTCAGAAATCAAACTCTACCAACAATTTTCATGTCTCATGGCCCTAAAATATGCCTACTTGCATAAAGAGGAAAAAAATGGAACTCAATATGAAGCTCATAGAAGTTTGTATATTGTTCGACCATTGGATTGGTCATGGAATTAAGGCAAAGAATGTTGCATTGTAATTCTTTGGAAGAGCTATTCCTATTAAAAACCTTTCTACACCCATTTTGGAGGTACCCATTTATTGGTCCTAAATGACAATCTCATGTGTTCAATGACTAATTCTAAAGGAATGTTCTCTAAATGTTGAACAAATGGGAGACTATCCATTTACTATTGGATATCTAAATCTAAGCTTGTGATGATCACATTAAAATACCCATTAATATTTTTTGATTATTTTGGCATATTAAGTCAGACCTTGATCTGATGTAATCTTAAGAGGGCATTCAACTTGGAGATTAGTGATTCAAATTGAAACTTAGAAGCATAAATGTAGCTACAAAGGTTGATATTAAAATCACCACAACTAACACATCTAAGAACATGCTCATTATTTTATGAGTTTCTACGAAGGAAAGGAGAAAATATTCTTACAGCTTTCAGCAGTTGCAAGTTACTTCAGTGTTTATTAGAATTATATGAAATTGATATTCCTAGAAGATAAGTCAACCCTTTATGATACTCCTACATAATGTATTGTTTTTTCCTTTAACTAGTACCAAGTACCTCAAATATAAAATTCTTTGTCATACTTGGAAGCCAGTTGTCTCTAATTATTGGGTATCCCAACCTTAAACCAATAGTGGAATGTTTGATGGAATCTGGACAATTTGTAGTTTCTTTTAATGTTGGTTGTTCATCATCGTCCTTCATACTCAAGTGATTTGGCTGCGTAACATTTCACTTTTTGGTGTCTATGTGCATTGTTTATGGAATTACAATCTACGTTAATCCTTTGCAACAACAAAAATTACATGTTATCACCCTTCAGGTTGTCAAACTATTTTTAACGTTTGTGTGGATTTCAATCTTATGCAATGATTACGCTGCCAAGGATTCGTCTACCTAGTATAGAGAGGGAAATCCATTACAAGTATGGGCATGTGCTACACCCCTTCCACATTTTCTTGATATGTCTATGCATTTGCAGGTTATTTCTAGGAAAAGATTCATAATCGAATGAATGGCTTGTGTTCTTTTATAGGACTCATCTAGAATTTGTAAATGGTGTGTCGTTTGTTAACGTGTTTCCTCTGATCAATTCAAAAGAAACCCTCAAATAATTCACCTATGACACTTTCCTTGAGATGGATGGTTTCAATTTGCAAATTATTCAATTTTCCATCTACTTACTTCAGAATAAAAAATTAAAACCATATATGGAAAATTGAAGTTGCATTTTAGATCAGTTTGCGGAGGACTCATATAACAAGTTAAGAGACACATTTAAGAAACTAACCACAAGAAAGAACCTAAATAACTCTGCTCTCAACGTGGGATTGGTTAGTTGGACTGCATGCTCTTAATTAGTTGGATAGAGTGGGGTGTGGCTATTCTCATTTAATTCTAAAGATCTTAATTCAAACCTTTAAAGGAATGCTCGTTTCTAAAGGCCCTGGAAAAATAACCCCCCACATTCCCCCTTCATTGCATTGGAATGTGTTTGACAAAAAATGTGAGTTACCAAACAAGAGTTCCTTGTTCATGATATTTAACTTCGTGTTTTTAATGGTCCATATTGACAACTTGGGCAATTATTAGATTTAATAGTGCATCACATTACCTAATATTCATTTTGGAAATGTTCACATTAGTCCTAATGGTTAAATATTTATAGTATATTGGTCCTCAAAATTATTTCATTAATGTAGTTTCAATAAAAATAAGGTTAATACATTCAATTTTATGTTAATAAATCAATTACTATAATAACTAGTTCATAGAGCCTTGAAATAGAATTTTAAACTTGGAAACTCTTTGGATAAAGAGTCTTTTATTACAATCAATGATAAAAAAAACTTTCATGATCCCTTCCCTTCATAATTCAAAGAGATACAACATGGATGTTGATTGCACCAAATAAAATAATTTTTGTGAAAGATTTAAATGTTGCTGTGTACAAAGCTGGTTGTATACAGATATGGTGATAAATACATGTAACATGCTCTACATTTTCTCAAATCCACTATTTTCACTAGAAAAAAGGCTGGGTACCTGTTAAATTTTCTCCTCCTCGCCCCGTTATTCCTCTGTTTAAATTTGGTGTTTGGTGTTTGAGTGGTCAGTCTGTGTTCCGACTTCAAGTGGTATTGCTGCTAGTTTCTTTCATTTTCTTCGTTTTGTCACAGTATTATTATTTTTAGACTTGGATATTGTCTCCTCTAACTACTCAATTCTCAGGCTCAGGTTATTAATCAACTTATTCTGCAGTTGAATTTTTTTGAACAGATCAACCACCATCTTCTTTAGTCTCTCATTCTCATATTTCACCGTCACAACATATTCTTCAACATTACCATTCTACATTTCTCCTGCCTCTATGCCCTCCCCATTCTCTTCACACTCCATGTTATCATCCTCTCTATGTTGTTCATCGGCTTGAAATGTCTCTGCATCTGCATGTGAGAGATCCAAATATTTCAACCTCATGCATGTCTGTACTTCCGAGGAAAAAAAAACAAAAACAAAAAAACAATGGTATTTCCGAGGAATATAACGAATTTTTCCGAGGAAAAAACAAAAAAACAATGGTATTTCCTTGGCAAATATTCCCAATATATCCTCATGAAAGTACCATTTTCCAGGCAAGTACAATGACAAAAAGTCTAAAAAAAAATTGATCTAAATTTGTCAATTCTCTGTACATGCACATGAATCAATTGTTGAGTTTAACACTCAAATTGGTAAAATATGGTATTGATAAAGAGTATTGGCTTTGAGATGTATGATATGTAGGGTTTGATGAACTTGAAAAAAATCTATTTTTTTCATAAATGTGTTGGGCCCCACTCTACTTTATTGTCTCATATATGAAGAGAAATTTGGTTTTCTTGATATCATCATTCATTTATGAATTTTCATGGAATTTGATGATGAATCATGATATACATGAATATAGAAGACTATTTTTTATAATTTCCCCCTTTTTTGTAAATATTTCCTTTTTTATAATTATTAAAAACAAAAACTCTAATACATGTGTCTCACCATTTTCTAAAAAAATGAGCTTACTCATTCTCAAGAAATAGAGCTTACTCCCAAACATAGCTTACTCATTCTAAAGAAACTTCATCTTCCCTTGAAAAGGAGGTAATGAGTTTGAAGTTGGATTTGGATCTGAGACCAAGGCACAAAGCTCCTCAGACCCTAGATGATTTGGAAGAAGTGGTAAATTTTATGAATGTGAAATAGGTAGAGTTCATTCAACTCAAGGAGTATTTAAATAATAAAGAGGAAGATATAAGAATTCTACAGGGTACCATAAATAAACAAATAGACCAATTATCTCAGGAGTAGGCACAGAAGGATCAAGCACTTCAAGAGTTTGACCAACTGAAGAAAACTCTAGGGAAAGGTGTCCTCAGAACAACTGAATATGTTGTATGGGACAAGATAGCTTATGTTGTTGAGAATGAGTGGAAATATTTCACTTTAATATATGATGAATTAGAGTTGGTCGAGAACACTAAGAGATATATTGTACAAATTAAGAAGGAAGTGGAGGATAGGTCAATCAAGACCCAAGCTCCAATTCATTACCTAAATCCTCATGGCAAGTAGGAGTTGGAGAATATGGGAGTGAAGTGCATAATTGTCCTCATTATTGATGTCAACAAAGTGCTCACTATGCAAGCACTCGTGGAGGAGGCTATAACCAAAATGAGAGAGATGGAAGGTGAAATTGCAGGCTTCAAAAGGATATTTAGGGAGGTTATTAAAAAAGTCCTACCATCATTTTAGGATGGAAATGATGATCTATACCCCTTGGATAGGCATATGAATATTTTACTTAATAAAAGGAATGATGAATCTATGTTTTATGGAGTTGGGACATCATTAAAAGGGACGACTCTATTAAATTTACTCTCTCCATACTTAAAAAAATCTACAAACTTGCAAATGATCTTCCATAATTTTCCCCTGATTATAAGTGATATATCAACCTGGATATTGCTATCAGAAATGCAAGGATGTGCCACTACCCTATGGGAAAGGAGTAGAAAACAATCACAATATTTGTCAAGTTATCAATGCCACATCAACATGATGCAACATTAAGTTCTCAACAACCACAGGGCCCGGCCCAAGCAAGTCAATAAAGTAGTCAAAATGACCCATCTCATCTAAATCAGTTTCCATCTAAGAAAAAGCAGTATAAAAAAAACAAAAAAGCGGTTAGTTTAAACCTAGACCACGTATAAAAATGAAAAGGTGTGCCATTTACAAAGACTGCTAGTCTGAGAATTGATAAGTATTTATTGTAATAAGGTTACTAGTCATTGGACAAGAATTCAAGGAAGCATTGCAACTTTTGGTACAATTGAGATTGAGATTCTTCTTTGTTATATGTATTAGATTGTGTTGAGTCTATAATTTTGTACCTTCTTTGTATTTCATATCTTCTTCAGACTAATGTACTTATGTTTTGGGTGTGTTTTTTGACTTCTGAATCATTGCAAAACTGTTGATGGAACATTGATTGGTTGTTGGAAAGAAGACAAATGAAATACATTAGACCCAATATATTGGGGTGGTCAGAAATCAAACTCTATCAACAATTTTCATGTCTCATGGCCCTAAAATATGCCTACTTGCATAAAGAGGAAAAAAATGGAACTCAATACGAAGCTCGTAGAAGTTTGTATATTGTTCGACCATTGGATTGGTCATGGAATTAAGGCAAAGAATGTTGCATTGTAATTCTTTGGAAGAGCTATTCCTATTAAAAACCTTTCTACACCCATTTTGGAGGTACCCATTTATTGGTCCTAAATGACAATCTCATGTGTTCAATGACTAATTCTAAAGGAATGTTCTCTAAATGTTGAACAAATGGGAGACTATCCATTTACTATTGGATATCTGAATCTAAGCTTATGATGATCACATTAAAATACCCATTAATATTTTTTGATTATTTTGGCATATTAAGTCAGACCTTGTTCTGATGTAATCTTAAGAGGGCATTCAACTTGGAGATAATTGATTCAAATTGAAACTTAGAAGCATAAATGTAGCTACAAAGGTTGATATTAAAATCACCACAACTAACACATCTAAGAACATGCTCATTATTTTATGAGTTTCTACGAAGGAAAGGAGCAAATCTTCTTACAGCTTTCAACAGTTGCAAGTTACTTCAGTGTTTATCAGAATTATATGAAATTGATATTCCTAGAAGATAAATCAACCCTTTATGATACTCCTACATAATGTATTGTTTTTTCCTTTAACTAGTACCAAGTACCTCAAATATAAAATTCTTTGTCATACTTGGAAGCCAATTGTCTCTAATTATTGGGTATCCCAACCTTAAACCAATAGTGGAATGTTTGATGGAATCTGGACAATTTGCAGTTTCTTTTAATGTTGGTTGTTCATCATCGTCCTTCATACTTGAGTGATTTGGCTGCGTAACATTTCACTTTTTGGTGTCTATGTGCATTGGTTATGGAATTACAATCTACGTTAATCCTTTGCAACAACAAAAATTACATGTTATCACCCTTCAGGTTGTCAAATTATTTTTAACGTTTGTGTGGATTTCAATCTTATGCAACGATTATGCTGCCAAGGATTCGTCTACCTAGTATAGAGAGGCCAATCCATTACAAATATGGGCATGTGCTACACCCCTTCCACATTTTCTTGATATGTCTACTATGGTGTGCATTTGCAGGTTATTTCTAGGAAAAGATTCATAATCGAATGAATGGCTTGTGTTCTTTTATAGGACTCATCTAGAATTTGTAAATGGTGTGTCGTCTGTTAACGTGTTTTTCCTCTGATCAATTCAAAAGAAACCTTCAAAGAATTCACCTATGACACTTTCCTTGAGATGCATGGTTTCAATTTGCAAATTATTCAATTTTCCATCTACTTACTTCAGAATAAAAAATTAAATCCATATATGGAAAACTAAAGTTGCATTTTAGATCAGTTTGCAAAGGACTCATATAACAAGTTAAGAGACACGTTTAAGAAACTAACCACAAGAAAGAACCTAAATAACTCTGCTCTCAACGTGGGATTGGTTAGTTGGACTGCATGCTCTTAATTAGTTGGATAGAGTGGGGTGTGGCTATTCTCATTTAATTCTAAAGATCTTAATTCAAACCTTTAAAGGAATGCTCGTTTCTAAAGGCCCTTGAAAAATAACCCCCACATTCCCCTTCATTGCATTGGAATGTGTCTGACAAAAAAAAATGTGAGTTACCAAACAAGAGTTCCTTGTTCACGATATTTAACTTCGCGTTTTTAATGGTCCATATTGACAACTTGGGCAATTATTAGATTTAATAGTGCATCACATTACCTAATATTCATTTTAGAAATGTTCACATTAGGAATATATTAATGGTTAAATATTTATACTATATTGGTCCTCAAAATTATTTCTTTAACGTAGTTTCAATAAAAATAAGGTTAATACATTCAATTTTATGTAATAAATCAATTACTATAATAATAACAGTTCATAGAGCCCTGAAATAGAATTTTAAACTTGGAAACTCTTTGGATAAAGAGTCTTTTATTACAATCAATGAGAAAAAAAACTTCCATGATCCCTTCCCTTCATAATTCAAAGAGACACAGCATGGATGTTGACTGCACCAAATAAAATAATTTTTGTGAAAGATTTAAATGTTGCTTTGTACAAAGCTGGTTGTATACAGATATGGTGATATATACATGTAACATGCTCTACATTTTTTCAAATCCACTATTTTCACTAGAAAAAAGGCTGGGTACCTGATAAATTTTCTCCTCCTCGCTCCGTTATTCCTCTGTTTAAATTTGGTGTTTGGTGTTTGAGTAGGCAGTCTGTGTTCCGTCTTCGAGTGGTATTGCTGCTAGTTTCTTTCATTTTCTTCGTTTTGTCACAGTATTATTATTTTTAGACTTGGATATTGTCTCCTCTAACTACGCAATTCTCAGGCTCAGGTTATTAATCAACTTATTCTGCAGTTGAATTTTTTTTGAACAGATCAACCACCATCTTCTTCAGTCTCTCATTCTCATATTTCACCTTCACAACATCTTCTTCAACATTACCATTCTACATTTCTCCTGCCTCTACGCCCTCCCCATTCTCTTCACACTCCATGTTGTCATCCTCTCTATGTTGTTCATCAGCTTGAAATGTCTCTGCATCTGCATGTGAGAGATCCAAATATTTCAACCTCATGCATGTCTGTACTTCACAATCTAAAGCACTCTGTGCTCATTTCTCTTCATCCATTGAATATCTAACAACATCTACATTTGTGCAGGGGATAATGTAAGATTATGAACCTTTCAGCTCCTCACCAGTGTGCCTTTCACAACTTGAATTACCATGTGTAAATTTCTCTTCATCTATTGAATCTATCATTAGCTCCTCACGATGTGGCTTGTTTCCTTCAAATCCCTTGGTTCCCTCGATTCAACCACCACTGATGACTCTCCACCATTACTATCTATGTCCATGGAAATATCCTTAGTATGATTTGGGTTCTTAATTTGCATATTATGTTCTTCAATTTGATCAGAGAGAATAGATACATATTATTGCATCTCTGAATCATTCGCAGAGGTCATCTTGACCCCATCAACACCTCTTCATCTCTTATTTCTTCTTCATTGGAACCCATCTCAATGAACTCTTCATCTTTGATTTCTTCTTCAATGGGACTCTTTTCTAAGGACTCTGCATCACCATTCTCTTCTTCAGAGGTAGCCATTCATTCTTAATTAGGACTCCTTTCAAAGGACTACACATCACCATTCTATTTTGTAGAGGAAACCATTTCTTCACCATGCTTATCCTCCTTGGTAGCTCTTGTGCCCATCGAACCTTTCCCTTCTATCAAATTGACAGAAAATATGAACTCTACCATTTCTTGCAAATTAACAAGCTCACGAATGACCACCTTCCTTGATTCCCTCACAAATGAATTCACTCCCTGCAAATTGAAATACATGATAATCTTGTTAATTTTCTGTCACGTTCTAAAACATTGAATATATGAAAAAGCAATGAACAGGATGTTAAGATCGGTTGATCCTGCTCGATTCCTTGCATTAAAAATATTAAAAGAATAAAAAACAAAAACAAAAACAAAAAGCATAAATTGTAAAAATATAGAGAAATACAAACCTGGTTTTTAAATAGAAACTCAATGAGGGTTTTGAGCCATACCTTAAAGAGAGTTTTGAACCAAAAATCAAACAGAGTTTTGACCCAAACATAAATCCAAATAGGATTTTGTGTCTTCAGAAATTCCAATTCTGAAGACTCTGAATTGATGGGCATCATCACGACCTTCTTTGGATTCTTCTAAGAAAGACTCTTTTTGTTGGTCACAGATCTTGAATTTTGTGAGAGTTGATTAGGAGGGCCGTGGACTGGAACCGTGAACGTCTTACTCTTAACCTTGGGCGCACCCCAATAATTATACTCATGTATTGTTGAGGTCACATTGACTTTAGCGTAGGGGTGAGAACGATAGGTACCGCGTTGCGGTCTTCTCTGCACGAATCATCCCTTAAATTTCCAAATAAGGGATCCAATGTTCAAATTTGAACCCTTCCTAGGTTCTAGGTGTTAAATTTCAACCCTTCCTTCCCAGATTCTAGCCTTTCTTAGAATTAGAAGTGTAAAGTTAAATTGCCTTTCACAAAAAATTAAAATCTGAATTTTACCCTTCCAATTAAGAAGGATGTAATTTATATCAACATTTTAAAAGTATAACATTTGAAATTATCTATCTATATAAAATTTTTAGTATGTTGAAATTCATATGTTATCGAGTTGACTCGTCACTCAAAATATTGTAAATATCATAAACTATATTCATGCATTCACTCAGTCTAAAATAACGAGTGATGACTAGCGACTACGAGGCATTGGCCACCGAGATATGACTCTAATTCTCGAGTCACTTGGGGTTGCAATCTAAGGTGAGACAATGTGTTAGTGACTACGATTGTAAGAATAGAGAACCACTACTATACCCAAAATGAGCTCAAAACTTTGTGCCTACTACCTATGTGAACCCAACTACCAATGTCTTAGTTTTTCGTCAAAATTACATTCAAATAGACGGTTTGATGAGTCCTCCTTTGCAAGACCTCATTTCTTGCATGAATGTAATAGAATCACGCCAACTATAAAAAACACTCAATGGCATGTAACTAGGATCACAAACCGTGCAGAGGTCGATTTATGCATTGATATAGAGAGGTGGCACTAGGAACCCTATATGGAGAAACAATGCGTTAGACAAAAGATTGGATCAAAGCACCACAATAGTTACTAATGAAAAACAAAAAAAAACAATTTTTGGCTCAGGAATAGTCTTCAATTTGATGGGTGGCATGGTCACGATGTAATCTCCTTCCATCACTCCTTCCAAACGTTTGTGGTTTTTCACCACATTTGTCCTCGCCACTCACTACCAAAATACGTATAAAAATGACCTGCCTTTACATACTCTTCTCTTTATATGCTCATCTCATATTCATAACTAAGGATTATTATGCATGCACATCCTCACCTTATAATATCAATTGGGTCAAGGCATCGAGACAACCATAAAATATCAAATGAGTCAAGACACAAAGAGTAAGATACAACTATAAGTAAGTCGTATATTAAATTTACCATACAAGTCTTTAATTGACACTATCAGCTGGGATTTAACATGTTGGATTTTTGTGATTTTCTTATCACTCCTTACCAGTGTGATTGCAAGGCACTCTTTGAAGGTGACGTCCATAATTTTACGCCTTCTTCCTCATTCTCATGCCTTTTGGTAATAGTGGCCTACATAAACATGGAAAATAGTTTCAAGATAGATGTAGATACATTAATTGTTTATAGCCCGAAGCTCTTAATTACTCACACCTATAACTTTCTCAAATCCAACCATTAACAAACTTATTTGGTGTTATGTTTCAATTTAAAAGGAAAATTGTTGAGACTTAGACGTGCAACAAATTGCAGGGATCTAGTTGACTCAGGCTTGATTCCATTACCCCTCCATCCCATCCCTGTATGTTTTCACGACAAGTGTTGAACAACAAAAATTGATGCCCTGGCCCCGATGATGCTAGTGCTGCTAACTTGCTTGGTATGTAGTGTTGTTTTAAATGTTTTATGAGTTCTGCATTATTTTTCTTAGGTGCCCATTGCCTATCATTCTTACCTCTCCGGTTTGAATTAAGTTTTTGGTTGTTTTTGTATGTATTTTTCAATTGTAGGTTTATTATAACCTCATTTTGCTTAATGGCTTCATTTTGTACATAGTTAACAGTAAGTAATTCTCTCATGGTTCTAGTTTTTTTTAATACTATATCTAATTACAATGCCTTGCACTATGCACACGATCATGCAGATACCCCAATATGGTTATTGCATGGATCATCCATATGGCCCAATATGATTATTGCATAGTCTAAGTAGTTGTTATGTATAATGACGTGTGCTTCAACTTGGAAAAATAAAATAAATAACTGTTATTTTACTGAACTGTAAAATTAATGTTACAGACATGTTAAATTAATGTGTTCAAATTAAATTTTATTGAAAAGTTATCATTTCATGATATATATAGATTCAAAATGTTCTACATATAAACAATTATATGAGCTCCAAAGGGATAGCTCAATTGGTAAGACATGTGCACACTCTCTCAAATAGGGGGGAGGTCACGAGTACAATCCTAGAGTCCTTAGAGGTCAGGACTTATGTCTAAAGGCCGATGGTTTACCACCCTTACCATCCATGAAACAAGGGGAAGTATTGGTGGGTTTCCATGTCACTTATTCCCATGTGAAAAAACACACTTATATGAATGTTGATAAATCAATATGCCATTGAAACACTCATATTATCATTATAACATCTTATAACATTTTATATTGATCCAACATCATGAGTTGCAACTGCAAGCTTTCACCCTATCGAAGACTTGAACAATTATGACTAGCCCAGAAAATTTGGTTTTAGTACAAGCCTTATCTCTCCATCCTCCTCAAAATCACTCCACTCATCCCCATCAAAATGATCAAAATCACCTTCATCTTCAACCTCAAACATGTCATCTGATAATGATCCTTTCACAACCTCATTCTCATCCATGGATTCACCATTCCCCTCCTTCCCTTCAGTAGTCTGCCTCTTTCGCTCCAACATCGATGCCTAAAGTTTCTCCTTCCATAGAAAAAGAGGTCCCTTCCCTTTCAATTGTGAGTCATTGTAAGCCTCTCGGAGAAACAAAAAATTCCTATCCCCTTTAAAAAGACACATATAAAACCTAAGGATGACACAAAATCATGGCTGTCACCTTGTTAGAAAACTTGATGGCATGTTTGAAATGGGTCAAAGTATCTGCCAATGTTCTCTTCTCAACAATTAGACCAAACAACTCAAGAATTATTGCAAGGGAATGATTCTCAGCCTCCATGGAAGATGGTTCCAAACTAGTGCAGTCCAAATAAGGTAGAATGAATGACATTCCTAGAACATAAGAATACATTGCGTATCTTTCCTAGACAAATTGTACCCATTAGTAAGATTGGAAACATTACATTCCCATTCACCTCTATCCAAGTTTTAGATTAGAATAGGTTACCCCTGGAAGTTGTGATGGTATGGTAGAGGATTCATTTTGTAATGTGGCAAATAATAAGGTTGTCATAGCAATTGATTCTTTACCACTAATCCTCTTTTATCATCTGAACCATGGACCCCATAATCCTTATTTTATATAGTGAAAGTCATTAGTTTTATTGTTGAATTCAAGGAAACTTAAAGACCATTTATTTAATAATAGTACGAATGCAAGAAAGTCTTTATAAACATAAGGTGATCAAGTCAAACATGGAGAAAAAATAAAGATAAAATTGCAAGAGAACACACAATACATATTCTAACATAGATACTTCCATGCAATCTAATATGTGCAAAGTGCCATCTTAATTTTCAAATAGTAGGTTATAGGTATATAAAAGGACGAGTAGGATAGGAATCCATGTTGCATCTTGTATTGAGTCAACAAAAAGGTAAAGCCAATTAGTGTAATCTTAGGATACGTTTAGTCGATCTAGACTCATAATCAATTATGATATTTTTAAGTAGTTATGTGGATTGTAACCAACTACCTCCACTATAAATATTAGTTAAATGTATTGGATGAAAGATTTGTTTTTTTGGACATATCTAGAGGTATAGTTGGACATTTTTATGTACCTCACATTTATTCTTCTTCCATCATTTTGTATTTTCTCTTAACAAGATGAAATAGAAGGGGGATATAAAAATTACCTTCATAACTATCATTTGAGTCTAGCTCAAGTGATTGCAGGATGGGTTATTATCCTCCACACCCAAATTTTATTCCCCTAAGTGACATGTTGAGATTATAATGAGAATATTATTGTAACGACTTTGATCCTGGGTACCATCCTAAAAAATGAGGGGAAGTGGTTAGGAGTTTTCCCTGGGATAATTACCTAGAAAAAAAAAACTTTAGAATTTTTGCCAAAGAACATATGTTAGAGAAGTAATGTTTGCTCATTGACATTAGTCACTTCTAAATTAAAAATATTGTTGTATGAGGGTCATGTATGTAGTCCTTGAAATGTGTGTAATTTTCCCCTTGTTCATAACCCTATTTTCATTTCATCACTAGCATTGTAAATTTATATAATACTTTTCCTATGTAAAGGCACGATGATGAGTAAAAGTTCAATTTTGTAGAGTTAAAAATAGTCTTTGAGATTTTACTTGCTTAAAGAAATGATTTATCATGTGCTTTTCATTTATTTTCTTTATTTATACTTCATTTAGCTAGTTTGGTGGCCTAGTTTGACCAACATGGCCCATTGTATGTGAACCATCCATGATGTGTAAAACCTCGAAATGAACACGATATCTTGCACATGAGCTAAATTAGATTCAAAATATGGAGCTTATGTGGTGGATTAAGACCCCACACATGGCACATGATGATCCCCTAAATATAAATGATATGACACAAGGCCCTAAATGTTTTCCATGAATGATAGCTTAGGCCATGAGAACCATCCCTTGTGCCCATGAAAATCCTTAGAGTATAATAAAGTTTTGAACCAACAACCTACATTTTTGGCATTGAACTTGACTTGGTGTCACAAACTTTAAATGGACACCATATCCTACTCACATGACAAAGTTCCAATTTATAAGGCCTACATAGTGGCTAAGGACCCCACAAATGATGGTTGATGAAACCTTCACTTGGGCATCATTTGTAACCATCCATGTTGTTCTAAACCTAAAGATGTCCATCACTATATCCAATTTACATGCCAAATATTCCCTATGGAGGGCTTGTGGTGGTAATTTGGGGCCCCGCGTATGGATCATGAGATTTAGAGGAAAATGTTACAGCTTAAGACCATAGTTTTGACTATATTTTAATTCATGTATCAAGAACCATCCTCTATGCACGCGTTTTAAAAATGATGACCATTTCTCACATGTAGACTATATATTTTCTATGGAGATGCATGCTATGTGATGGTCAAGGGCATCGTAATGGTCCATGACCTTGTAAGCAAATGGTGTGAACTTAGGACATAAATTTAAATCCTATACCATGGTGTGGGCCAAGAGATCCATTACCGGTGTTATAAATCTAAAAATACCAACATATCCCACTTGTAGTTTAAAGAATATTCACTCCATAGAGATTATGTGTTGTCTCAAGGCCTTATGACGCATCATCCATGAGCCACGAAGGGAATTGTTACATGTAGGCTAGAGGTTCCATACATAGTTTTTATGTGGTAGTAAAGGTTAACATGCATGGAGCATAAACCCCACAACAAATTAATATGGCATAAGACCCTAAATTTACTTCGCGGGCCATGTTATAGGCCTCAATAATAATCCTGATCAATGTTACACATACTCAAATGGCCACGATATCTCACTCGTAAGGTAAAGTAATTATGTGTAGGTCCCTACTCATGGACCATGACAACATAAGGTCCTATATTTTTCCTTATACCATGTAATGGTCCTCAAGATCCATCCCTAATGTACCCCTCTGCAATGTGGTGGCCATAGATTACATGTAGGCTAAGGATTCCCTACACATTCCCTATGCAATGGCATGGGTTATTATGTAAAGACCACGAGCCCCATTAACAAATGTTTTGTCCCAAAAACATGGGTTTTGGTATCAAACGATGAATTAAAGACCAACAGATGTCCAGAATGTAACAAACCTTAAAATGGCCACCATATCCATGTCATAGTGAAAAGATGGGATGGGGCCTCATGGATGGCCTATGTATAACCCGAAAGCCAAATGTTATGGACTAAGACTTTGGATCTTCACCTTGGACCACGACATGGGTCGTGAGAACCATCCGTGGTGTATTAAACCTAGCTTCAAATGTCACACGAAGTATTACTCACATTCCAAAGATTTCCTATGCATGGCCTATGTTGTGACTTAAGGTGTCACATACCCCAATTTTATAAAAATTATGTAATTGTTTTATTTAATTTTCTGAGACATTATGATAAACTTAATCCTAAGTAGGGATTGATGACTCAGCAGAGTCAACAGTTATGGAGTGTAATTGAAAATATTTTATTAATAATAATTATATTATGGAGACAACAGCATGGGAGAGCTGTTAAAAGAGGTTACTGGTCAAACTGGGTATTGGAACTAGGTGGAGAGGCAAAGGACAAGTGGCAGCATCCTCAAGCACTTCCTAAGTTGCAGGTGGCAACTTCCCTATATTTGGGGTCATGATTCCCCAAGAAAGTGGAATGTGGGCAGGTGGCTCATTAAATGACAGTTATCCCAATTAAGACCTAAGCAATCTTTAAAAGTACTCAATGAAGAGAGCTTTGGCTGCTCAGTTTTTACTCCAGGAAGAATTCATTCAGCTGAATGTGATTCAGGAGTTTTCATTTGAGGAAAAGGGAAGAAAGTAAGGAAGTGATTGTGAGTGAATGTTTGCAGGAACTTGAAGCTGAGTACAACTAGTTGAGCTGTGGAAAACTGTCTCAAAGATTCTGAGTTAATATAGAGCTGAAGGACTGTATATGTTTTGCTGCACCTAGTTCCAATCCAGGGAGACCAGATTGAGCTCGGGGGTCCTGAGAAGTCGCTGTTTGAGCGCTCTCCAGGAATTGGTAGGGAGGAACGGCCTCCCATTGCTGTTGTTGTCCACAGCAGTTTAACAGGTTTTTCATTCATATCTCTATACTCTTCTGTGCTTAAATAGATAAACAGTATGATTGTTAAGTATCTGAAAGGAATTGTCAGTACCTGGAACTGTTAGTGTAAAAACTTGTTAGTATTACCATGTTTTTCCACACCTGATATCATCAGGTAGTACTCTAGCATGGTAGCTCAAGCTTAGAAGAGTAATCTCCTAAACTGAGTTCCCTAGTTTATTCTATTTTTATTATAAATGTTTTACTGTGTAATTATCTTTTATTTAAGCTATCTTATTTGCAGTTTTCGTTTAAATCTGAATTGTATTCTGTTCTCTGGAAAAGAATTAACAGTGCTTGAAAAGAAAGACTAAGTACATTTGAAATATAAGTTACTTTAATTTCTTTTCTGTGGAAAGTAAATGCATTACAGATTTAAG
>LPNX010680592.1:856737-895414 GCA_001517045.1 Pseudotsuga menziesii | reverse complement strand
GCTCTTAAAGAGCTAGGGTTTAACCCAAAAACAAAACTGTACATCTACCAACCCTCGCCTTAACATTTTACAAGTAGAACTTTAAACACAGTCTCGGCCTGGAACCGTAACCTTTTCTTCACAGGGATAAACCCTAGTGAAGCGTGGAAGTATTCGACAGATAGGCGAAGAGCGAGGAAACCAAGAAAACTGATTATGCACCTGTCAACAAACAACATGGAGACGGACATCGAAGGACCGGGCTTACCAGGAAGCGCCGAGCTATATCCTCCGTGCGCAGCAGCTACAACCTTGAAGGGTAAGTCTGCCATCGAAGGGCAGATGATCTTAGAATGGCAACTTGTCAAACAAAGAGAAGTTTTCAGACAATAACCCTAACAGTTACTTAAACTCAACTAACATTCCAACCAAGTAATGATCTTACAGTTACAAAGTAAATAGCATTAACTAAACAGTATTTAACGATTGAGTTAACATACAATTATGCTATTTAAAAGTTTTTAAATTTTTTGAAAATTTGGGGTTTTGACATAAGGCCCCACACATGGCATATAAGGTTAGATATAGATTCCATGGATTAGAACCTAGGAATTTAATGCACCAAACTATGCCCTTATCCCCAAGAAATATATCAAGTCTTTCAAACCTTGAAATCACCACCATACCAAACTTGTATCCCAAAGGTTATGTATTAACAACATGCGTGATGCACCAAGTGAGGAAACATGGCATGCGAGCTCCATAGAAATATATGCTATGGCCTAGTACCTCACCATCTATCCCTAGACCATGGCATGGGAATTGAGAACCATCCTTGGTATGTTAATTCTGAAAATTATGGACATATCTCACTCATATGCTAAATATCTCCTACACAAGGCATGCGTGGTTTTTTGGGGCACTATATAACCCATGGGACCTAGAGGAAACTATATGAACTTAGGCCCTGGATGTTAATATCAAACTATGGCCTAGTTATAAAACACCATTCATGGTGTTATACATCCCAAATTCCCTCTATAAGGCCTATTTGATGGACTCGAGCCCTGCGTGGAGTTAGGGGACATTTAATGGGTAATTATGGGTAAATGAAGGGTAATTAGGGGTTAATTAGTGATACTTTAGGAGTAATTTGTGGTCAGTTATGGGTAATTAAGGGACATTTAGGGGTAATTATTGGGTAATTAGTGGTTAATAAGGGGTCAATTATGGGGTAATTAGTGGTAATGTATGGGTTAACTGAGGGTAATTAATGGTAATTATGGGTCAATTGTGGGTAAGTAGGGGCAATTTAAGCCCAAGGGATTAGATAAACTAGTGGTTAATGCCAATGATGTTGGGGATTTAACTATGTTCAGAAAAGTGTTGTCCTCATTGCTGGATTAACGGTCGATGGTTCTGTATGAAAGACTCGTCTTCTCATGTCGAATATTCAACTAGTAAGTTATTCCACTTGATGATGTTTCAGTGATTCGTTCAAGTTCCAAGAATTTTCCTTCTTCATCAAGATCCAACAAGATAGTTTGAATTGGGATTTTGTCTCTTATTACCTTCTTTAAGCGCGAAATGTGTGTGTGGGTGTGTGTTCTTGAAAGATGATGTCAAGTTATGTAAAAAAATGATTTCCTAAAAGAACGAAATTGGTCATTGTGAAGAACACACATAACTTTATGAATAAGATGATAATTAATAATGATAAATACTTACATAAATATGCATAACTCGAGTTAAAAATTGATAATAAAGATGAGGGTTAAAAGCAACTAATCCCCCAATAATTGCACAATTTTTGGAAGATCTCAAATTTGCGATGAAGGATTTGTTGTCATTATGCAACCTTTCATTCATGTAGAAGTAGAATATAAGGGATAATGTGATGAAGAACATTGAATCAAAGAATTGGTTGTTTACCATAGACACCAAGGACACCGTTGGTACACCTTAGATTTACCAACATACTCGCAATGGATTGAACCATGCTCCTTAAATATCCAAGGATATTAATGGGATTAAAGTTGATATGAGGATTATTATACATCTCATTAACAGATGTGGGTTGAATTCATTCACTCCTTGTGCAAAGATTTACAAAATAGATGATTAGAACAAGACCCAGACCAAATGTGTTAGGTTAATAAATTCTATCTATCATCAAGTTATTCAATGTTAAGTTACTGCAATCTATTGTCACTTTATTTTATATTTTGACCTTTGGAGGTGTTAGGTCTTTGGAGGTTTTTTTGAAAAATGCCTTGAAAAATATATTTCAGGGGTGTCTTTAAAAATCCCCCTTTAAAAGTCATGAGAATTGAAAATTTGGGGGCGGTTTCAAAACACCTGCCCCCAAAAGTCTAATTCTCGTGACTTTTAGGGGTTTTTTTCTAAAAACAACCTTCAAAAATACCTTTAGGGAGGGTCTTTCAAAACCCCTTCGACACTTGGTATATAACAAGTTATTATGGATCTTTGTTGGCTTATCTAATCAGATCCCACCCATGTTGTATATGTAAAGTGCCTCTAGACACAATGATTTTACAAATTGATGGTGGACGTTATATTCATGTATGGGTTGTTCTAGAGTGTAATGAATTTATTGTGTGGGGCATTTTTAGAGTTTCTTAGGGATTTTATTTTAGGCTCAACAAATGTAGTTGTTATAGGTGTAGACATAAGAGCCAAGCTTTTACTAACTTGACAAGCTTTTTATGCCTTCATTACCTAGTTAATATCTTATTCTTGGCACCCTACTAGACTATAATTGTAAGGTCTAACAGTCTGCAGATAATTCTAAATTCCTAGGCCATGGTATAAGGAAAATTTCCAATGAAGGGACATTGTGGAGATTTTAGACCCCACATATGGACCATGAGATCCATACTAAAATGTTATGTCATAAGATTCTAGATTTTTCCTTATAACATGGAATGGTCATCAAGCTCCTTCAGTCACAATCCCAACTTCAAGTGTGTGTGGTGATTTGATTATCTTCTCAAGAGAACTTATCAATATACATAATTCAATTAAGTTCTAGGGAACTTATCTTTTTAATGAAATCTTTCCCAAAAACATTGTGGGAGAGGAACAGACCACCCAACCTTAGGTAAGCTTGCAATCAATAATCTCTCAATGTAGATGCCATCCCTAATTGATTCTATGACATCACAAGGACACGGGTTCAATATCACACTTTGGTCCATATTCGAGGTAGTTTCCCTTGTCCCAAAATGTTAGTATCCACAAGGTTGTACCCTCCTTGTGGTCTCTCCTCTCTCCCTCCCTTTAGATTTTGTTCTAGTGAATAATAATCCCTTCCATGAGGAATCTTCCACCAAGTCTTATGAATCCCCTCACATGTGGAAATCATATCTCCTTCGATTTAGGTTTCCTTTCATAGTAGAATTTGGGTTTTATCTCACTTTTACTTATCTATTACAAAACCTTCTTGATTTGACATGCCTTTCAAGCACATGAATGATAAACCCCGCTTTCCTTCTTATAAGACAAACTATTTCACTAGTGGGGAGTTGGCTTGAGATCTACACTATGAATCTTTATTACATATTTACATCAATTATGACAACACAAGTCCAGGAAAAAATGGAGGAACAAAAATCAATTATGTAAATTTCATAATTTTGTAGATTTAAAATCAAGTAAAGATATTGGCCATAATGTTAAAGCACATGCACAAGTTAGCCATGAATCTATCCCTGCAAGTTAGCTCGAGTTGTCATGAGCCAAACATGAGATATTAATTCCCTCAAAGTTGAGAAGGTCATGAGTTCAAAGCTCTTGATTCCCTTATGATTAGGCTCTGTCATCAGGGCCGTCGTTTTATCACATTTACCATCCATGGATCGTGAGGGAAGTACTCAGAGGGTTTTCCATGAGACTTTTGTTACAAAAGAAATATTTATATCCATGAATATAAATCACATGCACATGTTGATAGCGATTAGGAAATTTCCATGCACCAATGAAAACAAAATGCCACCAAAGAGGTGAAGTATAATGGTTTTTGGAATTATACATAAGACAAATAATAAGACAAGTATAATGGCTTGAATAGTATTTTTAAGGGTGGTTATTATAGAACCACTTGTAAAAACACCTTTCCCATTTGTTCCCTTTCCACTACATCTCAAAGAAATCTAAGATGACATAGGCAAGTGAAAAGTGGCCACTCAATGAAACCATGTGGGCATGAAGGAAATAGGAATCCCTACACCTTCTAAATGGTGCATAGTCGTACTATGGGAGTTTTTATCACACTTCATAAAATGACAATGAAGGATTAGCCACCAACAATTAACTCCAATATGTGAAGCAAAAAGCTGAGGACATTTCACAACACAATTAAGATGATAACAATTAAGATCATCACCAAACACATACACTAAACTCAAGCACATAATAGATTCACCTAACTCACATACACAAGTGACACACCAAACTCATGCACATAATAGATGCACTAATTCTATTGCAATTTGAATTTCACTAGATTAGTGCCAATTCTATTTCAATAATTTTACAAAAAAAAGGTTAGATTTAGATGATGAAGATAAAAGATTGCAAACACTAGTTTTCTATGGTTATAACCTTTAATACTACTTACTTAGATCGAAGATTTGATTGTTGATCTAATTAAATATTGTTGCAAATAAAGATGGGAAAATAAAAACACAAATCAATGGTTTCTCTACTTATGACTTAGATAATTTCAAAAGCATCACAAGACCAAAATGTAAGGATATGCTAAACCCTTGGAGAGTAGTGGAAGTCCTAACGAATCCATCTTTGACCAAGGATAGATGGTAATAAAGGAGAGATGAGTTGGTTGGATATTTTTATCCCTAGTCAAATAAGATTCCTCTACTGCAAATATATGAGAGGGCCCCTCCATATGTTTTTTATGCTTGAGAGAGGTTCAAACAAATAATTTAAAATCAAGATTTTGAATCTTGGAATCTTAATCACATTCAAAATGTTTCCTATGCATGGCCTATGTTTTGGCTTAAGGACCCACACATGGCATGTAAGGCTTAGAGATAAATTACATGGACTTAGAACCTAGGTTTTTGCACCAAGCTATGCCCTTATCACCAAGAAACATATCAATTTTTTTAAACATTGAAATCACCATGACAATATCAAACTTGGAGGCCAAATATTATGTATTATGGGCATGCGTTATTCCTTGAGTTACAAAACATGGCATGCGAGCCCCATAGAAATATATGCTATGGCCAAGTGCCTTGAATTTTATCCCTAGACCATGGCATGGACATCAAGAAACAACCTTGGTGTGCTAATTCTCAAAATGATGGACATATTTCACTCATATGCCAAACATTTCCTTTGTATGGCACATGTGGTTGTTTGGGGTGATACACATGACCCATGAGACCTAGAGGAAACTATATGAACTTAGGTCCTAGAAGTTAATCTCAAACCATGGCCTTGTTGTAAAAAACTATTCATGGTGTTATACATTCGAAAGTTGGCACCATATCCCACTCATAAGCCAAAAATTCCCTCTATAAAGCCTATGTGATGGACTCGAGCCTAAGGGTCATTTAGGGGTAATTATGGGTAATTAAGGGTCATTTAGGGGTAATTATTGTGTAATGAGCTATGGTAATTAGGGGTTAATAAGGGGCCAATTAGGGGATAACTAGGGGTTAATTAGTGGTAATTAGGGGTCAATTATGGGTTAACTAGGGGAAATTAATGGTACCTATGGATCAATTATAGGTAAGTAGGGCCATTTAAGCCCAAGGGATTATATAAACTAGTGGTTGTCCATGGTGTTGGGAATTTAGTTAGGTTCTTGACGGCATGTGCCCATTTTGTATCCTTGTGTGCGAAGCACACTAGTCTACATCAATTGTTTATTAGGGAATATGTCTATGAATGTTTGGAAAGATCCATTGGGTTTCTCCATGAGGTTTTACTTGGAAAAACGTAGGGGTCATTTAGAGGTTATCAAGGGTTAATTACTGGTAAGCATGGATTATTTAGGGGTAATTACTAGTTAATAAGGGGTGAACTATGGGGTAATTAGGAGTTAATTAGTGGTAATTAGGGGTCAATTATGGGTTAACTTGGGGCAATTAATGGTACCTATGGGTACTTTATGGGTAAGTAGGGGCCATTTAAGCCAAAGGGATTAACTAAACTAGTAATTGTCCATGATGTTGGGAATTTAGTTAGGTTCATGATGGCATGTGCCCATTTTGAATACTTGTGTGTGAGGCACACTAGTCTACATTGATGGATTTATTGGGGAATATTCCATCTATGAATATTTGGAAAAATCCAATAGGTTTCTCCACAAGATTTTCCTTGGAAAACGTAGGGGCCATTTACAGGTTACCAAGGGTTAATTACCGGTAAGAATGGATTGTTTAGGGGTAATTAGTGGTCAATTAGTAGTTCTTGAGAGGATGGATATTGAGAACATACTTGAAAAAGTATATTCAGGGGTGGTCCTTCTACCACCCTCCCCCCCAAAGTCATTATAATTGAATTTTTGGCAGCAGTCTTTAAAAAACTGCCTCCAAAAGTAAAATTCTTTGATTTTTATGGGGTTTTCAAAAAATCCTCAAAATATATATTTAGGAGTAGCTTTTCTACCGCCCCCCTAAACATCATGAGAATTTAATAATTGGAGGCGGGTTTTTACAAACCATCGTCAAAAGTTCAATTCTCAATACTTTTAGAGGGATATTTTTTTAAAAACCTCATTGAAAATGTCTTTAGGCGGTATTTAAAAAAAACCCTCTAAAATTCATGAGAATTGAACTTTTGGGGGCGGTTTTAAAACAACTGTCCCCAAGCGTCTAATTCTCATGACTTTTTAGCAGGGGGGGGGGGGGGGGGGGGGTTTCTAAAAAATTCCTTCAAAAACACCTTTAGGGGGGGTTTTTCTTCCCCCCCCCCCCCAAAAAAAAAAAAAAGGTCCAATTCTCAAGACTTTTGACGGGGTTTTTTAAGAACTGCCCCCAAAGAGATAAAAAAAACTTTTGGGGAGAGGGGTGTTTAGCAAAAACCGCCCCAAAATGGTATTTTGTTGTAGTTCCAAGTGCAATATTGTTTTCCAAATGAAAATATGGTATGTCACTAATTGAAATGTAAAATAATTCATTTTCCTTGGAAATATGTATGCAATCGTTCCTAAATGAAATCCTAGACTAATTTCATTCCAAGCAAACAGGATGCAAGTACTTACTTCCGTGCAAATGTAAAATGCAAATGAATATGCACCAATACAAATATTTTTTCGTATTTTCAAAATAAATGATTGAAAATGAAAAGAAGAATCATTAAACTCTCAGCCCCTAGAGATAGTATAAAGACACAAGCTAAGAATGACACCAAGACTCAATGATTCACACACTAAAAGAAAAAGAAAAAGGGAGAAAAATACAAGAACAAATTTCCTGAGGAAAATTAATAAAATGAGGTTTTTGGCATCAAAAGGAGCAGTCAAAAAACATTATAAAGACCCTGGAAGACTCAATAACACTCAGAACCCACCCATCAATCTCTCAAACCAATATTTCACTCTAAGTTTGAGATACATGTGACTATTTATAGAACATCATCATATGTACGTGACCCATTAAAGTACAACCCGCGTATATGCACGACTTCCAGTACTGTGACCTGCGTATACAAAGAAAAAGGGGGAAAAAGAGAAAGCTAAGGGCCAAACCGCTCCAAGGAATTGTCAACAGATGATCACACTACCAAATACGACACAAAAACACAAAGAAACAAAGAGAAATTTAAGCAAAAATGTGCCCAAAAACCCCAACAAAAAGGAGACTTCCCCAACGGAGTCGCTAATTCTATTATGGAGAAAATATTCCTATGGTTTTGGGTGGAAAACAACAGACATGATGACACCAAAATCACATCCATTCTCAAATATGCTATATAAATTAAAGAAGCTAACAACTAAGGGATATAGTTTGTACCTCAACCAGATGTTCGAAGAAGACCACCATTGATCTCACGATTAAATGCTTGTCCCTACATTTTTCCCTCAACAACAAATACATATCCAAGCATAAAATATATTAAATATTAGCATTCAAACTAGCATAATCCATTTAAACATGTATAAATCAAATATACCCATGGATACACATATAAACAATTGCACATGCAATTTGGATGAGAAATGGATACTTCTATTAATGTAAAAACAAATATATGATGTGAGAACCTATATCGACACCTCGTTGGAACCAAGAAACCAAGTTCCTCCACTTAGGCCTCCACCATTTCAATCCTCCATAGAAAGGAAAGATCACAAAGACAATGGAGATCTTGAGAGATGAACATAAAGAGGTTTATCAACAAGGACAAAGGGATGCAGACTCAAGCATATGGAAAAGGGGAAAAAAATTCTATAGTTTCCTTACTCTCAAATTTTCTCCCTCTCCAATGCTTCACAATGGCTCAATATATATCCCTCAAATGGAAAATGGAGGGTCGAATCAGAGTGTTTCCAGGAAAATGGAAGACCAAGAATCAAGCTATTCGTTTCTTGATGAGGAAAACTCCAAATATTTTTTTGTTTTTGAGCATAAAACCCGATGTATGCGGGTTGTAATGGTGCAAGCTATGCATACACGAGCTGTATAACTAACTTTTGACCCACGTGTATCTTCAAAAATGTTTTTGTTAAGGTTATGCTAAAGCATCTGGGATATAGTGAGTAAGGGGTGTATAGTGAGTCTACATAGGGACAAGGGAAGGCCATCAAGGCATGATGCACAATGTGTGGTGAATCACTCTATAACATTGTTACTTTATTCATTTATATGACTCTTCGTTCCAATAAATTAACAGATGTGCAATGGCCAATTTAATTTTTCTAGAGTCTCCTACTAAAGTGGGATTTTTTGTTATGTTTTGTTACCCCTGATATGAAAGTATCTAACTGATTTTTGGAGAAAAATAAAGAGGAGAGACAATAATGGTGAGGAGAATACCTAGATGAAGATGATCAATAATGCCACTAGAAAGCAGGTTACATTTACTAAGCATCGAAATGGGTTGCTAAAGAAAGCTTATGATCTCTTGACGCTCTATGATGTGAAATTTTGACTCATGGTTTTCTCCCCAAGGGGGGAGATATATGAATTCTCTAGTGCTAGGTATATATAATTATGTATTTTCCCTGCCTACCTGATAAACTACCTTTTTCCTTTTTGTTAAAGTAGGATTTCATTAGTTCCCATGCCATTAGAATTAGAGTTACATTCTTCTCTATTTTTTATTTTCTTTATCTACGCATATATTATATGCTTCAGTAGTTGTGAAATATGTTATGTCAGAAGGTATTCCCCCTTTTATGTTGTCTTCTTTTAACGAAGCAAATATTTGTGGATTAGGTTCCTGGTTTTGCAATATTGTATCTCTATTGAAGACTGCTCCATGCACTAGGTACTAAATCCATGTTTGATGTTATGAAACACATGGATGGATTTGTAAATCCTTTATGTTGTGTTTGCATGTCATACTGTACAAATGTTCACAATTGAAATGGGTAGGTTGCATTAGGTATGGTGCCAACTCTCATGCCATTAAAATTAGAGTTAAATCCTACTCTACTTTTGATTTGGTGTGCGTGGATTTCACCATTTCCATCTTAAAATTTGTTTTCAATAATTACTTGATTTTTGTGAGCACTAGAAAACATTTACTATAAAATATAAGATACTATCACATATTCTCGTATCCTGGCTAGCACATTCTCAAGTATGCAACTGGAGAAAATTCATGTAGTTTCGAAATACGAATCGAAAGAGTTTGTGAACCTTATGGACTATTATATCCACCAATGCAATTTGTGTAAAGGCCATTGTATGATGTAGAGCTTTCAGGTTGGATTAGTTTTCTTCACTATTTGAGCATGTGTAAGATACTTATTTTTGGATTTTACCTAGTTTGCAATGGTGCTTTGACTATTGCCTAGTATATGTTGAGAATATGGATATGTGAAAAAGATTTTATATCACAAGGTATTAAGTTACACGAAATTTTTGTCCTCACCATGATCATGAACCATGTACACATTTTCCTTGCCTTAATCCCTGAAGTGCTTGGCCAAGATTCTTTGTAATATGAGCTTTGAGGTTTTTTCCCTTTGAAAAAAACTCGTTTTGAGAGCACGACACTATTTTCTCTCTAACAAGGTGTGTCACCTTGCCATTGACACATTTTGCATCACTATAGGGTGTGTCTTCGATGCATTTTGCTTGTGTATAGGGTGTATCGATACCTGTACGAAGGGAAAAAAGTGAATTTTTGAGAAGTCTCTTGAAGGAGACCCTCGTGGAGGTTTATCCCTTTCATTTAGGGTGGATCTCACTCACTTCTCATATTTGTAGGATCCAACCTCATCCTTCTCCCTTAATCCTCTCATCACTTCCATGTATCTTTTGGTGTATAAATGAGAGATCACCCTCATGGGATAAGGGGTTGGAATGAGAGCAAGTAAATGTTGGAGAAATTAGACTAGATCTAATATTTGATAGCTTACCTTTGAGGCAAGGATTCATTGGGAAATAATTTCAACGCCAAGGAATCATGGTTGTATTCTTTCCTCTATTTGTTAATACATTGGTGTTTTCCCTTCCCATAAATGATGTGTAATTTTGTTTATGACAATTTCCTTGGTCAATTGTTTAGATATATCATAACATGTGTTTCCACTTGTTTCTTGTTTGCATTGATCCTTTTGCAGGTTTTCTTTTCATTAATGAGATTAAAAAATCTTCAAGCTAATGAGTATAACCTTCAACAAGAGGTAAGGAGTCTTTACATTCAAGTGAATTGATAAATCTAGGGAAAGGTCTACGTTTATGTCTTGTTTTGTTCTAGATATAAACCATTTATACTAGGGAACCAATTTGTATTTGCAATAATTGACTTTTTTTGTAAACAAAATTGGTGACCATACTGGGGAGGGAAAATGTTGATGTATTAAAAAATAGAGGAAAGAATACAACCATGATTCCTTCACGTTCAAAGTCTTTTCCAATGAATCCTTGCCTCAAAGGTAAGCTATCAAATATCATATCTGGTTTGATTTCTTTTTTCCTTTGTTTCTGGTGAAAGTTTTCCCCTCAGTAACAAGAAGGTTAATCTCGTGAATAAAAATATTAGGCAAATGAAACGAAGTTTGGGGGGCATATTTCCAGCCTCTATCTTTTATGTTGGGGGGAAGTTCCAAACCTTTGGACATCATGTTTGGAAAAAAATTGATAATGGGTATCATCCAAAGTGCCAACCTCTAGACATCATGTTGGAAAGGGGCCCACTAATAGGAATCATACAGAGCATAGTTTCCTTCAGTTTTAAGATCTTTAAAAAATGAAACTCATCATCAAGCATAGTTCATTTTCTGTTTCAATCTTGGTAAAAAATGAAGTCTATTCTTTGAGCTTACTTTACATTTTTCATGCTCTGGTTAAAACATGAAAAGTGGTTTGTTCTGGAGTCAAACATGAAAAAGGTTCTGAGTGCTTTTGAGACCATAGCCATGCTCATTAAAAACCAAGTAAAAAGGTGTTGAGTATAATTTTATCACTTTTTCGGGCTTGTTAAAAAATTGTTATGAAAAAGGAAATCCCTTGGAGTTGTCTTTAAGCTCTTTTTAGACTCTCTAAATAGGTAAAGATCGCCAAGCTAACTTGTTTCTTTCACGGTTGTGAAAGTATTTGAAAGGTCATCTATCCGGTGATAGTTTACCCCATTTGTCAGACCATTTAGACTAATTAAGAAAAAAGGTATACTCTATTTAATATTTGACTAGAAGAGTTCTCATAGGTATTATTTTACACTTTTTTGGGCCTTGGGGATAAACTTATGAAAAAGTACATCCTGGAGTCTTCTTTAGTCTTTTCAGACTCTCTAAACATGAAAAACCACCAATTTTTCTTTCTTTGGACTCGTAAAATGACAAATTGAGGGGCCATTTTGGGATCGAACCCCTCCTTTCACATGTTCGTAAAACATATGAGATTGGATTCATCCATGATGAGCTACGTTGAGCATTTGTTACCATCTTACAACTCGTTAAAAAGGAAAGAGGAACTCATCCATAAAGATGGGGAAATTAAGGGAATGGGAAGATATATTTAAACTGTATTAATGGAAGCTTAGATTCACCCTTGAACATGGTACTTGTTTGTATCCTATTCAAATAGTTTGGTAATCAACTTGTACTCGATTCATACCAATTCCACGAGTCATCTTACACCTTTGGGTCATCTAAATAATGCCTCAGTCATTTGTTGTATTATGTCTTGGTCTTTTCCTTGTTAAGTCAATACTTCCAATTCACTTTTCGTGTCATTATATGTTCGAGGGAAGTATTCAGCTGGAATCAACCTTTGTAGTCATAAATCCTTCTATTGTGTCAGTCGTCCTTGAAATAGTCTCTCGTGCTTACCATTACACTTTTTTTCTTCAGTTCACACTCTTTTGATTTATCATCTTACATCACTTTTCTGTGTTGGTTTCGTGTCGATGATGTGGGATACATTATGGCCCTCCTTCGATGAGTTTGTTCCCATCGACATCAACACATCATCTAGGGATTAGACTTAGAAACTAGTCAGTACCTTGGATCCTACATGCCTCAATGGCATGTTTCCTCACTTTCGACAGTAGGTTTACATCGTTGACCTCTAATCGAATGATTAAGTGGATGTTCAACTACAACTCATCTATTTGCATTCATCGGAATGTACTAGGATACCTTGGGGATCATTATCATCATTCGTGATTTCGCTCGCACTTGTTAACGATTTACACTATTGATCGATAATCAAGTGGTTTCTACCATGTTCAACTTCAGTTCCTTTAATCACATGGATAGAATCGTATTGTTGTGGGTTTGGGTTGAAGACCCTGGAGATCTTTTATGTACTTTACCTAGGTTGCAATGGAGATTTTATTAATGTACTGCCACACATATCCACTTTGTATGGGTAGTGGCTGTGTTATTATTTCATCATGGATATACTGTGTATTTATGTAGCCATGATTCGTCTAGTGTTATTTTAGGTATGGATCCAAATTGTATGTTGGCGATCGTATCCTTGTTCAGTACTTTCATGGATTTGTAGTGTATTGGTTGGAAGCCATGTTGTGAGTCATTAGGTTGATAAATTATTACATGGCAAGAAATTCCTTTCTTGTTGACAGGTTTCCAACTGATGGTTCCTTGCCTTGATCATTTATCCTTTATCTATCAAAGTATTTCACCTATCCCATTACTCTAGCTTTATACTTTGGGGGGCAATCCGTTACACGGAATTTTCGTCATGGCTATGATCATGAACCATGTACACATTTTCCTTGCCTTAATCCCTTAAGTGATTGGAAACAACTCTTTGGAATATCATTTGTGAGGTTTTTTTCTCTTTGAAAAAACCTTGTTTTGAAAGGGCGGCGTCCTTTTCTCCCTAGCAAGGTGCGTCACCCCCCCATTGATGCAATTTACATCACTATATGGTGCATCGTCGATGCACTTTGCTTGTGTATAGGGTGCGTTAGTGCATGTACGAAGGGAAAACATAGAAGTTTCGAGAAGTATCTTGAATGAGACCCTCCTGGAGGTTTATCCCTTCCATTTAGGGTGGATCTCACTCGCCTCCCTGCTTAGTAGGATCCCACCTCATCCTTCTCCATTAATCCTCTCATCCCTTCCTCATATCTTTTGGACTATAAATGAGAGCTCACCCTCATGGGATAAGGGGTTGGAATGAGAGCAAGTAAATGTTGGATAAATTAGAACATATCTGATATTTGATAGCTTACCTTTAAGGAAAGGATTCATTGGAAAAGACTTTCAACACCAAGGCATCATGGTTGTATTCTTTCCTTTATTTGTTAATATATCAGTGTTTTCCCTTCCCATAAATGATGTATAATTTCGTTTATAATAGTTCTCCTTGGTCAATTGTTTAGATACATCATATCATCTTGTGTTTCCACTTGTTTCTTGTTTTCTTTGATCCTTTTGCATGTTTTCTCTTCATCAATGGGATTGCAAAAGCTTCAAGCTAATGAGGAAAACCTTCAACAAGAGGTAATGATTCTTTACATTCAAGTGATTTGATAAATATAGGGAAAGGTTTACATTTATGTCTTGTTTTGTTCTAGATCTAAACCATTTAGACCAGGGAACCAATCTTTGTCTGCACTGGTTGAGTTTTTCCATAAACATATTCCCCTTGTATGTTGGTTGGTTCTAGCAAAGCAAATATCTCATGTAGTATTTTGCAAGTAATATTATACACATGTGCACAATTGCAATTGACAACTTCCATTATAATTGATGCCATTTGGCAACCTCCTCTCTTCTAGGTTGCATGCATTTGTATTGATATTGTTGTTATCACATGTGCCTATAAAGTTGCATCATTCGTAACTTCTATGAAATGCTTTTCCTACTATATTTGCCTCATACTATGTTGATTCTTATCATGTTGGAATGTTATGGACATTAGAAAATTGAGTCTGTAATGTAGGATGCCTCTAGTACATGAAAATTGCATGGTAGACTTATTGCATTCGTTCAAGGTGTAGAACAATTGTTGGTAGCCAAAGCATATAGTTAGTGCGATCAATGAAGAATATTTGACATTTTTAACGTGTTTTTTTCTTTACAATTTATGCAGATTACAAACTCTATTGTTTGTGTAGATTACAAATTCGCAGCATAAGAATGAAATTCCTTGTCACAAAGCTCCTTGTGTTGTCATTTGTGTATTACAAATTCTCAGCACAAAAATGAAATTCCTTGTCACAAAGCTCCTTGTGTTGAACCTAGACAATAACTCAACAAGAACAACAAATCCAACACTTTCAGAAAATGGGTTAAGCACTCAAAAAATTGTACGATCGTCGATGATAAAAACTAGATGGCTTATCAATTTCTTTGACTATATTATGGCATTTAGAAAATACCATCAACAATTACAAATGTATCTAAACAATTGTGGCTTTTGAGAATGACATTTACATCCATTTTTCCTTTTGGGAAATAGTCATTTCTTGTTAACCTTTTCTTTACACGCCAACAAATTTAAATAATAGTCTTTTCTCATAACAACATTTGGAAATGTGTCACTCTTTTGTAGAATTATAATTTTTCTTAGCTAAATGTTGATTTGTTTTGACAATTTCTTTGACTAGATTATGGCATTTAGAAGATATCATCAACAATTACTAATATATCTAAACAATTGTGGCGTCTGTGAATGACATTTACAACCATGTTTTTTTTGGGCAATTGTTGTTTCTTATTAGCTCCTGTATGTGTCTTTCTAACGAATTTAAACCAAATTGGTTTCTCACAACAACATTAACAAATATATTATCTTCTCTAGAATTATCATTTTTCTTAGCTAAATGTTGATGGCTTCTGACAATTGTATTTAACTAAATGTTGATAGTTTTAATTTTTAAGAATCACTAATAATAATAATTATAATATATAATAAAATTATATCTTTTTTAAGTTTCTATATTAAAAATTATATGTTTTCATTTTATATAATTACTAATAATAAATAAATAATTTTTTATTTTAAATATATCAATATAGCGTTGAAAACCAAACAACACATTCATTTACTATAATTAAAGAAATTATTCTTAAAATTTGATCATACGTGTTACTATAAGTTATTTTTAAATTAAGGATGATGATGGATAACATGGTTCGATTCCATCAACTTTATACGTATTTTTATAATATAAATAATATATATGCAATAATTATTACTTTAACTTAAACAATCCAATATATAAGACATTAATAAATATTTATCATTAGAAAATTCTCGGGTCTTCTTCAAGTCGTTTGTTTATCCCCAAGGACATGGATGAATTTCTTCATTGAGATTCTAGTTCATTCCTATTTTTCGTTCGTGTGTAAGTCATAAAATGCTTCTAATTTCATCTCGTATGAGGCACGCGGGCAACTTTGGAACGCTTCCTATTCCTAGATTGCTGAGCTTATCTAGCATGTATGTTCATGCTGGATAAGCCACCTGGCTTGGGCCCCTTCGGTTCCAAGGAATAGTGCATTGACGGATTTTTTTTAAACTTTCCGGCTTCCAGCCGCCCTGTCCATTTTGGCCCGTTCCGTTTAACCTCCATCACCCCTCATCCGTCGTATTGCTGCCACTGTCGCCCGCTACCCACGACGTAAAGTTCTGCATTAATGTTTGTCTACCAACCTGAGCGTTTTCAAACCACGACATATCCCACTTCCTTGTTCCCGGATCAGTTTTCAAACCACAATCAATCTGGCTCCCCTATTTCGATCCCTGGTGTGGAAAGATTCAAATCGCATAAGCTGGTGTGGGTTGCACCTATTCCTGGATCCATGCTATGGAAAGTTGTTGATGCCCATAAGATGGTCTGGGTTGCATATGCTGGTGACGGAGCTCAGACATTGATAACCAGACGCTACAATCTGTAAGGTACCATTTCAAAAACAACAGGCTAAGCTTATAAGTTCAATAGGATTGCGTAGGGAATTTTTATAATGAAAGCTTCAATCCATTTCCAACCATTTATTTCAATACATCTTCATTTTAAGAGTTTGATTCATGTACTGTTAAGATATTGATCTATTGTTAAGATTTGGACGCCTGAGCCCTGAGCATTACAATTGTCATGAAAGCGGTTACCTATTTTACCGGAACAAGAATCATACCCACGATCAACAGATCTATAGTAATTCATTTCATTTCCCTGATTTCAATTTTAAATTTTAAACTAAGAGCTAAAATACCTATAATTGAAGCTTATGTTTTTGAGAACAAACATTTCTCTAGGTGTTGCATAGATGAGTGACAGAAATCCATTGAAATCATTTTTCTTATTGAAGAGGGTTTGAAATCTAGTGAAATCACTTTCTTAAAGGGAGGAGGGTTTGAAATCCATTGAAATCACTTTTTAATTCCATCATGTGGAACATTGGAATCCCTAGAAAGAACAGAACCTAACCAACACTCATTGCAAGGCTAATGAAAATAATATAAATCACTGGAACTAAAGGAAGGACTAGGGTTGCATGTCGTATGAAACTAATAGAAATGACTGAAGCTAAAGATATTTTGCAAATAAAAATTACCTATAATTGATGCTTGTGATATTGAGAAAACATGTGTGTGTGTGTGTGTTGCAAAGCTGAGTAAAAAAATAGTACCAACCTCAGATTCAACACACAGGGAGTCTCTGCAAATACTTCGAAATATCAGATCAAAACAAAACAAAGAAATATTTAAACAAAACAAAGAAATATTTCTTGGAAAGCTCAGATCAAAACAAAATAGAGCTGTCATTTGCAACGCTCTACAAATGAACAACATCAAATGTGATTGCTGAAATGTATCTGGTATGGGATTTTAGGTCTTCGGAGAACAAAGTAAAGATTCATCTTTTCCGTAAAATGTATGCTTTTAGGGTTGCATCCCGTATGAAACGCCTAATCTTATCCAACTATTATAGTATAAATGAATTATAATAATTATTGTTCATGGAAAGAAAAAAAATATAATTAATTCGAGTAGCGAGTTGCATATTGCACAAATTTGGTGGTTCGTCAGAGGGAACATTGAATACTCACTGAAACTAATAAATTTTATGTTCTGTCTTGAAATTAGTCCTAGAATTACCAAAATTGCCTCCAGGAGGCAGGTCAACGGCTGCAATCAAAATCAGGAAACTACCTATTGATCCAAATTTTCTACAGATCTAGGGCGAAAGAGTGTATAACCTTGTGCAAAATTAATGAGCTTGTTCAAAGTCAATCAGGAATTAGATTCTAAATCTTCTAAAAATGAACATATCAGAATTTTTATGCAGGAAATTTAATGTGAGATGGGTCCATGGAATTCAACATCTATTGTCATACAAGAAAATATCTTGGAGTGTTCTAATTCCATTGCAGAAGAAATGTGTAGCAGAGAACCAACTTCTTCCAGCATGAAGCTTTCCTGCATGAAGAATGGCATTCAAGGTTACTAGAGGGAGTAAACATTGACAAAAGAGCCATTTCTGAAGCGCTCCCCCTTCTAACAGAGGAAGTGATTGATAGCTTCCAATGCCTTCCAAATGCTTTTAGCAAAATAAAGGAGCCTTCAATCCTGACCTAGGGAAGGGTAATGAGGGACTAAAAATTAAGGCCTTGCCAGCCTTTTTTCCCGTAAGGATCCCCATGCCAACTTCCAAATCTTCCAAGTTCATAGATGTTGAAAGAACACTAGCAAGAGTTTTTGAATCTGGCATTGCACCTGTCAATTACATTTCTTGAAAAATATTCAGCACCTCTTTGCAATGTCCATTCTGTGTAAATCCTGAAATAATGGCATTCCATGACAACACAGTTCTTCGAATCATGCCATTGAAGAGTTTCATGGCCTCATGAACAAACCCATTCTGTAGAAGAGGATTTGAAACCCATATGAAGAGGCTTTGAGACCTTTAACCCATTATGTATTTATGAGTGAAGTAATCCTTATATTATCTAAAATCTTGTAACAACTTTTTACCGCATTGATTTGAATTTTCTCTTTCATTGATTGCAGATCCTTGTTTTCACCTTTCAGATGGGTTCGAAATGGCACCAACTTCTAGATCTTGAGGTACAGGATCCTGAAATAAAAACTTTTCTTCTTCTGATTTGAAATGGAATATAGTTGGAGGTAATTATGTTGCATGGATCAAATTAGACAGAGTTAAAGAGCTAGTTACCGGGGAGTGCAAAATTCCATTCTATCCAACAAGCTTTCGAAAAAGTTATAGCAGTAAAACAGAAAAAGAAAAAGAAATGATGGAAATCAAATTTGTAGAATTGACAACACCTTAGAATATACAATGTGATTTTTTCTTTGTTGTTCTCGGTTCTTGGAAACTGGTTGAGATAAAAGCATTAGTTGTAGCCAGAAAAATTGATGCTTTAATCTATTGTGAATTCTGAAGTGTTAATATCTTGTTGTTGCTTGTAGCTTTTGGTGTACGTATGGGCTAGATGCCCACTGAGAGATTGACAAACAACCTGTTGATATATCCAAAGTGCCTACACATGGTAAGGGAAGTCGTCCAGGTCGTAAGAATCTAAGATGTGGTTGTCTTTGTCATTTTAGCATCCGCATACTCAAGAAGGCCCTAGAACGCCGCATAATCACTTATAGTGAGATGAATCATATAGATAATTGGGGTAAACCTTTCCATGGACAAGAGGTTGTTGATTTTGTAGGCACAAGGGCATACCATGCACCTCATATTAGCAAAGAACTATGTCAATGGGTAGAAAGATGTTTGCTTGTGGGGATGTCTGCTGAATGTGTACATCAAAAACATCGTGAATTAGTGCATGATGAAGTATCCTCTTTTTAAATAGAGTTTGATCGAAATGATTTTCTTTCACGTGATGACATTGGCAATATAGAGAGAAAATTGAAACATTCCCAATATATGTTTGACAAGAATGATGCCCAAAGTGTGCGTATATGGCAAGCTACAAACCCTGATAAAGTGTTCTACTACTCTAAGTTTGACAAAACCGTAGATGATGCGAGTCACACACCATTCATTGTAGGCATCCAACTACCATTACAACTAGAATGGATGAGGAAATATGGTCATGATAGTATATTAGCAATGGACTCTACATTTTGAACGAATCGTTTTAAGGTATGTTTATATATCATGTATGTAATTTTTCTTTTGTCATTTGTTATTTATAATATGATTCAATCATGTAGTGATGTCATATTTATTTGTGCGCAGTTCGAACTTTATACATTATTGATATTTGATCCCCAACATAATGGTGTTCCTGTGGCATGGGTCATCATGTCAAGATCTATGACCTCAAATATTTCCAAATGGATGGAAACGCTACTTCTTAAATTACACATGGGTATGTTGGAATGGAAATTGAATGCATTCATGGTACACGATGCATCGACAAAGATTGGTGCAATTAGGTACATATAGCTAGTAGGGTGTTTTTTTTTCCCTTTTCTTGAAATAAAATGTTTCATACAATATTAAAGACACATTATATAAATATGAATATATTTTTAACATTGTGTAACATATTTATCTAATAAGGAGACATTTCAATGTGAAGTCTACTTATACAATTGGCATGTCAGAAGGGCATGGATAAAAAATATTGTCACTGAAAGTTAAGGATGACACTACAAGGCGTTTGATGTTTAAGCGTTTAGGCGAAATTATGCACAACCACAAAAACTCAGATTGTTCTCTTGAGGAGGCCAATAGGTTTCTGAATGAATTCAAAGAAGAAAATGCCTTTGTTGAGTACTTTCGAGCCCAATGGTTGGACATAATAGGTTTGGGTTCATACTATAATATCTAGAGATTTTTCTTTAATGAATAGCCTATGGATAATCCTCAACTGCTATGCAATATTTTCTATAGTTTTATATTTCACATACTGTCAGATTTCAAAGTTAATGTTTTCACAATAAATTCAAATTTTCTTAGCTATTTCTTTCACTCTTATCCTATGTGTTTATCCTTCTAGCATGTTCTATATTTATTAGCTTATGTTCTTTGATGTTTATGAGTAATGTGGGCAAAATGTTGTCGTACTTTAAAGCATGTTGGATAAGAAACAAATGGGGCCGTTGATTCATACTATTCACACTTGAAAAGGGTATTTTTAAGGTCAATACGATCAACTTCCCATCGTCGAGTACATTGGTTGGTGCATCAATTGATAACAGTGGTCCACATTTTTTATTGGTGGTATGCATGCGGAAAGGAACACGGTTTCCACATAAATTATAGAGTGGAGAAAATAGAAGCTCAGTCCTGGTTAAGAGCACAATCTATTCCATATGATAACGTTACATTGCACCACTCAGATCCTTCGATGGCATGGGTGCAAAGCCAACACGATGAGATGGAAATATATATGGTATGGCAATCAGGTCCAAAATTTGCTATGTGCGATTGCAACTGGAAAAAAATGGATATTTGTGCAAACATGTCATTAAGGTTACCATGATGAGGGACAAAAATAGGTTGGAACAAGAAGAGCTATAAATAAGAATCGATGAAACAAATTCATATCAGGTTATTTGAGTATTTCTTAATGCATATTTAGATCATTAGCAATGTTTTAGATCTTAAATAGTAGTTGTTGTGGCTGTTGCAATGTTTTGTTACCGAATCACTAAAAATGATGGTTTTGGAATTGCAAATGACTTGGATATTCCTGTCATGGTAGTCATTTCATAACTTGGTTCATTTTATAGTTTTCTATTACTCTTTTACTATTAACGTGAATTTTTCTTTATTTGTTTTCAGGTATATAATAATGTTAATGGTTCGATGGCTACTTCTAACAATGTAAATCGAAGTCATGATGAAGGAAGCGTATCGCAACGTATTCAAGACATTTTTGAGTCAATTATGTAGTTTCCTAGCACATCTCCGCTTCCTAGAGAAACACATGGAATATGTTGCCAATGAGTTCAAAGCAACATTGGTATCAAGTAGTTTAGGGTTGGACCATCCTACTGCTCCATATTTCCAACAAGTGGAAGATGGATTTGGGCATACCCTATACCGTCAAAAAGATTTCTTGGAAAGGATGGTCACTCGTAAGCGCTCTTACACATCATCTAGTTTTGCATACTTTCCTCCCCCAACATATGGGACTAAAATGAGACAAACATTTGATGATGTCCTCGATAGAGCTACCAAATGAGACAATGAAAGAAATCCAAATAAGTGAAGGTGAGAATTACAAATATGAAAATTTGGTTATTCTAAAATGTTTAAGCTTGAAACATGCATGATTTAGAATTCCATCACTATGAAAAGACTTTAATGCTTTTATGGTTTGTAATTCTAGATAAAATGAATAAAAGTTATGCTCATTTCCATATTTCCTTGCATCTTTTTCAGGTGGCTTTGAAGCTTGGATATTAGAGCATGAAGAGCATTAGCATGACTAAAGGAATAAGTTGTAGCATTGAAAATGAGTTGTAGTTTTCCAAAGATAAGAGAACGCCACTTCTTACACAAGTTGTTTTGGACAAGACAATTTTAGAAAATGTGTATAAATTGATAACACTGTCAAGAGGATAAAAACACTTTCTTGAGTTCAATGCAATCAAGTGTTAAATCAGATCTAAATTCCAAATGTGTATAGCGTGTATGCCTCAAACATGTCAAATGGCATTTATGACTTGATTGCAAAAGACAATGTTTTCAATAACTCACTGTCAATGCCTTCCCACCATTTATGTATCAATTTCCAGCCAGTCAAAAATAGGTTATGGCAGTCCTCAAACGTAACTTTCAGTTTACAATTCAATAGACATCAAGTTGTTTAATATATATATATATATATATATATATATATATATTTTTTTTTTTCTTCTGATATTTTTGCAAATACCTTGAACCTTGTTGGTCCGATGGGGAAATCATCTCCATTGGAATAGTTTCAACAATCTCTATTCATATATGCAATAAACATCTCCAAGGACAATTTTGTAAATGGTATCCTTAGTAGTATGCTTTCTCTTTTTTCTATGCTTATTCTGACTATGGATATGGGAAATTGTTTTTCACTTTTTTCAAAAATTATATGTCTTCTATGTTTGTAATATTTGAAAAATGTCTTCTATGCTTCAAAGTTCATATATCTCAAAAAGTTGCAAAGACACCTAATATTGTTGTGTAAGCTCATGTATGTTATTTCCCTGAAATATATTCCCAATATTATCTCCCAGTTATTTGAAAAAACTAGTTTATTATTTTTCATTTTATTTTTAAAAATGAAGTCCCACTTAATTTATAATTATCTTTCGGGGGGTATTTATTTGGATCCTAAATGGCTATCAATGCATAAATATTTGAAATAATTTACAGAAGTAGTTCATCATTTCAAATTTTGCTTAGTATGTTTTACTTTTATTAAGTTGATTTTATAGTAGATTTACTTTTCTTGATCCATTTTGTAAAAGGCACCTACTATCTTCTTTACTCAACCCTCTATATTTGCTTTTAAGTGGGGTTCTGTAGTTCACCTTTCTTGTATAGATTGAACATCATCTTTCAGGAGATAGCACTAGATCACAACTCTCAAATTTTTTCATTTTATTCTATAGAGTCTAAATTGTTACTGTATCTTGTACCGGGAAAAAAGTTAAAAGTAGAAAATCACAAATTTATAAAATTCGAATAATGTGGAAAGCTGAAATAGTGAGGTCGTTAAAAGCAGGACAATAGGAGGTTCTGCAATATTTAAAGGAATTTTTTTATTGAGGTTCTTATGTAGAGTATGAGACTGTATTGTTCTAAACAACTAAAAGCATGTTGTTCATAATCTTAATATTCTAGAGCATTGATTGCTTACACTTTCTATAATTTTGTAAATTTTTTGATAAGGTGTTGGTATGTACTTGCAGAGCTACAGTGTATCTATGAAACAATACTTAATGCCAATTTGCAATTATAATGAAAAAGATTTAGATGATTTGTTTAAGTTATTTTTTATTTCTAAAGCATATCATGTCACGAAGAAATACTTATCCTCATTAGCAACAACAATTATGAACAGCCTAACATTGCCATGTTAATGAGCTGTTTCAGTTCACTATTTTGCATATAAATATGGAGGGTCAAATGTTATATTATCATTTTCTATGAGATGATCCAAATGTTATTATATTATCATTATGAGATGATCCAAAGTCATATAAGAGTCTTTGGGTTTAATTCATTGGAACTTTGGGATACTGGTGGATAGTTTGAAAACAATTATGGAATGAGCATATATCACAAACTACTTACTAGTTAGTTGTCAAAACACGTGAACTGAATTTGTCTGTGAACCAACCAATTGCGGAGAATTATAAGCAATGGCGTTGGATTAAAACCCTTTTTTGCTACATTGGTTCCTTCCTTCATAACTATAAAACTTTCTCTTTAATAAGTTACAAGGAGATGTTGTTGATTATTGGAATTGTAAATAGACCGATTGGGGAAAATTAGGATATCTCTTTAAGATGTTCACCAAGTGCCAAAATATGATTGATACATGCAGACTATTGGAAAAATGTGTGAAGGAGAAACAATACATAGTGCGTTTATAGTTTTCATAGAATAGAGCAGAGGGCATGTGGGCATGTGAATGTTCTTCGTTTCTGTGTCTTTGCACATATAGAGAACTCAAAAGCAGGGTCAATCCTTTTTTACACTTGTTGTAGATACAACAGATCCCATGTCTGATCCAGAACATGGGAGCCCCAATTTTATATGCAAAGGTAATATTTAAATTCCTTAGTCATTTTAGGGGTTCTCATGAAGTTTATTTTGGTTTCTATGTCTTTGCCAAGATTTGAATTAGTTAACATTTTAAAAATTTACGCATTTCTTGTGTGTTTTTGGTGAGTTGCGGAAAATATTAGTTTTTCCAAAAAATGTGTCTTTTCCGCAACCCGCAACCTGCAATGTGGATTGCGGGAGCTTGTTTTTTGTATTTGCAACTTTTCGGTCCCGCAACCCGCAATGCATGTTTTGTGTGTTTTGGTGACTTGCAGAAAAGACTATTTTTTCCAAAATATGTCTTTCCTGCAACCCACAATGCGGATTACAAGAGATTTGTTTTATGTTTTCCACTTTTAGGTCCCACAACTCGCTACCCGCAATGTGTATTATGGGTGCGGAAATATTTTTGATAAATGAAGTTTGTCATCCCACAACTCGCATCCCGCAATTTGTGGATTACAGATTGCGGGAAGTGTTTTGAGTTATGATTTGCATTGTACGTTTACGCAACCCGCATCTCGCATCTTGCGGATTGCGAATTGCAAAAAAGGTAAATTATAATGTTAAAGATTTTGTATTCCTGCATCCCGCAACCCGCTATTGGCGGATTGCGGATTGCAGGAAAATGAATAAAATTAAAATTTTGTGACTTCATTCCACATCGCACGAGGTTTGATCTCGACCCTCCATTTATTTTAATCCTGTGGCTCAGATTCGGCCCACAGAAAATATATAAATAGACGGGTTCTTTGTATTTTCTTTACCATTTTCACTGTCGAAGATTACTTTGCTGCACGAGTTTTTACTGCGATTTTTACCAGAGATTATTTTCATAGCTTCGGTCAATTTTTGGTTGGTTTTTTGTCATTTCCGCATTTGATTGTTTACTGTTGCTTTATTTCTCAATTAGTCTTGATTTTTTGTTTATGCGTTTAAATAGATTTCTAAAATTTTCCAAAAATGGCTCGAAGTACCCGCTGCAAGAACATTCAAAAGGACATGCTGACCAAAGACCCAAACTTCGGCGTTTTCTCAAACACTAGTGGTAGAATCACTGAAACTTACCAAATTGACTGGCTTAGAATCTACTCGATTTTTGAGAATGATGATCTCTATGACATCCTAAATGACCAGTGGAATTACCAGAAAATTAGTGATTCTAGACTACACGCCATTACTTCCAGACCCGCTATCCTTCCTTACTCTAATGCAGTCAAATGGATAGTGGACCACACAAACCCTAAAGACCAGTCCTTCAATGATAATTCTAGGTCACAGTTAGCCACTTTCTGCCCCGAGGTCTTTACCAGAGCCTATGCTCTTAAACCGACTGTGTAATTCCTCAATGCTGAGTTCGCCCAATCCTCTAAGACCAGGTATAATTTTAATGAAATGCTAAAGTCTTGGATGAATGAACCTAGTAAGTTCTCGTAGAGGGCCGACGACCTTTACCCTGTCACCTGGTTTAGGGAACCTTATTCCTTATTGGAAGCCATGTTATGTAGACTGTATGGTCTTCCCAATTGTTTTGTCTTCAATGCTGAATGGGCTTCGGTATCCCATCATGTCCTAGTAACCAATGAATCTTTCCTGTGGGTGTCTATCTTGTCATTGGAGCTTAAAATAGCTATCCAATATTATGAGAAAGCTACTGCAAAGAAGAAGCCGATTTTTTTTCGGCCTTTATCATTGATGTATTATGCACCGAGTTCCAACCCCAATTTGGGATGGAACTGGACCTTACCAGCCCCTCTTGTACCTATCTACTATTCAGCGTTATGGGATACTAATTATGTAGCTATGTTCTACGACATTTGTGAACATTTTATGGGAATATTTATTTTATGATATTCAAAAGGGAAGCTCCTGCTTTTTCAGAAGAAGCCAGAACCTTCATTGCCAAAATGGGTGACTGGTATGTAGGGGAGTTATTTTCATATATTAGAATTTGGGGTGGAAATACTGTCCATATGCTGCCCAAGATAGTTCCTAATAGATTAGTCATTGAGGAGGTCTCTTTCCAGACTGTCATTGATGGTGTCTATAAGAAACTTGTCGCTCCCAAAAGGAAAGGCTGGCCTAAATTTCCTTTGAATCTCGAGTCATTGCTCATCCCAACTTCAACTTGGGATGCAGTGTTAGGAGATCAAATAGATTCTTTGAAACTTGATTTTGCTGGAAAAATAAAACATGACCCTAAAGGGTTTCTTGACGCTCACTTCAAGCAAAACCATATTAAGGGTGGTTATGTGAATGAGAAAGTTCTTGATGATTCTATCTACTAGGGGGTGAATACCTTTTCTGAGGTCTTGGCCAGGGCTAAGAGCAAAGATGAACAGGGTCACATTCTACAACATCAATAGGCGCTAAAAACTAGGGTTCTGGGTTACAGAACAATGGAACTTAACCTCCTTGAAAAGGTAAGAAAGGACATGGAAGAGAAGGAAGCCTAAGAAACAAAAGTTCCATCAGTGGTAACTTATCCAGATGGGGGTAAAGGAAAAATTCCTATTGAATAACTTCCACAGGTAACTGTTTCTCAGCAATTGAAGGCTATTATGCATACCTCTCAACAATCAAAGTAGAAATTGGCTAAGATTACTTCAGTATTGGATTCTCAAGTACTTGCAGCTGTTAACCCTACTATTGACATTCAAGTAAATACTACAACCACCTAGGTATGTGCTGATCAAGCAACAACTGAGGTCAAACCATTCAAAAGACAGAAAATTCAGGTTCCTGCCTCTCAAGCCCTTACCATAGACCTTAGTGATTCTGATGCTGAAGAAAAAGCAATTTCTCCTGTGCCTGTGGTTGAAGAAGTAACTGAATGTCTACAAGCAGTTATAGATTTCTTCATTAATGATGAAACCAAAAATGTTATCCCTAATCCGAAGATCCTGGAATCCACTTCTGCTTCTGGTTCTTCAACCTCGGCTTTCCTCCTGTCATCTATTCAAACTCTGTCAAACTTGCCTGTTGGGGCAATTCCATCACCCCCACTATCTCAACTTTATCACTCTTTGAATTTTACCTCTGTTTCTATCCCATCCAATTTTTCCATGCTGTCATCTACTTCTGTAGACACCCAGCCCATGAATATTCCTCTGCAATTTCCCTCTTTCACCTTTTCATCATCACCTACTCTTGAAAGAATTTTGGTAGCCTCATCTTCATTTCCAACTGCGAACATTTCACTTCCATTGTCTGAAACTTCCATCCCAACCCTCTCTTAAACCTCTGAACCTGCAGTTGTTCAGTGCATCTCTTCTTCTTTATTTACCTCTCATGTCACTATGCCTATACCCACTCCTACCATCACTCAGACATCTTCCCTGGTTTCAACAGTAAATATAAATTCATCATTTACCAAGCCATTGGCTGAATTTGATAAAGATATTGTAGTCCCTCTTGGGGATTATTATTACAGCAAGTCTACTAAGGCAGTGGTTAGCAAAGGAAAAAAGAGAAGCATAGATGAGGGTGGTCTGGAAGCATCGGTTGCAAATCAAATAATTTGGACTCAATAGTTTGGTGTCTGGAGTCAATAGTCTGGTGACCCCCAAGTTGATGCAGTAGAAATAACTACAATGTTAGGTGCATTTACATGTGCAAATCTTGATGTAGTTAACACATTAAATAGGGAGCTTGATAAAAAAAGGAAGAAATAAGCAAGCTTGAGGAGGAGCTGGACATAACTAAAAGGGAACACAAGGTTCATGTTGCTGATATTGTAAAGGCATCCGAGGAAAAGTTTAAAGAATTGCAGGTGAAGAATGTTTCTCTTGATGATGAATTGCACAATGAACAGACCACAAATGCCACCATTATGCAAAGGATAGCTACACTTGAAAAACAATGTGAATATGCAACTGTAAGTGCAGCTTCCTCTGCTTTCTCCAGGTTTTCCCAACAAGAGTTTAAGGACTTGGACATCCAGACCAATCAATAACACCATGAACTCCTAATTGAACTATTTAAAACTCAGGATGACATTTTGGAAACCCATGTTGCCTTTGGAAAAATGCCTGTTTCTCTTGAGAATTAGGTAGCCAAGAGAGAGAAAGCCTCTAAGGCTTATGATGATATTCTGGATTGGTAGAGGTACATGAAGGATAGGCCAGAAAATATCACTATCCTCAGCAGTTTTCAATTGAATAAGGTCACAACTATACTGTGTTCTTGGCTCGACATGAATGAGGTGATTGAAGAAACCATTCAGAAAGCGTAGGCAATGTGTGGAAGGAGATGGTATGTTGTCGATAACATCATGGAAACATTGCACTTCCCACCATGGAGCTTATTGAGAATGCCTGTCCGCCAAAACTGATGATTGATCAGGTTGAACAACGATGTGATGAGGCCAAAGAGAATATTAAAGAGCTTAACGATATCAACATTGAAGATGTGGATCAACTAATCAGACAACCTCTTACTATTGAGGGAAAGATCCACATTTTTGTATGCATTTGGAACAAGTTGGCTAAAAACGAAATGGAAAATTTTAAGTGCGATGCTCAACTTGGGTTTGAATCAACGAATTATCCCAACATAGAAGAATTGTTGGGGATTTGGAATCAATGGCGAGATTTTCTTGGTTATTAGTTTTATCTGGATTTTGTGATCCTAGTTTTCGGGGGTCTCATTCTTTGTAATTGTTATTTAAAGGGTAGATTTCTCATGTATTGGGGGGATTTTAGAAGGGAAAAACGAGCTCAGGAGATTGGAGATACTTTGTTTAATTCAGAGTTTGTAATTTCTTGCAAACTTCACTTAATACAACTATGTTATTCTTTTAAATCTTTCTCTGTCTATTCAGTTAAGTTTCTTTGACGAATATTGATTTTTCCTTTCCAGACTGTTCACTATTAATGTTAATCTTTTGCAATTCATAAGTACATTTATTTATAGCTTTGATTTCTCTCTGCTCATGATTTATGTGCGAATAAGGTTTTAAAAGGAGTTTATTCAATTAAAACTTTTATCTATTTCTATAAATGGTTGTACAACAAGCTTGATAATTTATGTCCATTTTTCAATTGACATACTATTTACAGTTTGACCTCGAATGTGCTAATATTTAAGTTACTGTTAGTCAATTTTAATTGGTTGATAGTAAGTTGAATTGATAAGTATTCAATCTTGTTTACATTTTTGTTGATCTGATTAAATTCTTATCTATTTTTCATCTCGGGTTAATTTGCAAACAAACAAAACACTTTATTAGAGTAGGATAGATTATATTTACTTCACAGTTAGATTTATTTTCTTTTCATTTTCTCACAGATTCAGTTTTCCTTCATTGGGAAACATATCCTTTCTGGATCGAAACCATAAGTGCCAGCGGAGGCCTTTGTATTTGTGGGAGATTACTAATCCAAATAGGATGGGGATAGGACTGTCCTTGCGCAGGACCTTTCGAAGCCTTTCAGTCTGGGTTTTCCCCCTTTGTTGTGAGCCTTGGAACCCAATTCCAACAACCTACCCATCTGATGCCTCAACAAGAGGATAGCTTTGCTTGAAAAGCATTGTGAAGATGCAACTGCAAGTGCAGCTTCCTCTGCCTTTTCTAAGTTTTCTCAACAAGAATTTAAAGACTTGGCCATCCAGGTCAATCAAGAGCATCATAAATTAATAACTGAAATGTTTGGGAATCTGGATGATATTTTTGAGACTCATGTTGCTTTCGGAAAAATGTTTGTCACCCTTGAGGAGAAGACAACCAAGAGAGAACAAGCTTCTAAGTCTTATGATGATATTCTGGACTGGCAAAGGTATATGAAAGATAGACCAGAAAATATCACTATCCTCAGCAGTTTTCAACTGAAGAAGATCATAATTGTGTTGCGTGCTTGGATTGACCTAAATGAGATGATGGATGATACCATTAAGAAAGCTCAGGCTATCTGTGGAAGGAGATGGTATGCTGTGGACAACATCATGGAAATACTACACTTCCCTAACGCGGATCTCATTGAAAATGCTTGTCTGCCAAAACTGATGATTGAGCAGGTTGAGCATCGATGTGACGAGACCAAGGAGAAGATTCGAGGGCTTAACCATATCAGCATTGAATATGTGGATCAATTGATAGGAAAACCTCTTTCCATTGAGGGGAAGATCCACATTTTTGTCCACATTTGGGAAAACCTCTGCTGTTTTCGAAATGGTACCTTACAGATTGTGGCGTCTGGTTATCAATGTCTGAGCTTCGTCACCAGTATATGCAACCCAGACCAGCTTATGGGCATCAACAAATTTCCACAGCAGGGATCTAGGAACATGTGCAACCCACACCAGCTTATGCGATTTGGGGCATGCGATTTGAAGCTTTCCACACCAGGGATCTGAACAGGGGAGCCAGATCGATGGTGGTTTGAAAACTGATCCAAGAATAGGGAAGCGGGATATGTTGTGGTTTGAAAACGCTGAGGTTGGTAGACAAACATTAATGCAAGACTTTACGTTGTGGGCGGAGGGCGGCGGTGGCAGCAGGACATCAGATGACGGGTGACGGAGGTTAAACGGAACGGCCAATGGAATAGATGGGGTAGCTGGAAGTCGAAAAGTTTAAAAAATTTCATCAATGGACGACTCCATTGACCGGAAGAGGCCCACACCAGGTGGCTTATCCAGCATGAACGTACATGCTAGATAAGCTCCGCTCGACATTAGACTACTCCGTTAACACGCCCACGGGTGTGTTAACGAAGTAGTCTAATGTCGGGTGAAATCGTCGAAGCGTTAAACTACTCCTTCCAAGATAGATATTGCAACAGCTGTGATTCTCCTTTAATATTTCTTACGCTTGATTTGTGTTGTCAACATCTCTTTGCTCAATAATATTTATAATCTTGCTTTTATTGGATGCATGGAAGCCCTTCAAAATAAAAGCTCATTGAATATATATATATGAAATAACAAAAGAAAAAGAGTTTTAAAGGAATATATGGAATTATAATAAAAAAAAATGATTTGAAAGGAATCATTAATTAAATATTGTTGGTGTTTAGTTTAATGGGTTAATTTAATTGGTTGTAAACCAAATTATAAGGTATTTTTGGATAGTTGTGTCATTGAGTTTGAATCCGCCGATGAGGGACATTTAGTTTAGTCAATAATATTCATATAGAATGAATATGGACATCATTCTTGGAATGCATTGGCATTTTCTTAACAATTAATAAGTGTTTATCCTAATGGTTTGGATTTTTTATATTGAGTTCTTCTAAATATTTCTTAATGCCTTGTTGGCAAGTTGATCAAACCTCCACGTTACGTTAGGCATTTTGTTAACTATTGTTATCTTGTATTTAGTTATCATTTTCATTATGTTTTTGGAATTTACTATTAAAAGCTTGATTAAGATTTTCTTAAAATTAAATATTATTTTTAATTTTAAATTATTATTTTTAAATATATAAATAATAAATAGTACATAATAAGTAAATAATAAATAATACCTTTAAATAATAATTATATATAAACAATAAATTAAAAAATAAAAACATAAAACAAAAGTATATAAAAAAATATTATCTCCACCTAAAATTGGTGCAAACAATTAACTTAATAAGTAAATAATATATATATAATACTTTTAAATATTAAATATATATAAACAATATATTAAAAAATAAAAACATAAAACAAAATTATATATATTAAAAAACTTATCTCCGACCAAAATTGGTGAAAACAATTAGCTTTAGCCTCCCGCCAAAGTTCACTCATTCTAAGAGAGAAACCCAGCCCGTGAGTAGAGAAACCCAGTGGGAGGATCTCACACTTGGGTTATTGTGGTCGTGTAGGGGAGAGGGATGCCGAACAAAGCAACCTAGCAAGATCACAAACTTGAGATAGAAATATGGATCAGAGTTGAGGAGAGCAGTAGAGGAGCCAATGCCTGCAAAATGGGTGAGTAGTGAGCCCTAAATCTCTTTTTTTAATATTTTTGTCTTTATTTGAATTCGTTTTTCCTCGTGGCTAAGTTTCTTTTCCAAGCTGAGCTGATCTCAAATTGGGGTTATTGCTGAGCTAAGCCGATCTCAGATTGGGGTTATTGCTGCTGTATAGAGGAGAGAAAGGTTGAACAGAACAACACACCTGGATCTCAAACTGAGCTAACAACATGCAACACATTCGAGCAGAGCAATAGAGGAGCAAATGCCTCCAAAATAGGTGAGTACACTTGAAACCCCTCTCCTCACCCCAATGCTTAATATTTTAAAAATTTAAATTGCTTTTTAGGTTTCGTTGTTTCTATATTGGATTAGAAAGGTTTTTTAACAAACTGTTACAATTCATAGTAGCCTTAGTTGAGATTTTACAAGGCTGTCATATTTTCCTTTCAAAAATATTTACATGTATTTTCTTCAAGAGAAGGGATATGGATTTACCTCGTCTCGAAACATTCATTCTACAACTTAGTTCCTGTTGCTTATCGGGTTCCTTCCACAGTGCTTTGCTTCTCTCGTGGTACTGACATATTGACCCACCTTGATTGAGACCCATATCTCGATTGATATAACCCGTATATCCATTACCTAGATCGCTCTCCTTGATATCTTTGATCTTAATACCTGTCTTACTAAGAGATAAACTGATACCACCTCATGGTCTACCTCTAGACCTCTTTCTTCTTCCATAATCTTAGTAAGATCAATCAGAAACCCATACTTGTCCCACAAAATGAAAGCATCATGATCACTGAGCTTATTATCCATGACATCTTGAGTATCCTTCTTGAATTTTTCAATGCCCTTGATTAAAGTTCTGCCAAAGCTCAATTCCTCTTGTGCAATAATTTCCTTGATATTCTCTTCATATTGCTTCAGTTCTAGAAAATTATTCCCCATAACTTCAACAACGGTGCTCACCAACCCATTGAAGAAACCTTCTTGAGCTTTTAGAACTTCCCGTCCATACCGCACTGCCTGACGTAGAATGCGACGAAGTACATATTCATGACCCTCATTTCCTGGGTGAGAACCATCTGCAATAGAAAATGATAATGTTCTTATATGGTCTACCACTACCCTATAAGCCATATAAATTTTATCTCCATCATCTACCCCAACTTTAACAGAGTAAGGTCGGGCTTCTATTGACTATTTCCTGTTGGACTGCATCAAATATAGGCATGGAAATATCTGTGTCATAATTTCCCATCTTATTTTGGAGAATTGAGGTTAGGCGTTCAAATCCCATTTTTGTATCAACATGCTTTGATGGTAAATTCTTCAGAGAACCATCACTTTCCCTGTTGAACTGAATAAAGACGATGTTCCATATTTCAATGCAAGTAGGATCATCATTATTGACCAAAGAAGATGCGTCACGGTTTCCAAGTTTATCAAAGTGAATTTCAGAACATGGAACACAAGGTCTAGTATCACCCATTTCCCAAAAGTTATCCTTGGAACCAAATGGCAGCACATACCCAGGAGGTTGATAATTGAGCCAAGTATCTCTAGCTTCAATATCAGCAGGAAGTCCCGACTTTTCATCACCACCAAAATAAGTTGCAAATAAGCGGTCCGTGGGAAGCCTATAAACCTCTGTCAGCAATTCCAAGGCTCACCCAATGGATTCACGTTTGAAATAATCTCCAAAGGACCGGTTCCTTAAGGATGGAAGATCGAGGATGGTACTAGTAGTATTTAGTCATGTTGTACATGAATGTAGATGAATTGATAAAAACAAGATTTTAGATATGTTAATATCCATGTATCTTCTTAAGTAATAAGTACATGAATATAGATGTATTGATAAAAACAAGATCTTATATATGTTAATGTCCATGTATCTTCTTAAATATTGCATTGTGGTAACAATGTTGCATGCTGAAGCAACAAATCAAAGACCTTCCACCATAGTGACATTATTTTTGACTTAAATGGATTTAATGTACACTTGCCTATTAACTATTGGACATTATGCAATTCCATTGAGTCGTATTGTATCTCCTTCAATCTTCTTTATAATCTCGATTGTTCATAATCATGTGAATGAATTTGTGATAGTTGAATCACTGAACCATTTAACTGACCCTTTTTTCTTTCTATTAATGTACAGGCTGTCGACTATTTGTTTAACTTGAATGCAGAAGAACATGACGATGTTAATATTTTTGATAGAAGTGATTATTGTGAGGATGACTATGAGTTTGATTTGATTGCAAAAGATGTGCATGAAATGATTTTTGAGGATGATAATGATGTTTTCAGCAGAGGCCCTCCTCCCGCAGCCAAATCTGCAGTAGAAAGTTTGCCAACGCACATAATATGCCTCTACAGTGGAGTTCGATTTTGCTATAACTGCATAGACCCGATAACTATTGGTGATGAAGCTAAAACATTACTGTGCAATCATTTTTATCATAGTGAATGCATCCTCAAGTGGCTTGGTCAAAGAATTTTTTGTCCACTATGTCGATATGAGCTTTCATCAGATGTAGATGAAGATCACCAGCAATAATAGAAAACCCTAAGGTCAAAAACCACATCTCTATAAGTAAAATCCTCACATACTATTTTACCATTTACAAATCAAAGTATTACAATTTCATAAAACTATATTGATCATGTATATCCAACATTTAACTTTATAATTTTATTTGTTATTAAGATTTGTTAACATATATATATAGAGAGAGAAAGTAGCTGTAAATATGCATTTACGTACTTTTTTTTTAATAATTTTTATTATAAAAAAGAAAACAATAAGATGAATCACACCTATTCCATTGGAGCCACAATCAATCAAAGCCAATATCCCACATTAGAAATAACTCTCTAAGATTTGAAGGATTAACCATGAATGAATCCTCGAGTGGCTTGGTCAGAGAAATTTTTGTCCTCTATGTCGATATGAGCTTCCCTCATATGTAGCTGAAGATCACAAGCAATAGTAGAAAACCCTAAGGTGAATCACCATATTAGTTAGAAATATTTATAACCACATCTTCAATGGTGCTGGGTTTTGTTTCCAATCTCATTTGGCATAGAAAGTGGTTAGCTAAAACTGCCCCATCACCTGACCTTTACCCAAATTCTCACTCAACACCTCTCAATTGATTCAAATTAAGATTCATTACATCGACCACGGAGAAAAAATATGATCAGTGTTATTGAATATTGAACAATTCACACTCGCCATGTGTAGGAAGGAGGTGTGGACTTGAATGCTTGCACACTGGCCGAGTGTACAAATGAGGTGTTGACTTAAATGATTGATCACTAACCATCATGAATTCCTGAGTCGCGAGTCTAAAAAATCGAGCTTGCATGAATTGTAATCTTCCATCGTCAACATCAAGCAATAAGCACCCCACAACAAATTCATTGAGACTCATGCTGTGGGGCCTTAGCTTACCCATATGTCAGTGGATGCACGGGGGATGGGATACTCCACCCCCAGAATATTGCACACTGCCGAAAAAAAGATCATAGAGGCACCATCCATGGAATACCATCTCGTTTGTAGATATGGCATACCATCCCATGCATGTTGAACAACTGTTCAGTCTAAGCATGCAGGTACATACCCATGGCAGGAGTCTCAAGGTTTATGGCACCCCTATCTCTAGATATGGTGGATCCCATCGTCTTCAATGCTCAAACCCGATGCCTTCAAACCCTTGACCCACCCTGTATCCATAGTTCCAGTCTACACTAGAGGCAGAGAGAGAAGCGTTCATTTCAGTTGGTTTGATGGCCCGAACCGATTTGCTCGTTTTTGCAGTCATTTCTTGTAGGAAGCTGCATTCGTGTCCCCCACAGGTATTTCCTGCATTTTATGCAATTCATTTTTGTCTCACCACTGTACTTTGTAAACAAGATTGTGAAACTTCTTGGTTTATATGAGTAAGGGATCTAAGAAGAGTAATTATCATTGACGACAACCTGAATTCGTACAAGTGTTGATAGACCAACGCCATCCCTATTAAACACTTCAAATTTTTCATTTTCGACTCAAAGCTCAAAGACCTCATCCTCGTATTACTAGTCGAATCTTAGCCCCGCCACTCTAATGTAAATTCTTTAAAAATGATTGGTGGAGAAAAATATGCAATGCATCCGGAATTTGAAAGGAATCTAAAAATAGATAGAGATGTCATGTCCTAAATGTCATTTTTTTTTTGCACTCTCGATTTTGACTTATGAAAATTTTGATGTTTTTTTTCATAATCTACATTTTGACTAACTGAAAATACATGACAATGTATTTTTTTCTTTCTACGAAGAAACCTGATATTGATTTATTATTTCTAATAAAAGTTTGGTAAAATTTTGATGTTGATTTCTATTTTAAATTATAGGATGTTGATTTTTATTTGTAATTTTCTAAATATATCAATGACCATGCAGGGATTGTACATAAGTTTGATGTTCGTTTCATGCCAAATGGTCACCTGTTGCAACTGCACGATATAGATTGTTTCCCGAGGTAACAAGTCCTAGATTCTAGTAGATTTTATATAAGAAAAGTTATATAAAAATATTAAGAACTTTGTGAACAAATACACTCTAATTCTAGAAAGTAGTGTTTTTTTTTTGTAAATAAAACATTATATTACTTCACATGGTCGAAACCGAAATTACATAACAAACAATCTTCATGACAGAGCTTCCATGGCTTCCCTGAGACATCCCGGCTCCACTCCTAAACCGCCTTCCCAAAAGTTCACATAAGCTCGCATCCCCCATATACATATTCCAAACTACTGGATTTCTTTCTTACTAACCCCTTACAAAAAAAATGGTCATCCCCAACCTGAATACAAATTGGCCATAACATAAGTAGAAGACACCCTATACAAGTCGCATTAGGAAAAATATAAGCATGATACAGGAGAGAAAAGAAAAACAGATCTCAAACCAGACCTTGGGGGTCAGTTCCCATTCTAAGACCAGCAACAAAGGTCGACACAGTTGAGGTTACCTGGGTGGCAATCGCACCCTGGAGTCCACAGAGCGCGTTGCAGTGATGGCTACCTTTCTTGCTAGGACGAGTGAACTCCTTCGGACCCATTCCCATTGGGTAGAAGGGGATGTTCAACTTTGTCGCAATAACATCAATTTTTTGGTGCATCAAATGGCATTCACTGTTGTGGTCCTTCCAGGAATTCATTGGTTCTTCATCCCCCTCATACTTGGCTTCCCTTGCGATAGAGGAGTGGCCAACCAGGCACATATTCACCCAATAAAGAATTAACAGGTGGTCGTAGGTTGAGGCTCTGCCCGCCATGGTGCCAAGGTCGAGGACATAGTCCGCCACCTCCTTGTGGAGGTCCTCTGAAGACATGGTTTTCACCTCTTCCCACAAATCGCCAACCACCATATCCACTTCCAATCGGATACCCAGAGGTACATGCTCCTTGTAAAAGTCCTCTGCTTCCTAGGCCTGAACCTGCATCCTTGTCACTGGCTTCGCCCGAAGCATTAAGCCCTTCCCCTTTCTGTCCCAACCATCAACAACATCTCCCCGGATTGAGATGCTTTTCAGTGAACACTTAGGAGCCATACAATTGGGTGAGGGGATACGAACCGCCATAGGGAATTGGGGAAAAACTCAACTTGATGGGCCAGCATCCTAGAGAGAACCAAAAATAGTGCGAGAGAGTAAAGCACACAGACCTCACTCCGAAGAAGGATGAAGGGTGGTGGAATCCACCCGGAATAAAAGGAAGTAGGAGGCATGATTGTCTTCCTGGTCCAGTACCGCACTTGTGTCAAACCAATCATAACAATGTCTGCCCTCGTACCTTCACATGTCTCAGAGATCCTGGTTGTAATTATGACCCAATCCTTTCGACGATCCTGTTCTTCCTTTCCTGTCCCATCCATCCCTGCTGTTACCACCTAAGTTGTACTTAGTGGTCTTTATCAAGTGAGCCTAGTGAACCAGACATGGTTAACTTGTTCGGACTGCAAAAGACCTTTGGAAGTACTTCTGGTAAGTGCTTGTTGTACTATATCACATGTTCATACCTCATGGGGGAATTGTAATAAATTTTCTAGCATGATAGTGTCTGTAAAAGACTCGGTCTCTTAGAATTCATTTGTCAATCCGATCAGCCCAAGGTGTTTTTTCCCTTGGTTATTATTGGTTGTTGAACAAACGACTGATAATTTCTGAGTTTTTCACTCCATACCTCCAAAGTTGGGGTGGTTGGCTTGGCATTTAGGCCTATTGAGGTTATTAGAGTCTATGTGTCAATGTATAAACATGCTAGACATCATTTTTGAGTCATATGAACATGTCTAAGTCCCCCTAGGAGTTTTTCAATTTTTCAATTTTTTTG